>JASAOG010000139.1:1497500-1907382 GCA_030265305.1 Biomphalaria pfeifferi
ATCTTGGACTGTTTATGAAAGAACTTTTCTGTCAAATAAACTCTGAGCAGACAATAGAAGCAATATATGAAACATTGCCCGGCGATATGATAACGGTAAGGATATTTCCACCCAAAAGCGTCTAGAAAAGCGTGAATGTTACAGAACGCTAAAAGTTTAATTGACTAGAAAATACACTATATTGTACTTATCGTCTAGGTGTTCTCGTGTTTATTAGTACATAAAGTAACACAATAGCTTGGTCATGACAAACACATAGCTTTGTTATTTCTTATAGTATATTTCACATTGGACTCTCTCCTTGCCTAGAATCCTACACACTTCCTGTCATTCGCGGATCCGTTCCAACTGACATATATAAGTAAAAAAAAATATTATACACATATATAGACATGTATCTTTAACAATGTACATGAGATAACTGGTCGAAATGAGGTTTGATCAATAATTAATAAACAGCCAGCTTAATAGCTTAACATGTCAATTGTTTAGTTTGCATGATATAGATAAAAATAATTATGGTCTCTCCCTTGTGTAACTTGATCCGAGAATGAGAAGTGGGAAAAATAACGATTACAACTACCAGATAGACAGACAGACATAGTGATTTGATAAAAACCTTGCAATAGCACGTAATACCCCGACATTCCCTTGAAAAAGATCCCCTGCCTGTCAATTTACAACCTATAATCATTACCCGAACAGGTCACAGTGACAATATCAATAGGATATTTAAAATAATAATAAAATCACAAGCTAGATATTTATATAACTTGTTATATAGCTGCCATTTGAAATCCGAATTGATATATCGCCATATCGCCATTTGCGAATGAAAAATGGTATATTAATATATTTTACTTATACCAAAGTCTTATTAGAAAAAAAAAGTAAAAGTATAACAATGTAGACCATTCTGATTTTATAACATAAGGAAGGTGTAGATTGTTAATAAATATGCTGGTAGTTTTAATATTTTTGTGTGTTTCAGTAAATTTAAATAAGAATTAAGAAAATTTATGAAAATCTTTTCTCTACAGGTAATAGATGTTCCATTGCCCACAGAGAGTTTATGATTTAATATTACAATGCCTAAGTGAGAACCCCCGCACAAGACCCGCTGTGCTTGAAATTCTAAGGCGAGCTCAATTTAAAACAGTTCTCTTACTATTTTTTGAAGTTTTTTTTTTCTGCTTTTTATTAGAATTGATTTTTAGTGTTAAGTAAATCATAGCAGGATTTATAAAGATACAGAGAGAGAGAGAGAGAGAAGGGAGATAAAGGAGAGGGTGATACTGTGAGAGAGAGAGAGAGAGAAAAGGAAGATAATAAAAGGGGTGGGTTGGTGAGAGGTCGAAACCACTTCGTTACGACTTGCTTACAGGATGTCTGAAGATCAAATCCCGAGCAGTGTTGTGTTTGCTGATGGCCTATTGCAGAACGCAAACCTTGTCCCCGATACCCTCTCCCTCATCTGGTCCTCAGATGAAACTGTACCAAATCGCTCTGAGCGTGCTTTAAGCAAGAAAAATAAAAGCAATTTTAAGAGAGAGAGAGGGATGGAGAGAGAGAGAGAGAGAGAGAGACCAAGAAATAAAGAGGGAAAGAGAGTGGGAAGATTTAGAGGGTGAGAGACAATTGGAAAGAGTGAGGGAGAGAATGCGGGATAAAAGTCATGGAAAGATAACTCTTTTATTTCTGCAAATCGGACTAGAGTTACCCCACGAGAGAGGCTCAGAAAACAACAAAAACAGGAGGGGGGGGGAGGGCGTATGATACTGGTCTGGTCATTATACTTGAATAGACACTACATTATTCAAGTACCCTTTTCAGACCTTTCGATCTATAGGGCAGAAGATGAGAATAAAGTTCCTTTTTTAGTTATTATTTTTCGGAAAATGGAAGCAAATAGACAGATCACAACAAACTATTCCCCTTTTGGGAGCCGCTAAAAAGAGCGTATTATTGGGAATAACATTAATCTATAAAAATTTCAAATGTGTGGGTTTTTTTAAAACAAGTAATTGTCATGCAATGTTATTTGTAGTTCTGATGACTTTACTATGCAGTGTCATATTGAGTAACCTTTTAATGCTTTTTTTAAACAGTATTCTGAATGCTGAGCTAAACAAGATGTCTAACTCATCATCAGTGTCTTGGAATACTTCCTCATTTTCTTCAGAGTCATTGCTGTCATCTATCTCCACGACTCACACACAAAGCAGTTCAGGATTTTTCTCTTAAGAAATAAATGTCCTTAATCCATCCGACTCTGAGGACACGGCAGAGACCGAAGTGAAGCAAACAGTGAACAGCTCTAACGATGGCATCATAAGAAAAAGAAAATCAGTTCTTGGGTTTTTTCGTGAATCTATTCCACCTAGCAAACCAACAGGAAAAACGGTTTCACTGCCTAGCGTGGCCAAAAATAAATATTGTAATAGAGAAAGTTTACAGTTAAGTGTCTCAGAGATGAAAGTAAGAAACATAAGTCAATGTGGAGATGAGGCCTTTTCTTGTAGACCAATTAACACAAGGTCGAGAAGCCAGATCTCCGATATAGTTTTATCAGATCAGAAGAAACCCTGTGTTAAATAGAGACCTTGTGATGGAGAACCACGGATACCCCAAAGACCGCTACCTCCAATACCCAGAAATGCAACGCCTACAGCAGACGATGAAAGCATAGTTCTTAATCTACAGGAAGAAATCGATGATTTTTCACCTCACTCATTGGCATACATGTTAAGTGAGATGTGTACACCTGAAGAAACAGATAACGAGGACAGTGCGAATGTTAATTATAGGGAAAATTATCAGGTCCTTGAAGTTAACAGTTCAAACTACGCCTACCATACTTTTAGCTCCACAAAAAGTGATACTTTGAAGACATCACCAAGTGATAAAGATTATTATGACTCTATAAATGAGGATCAGTGTAAGGAATGTATTTTAACAACGCTTATATTAATAGACTCCGTGTCTTTCTTGTATGTTTATATATTTCTTGTATGTTTATATCTTTTTTGTATATCTATATCAATCTTGTATGTTTACATCATTTTTGTATGTTTACATCATTCTTGTATGTTTATATCATTCTTGTATGTTTATATCATTCTTGTATGTTTATATCTTTCTAGTATGTTTACATCATTCTTGTATGTTTATATCTTTCTTGTATGTTTATATCTTTCTCGTATTTTTTATCTTTCTTGTATGTTTATATTTTTCTAGTATGTTTACATCATTCTTGTATGTTTATATCTTTCTTGTATGTTTATATCTTTCTCGTATTTTTTATCTTTCTTGTATGTTTATATTTTTCATGTATGTTTATATCAAATGTTTATATCATTCTTGTATTTTTATATATTTCTTGTATATTTATATCTTTCTTGTATGTTTATATCATTCTTGAATGTTTATATCATTCTTGAATGTTTATATCATTCTTGTATGTTTACATCATTTTTGTATGTTTATATAATCATTGTATGTTTATATCTGTTTTTATCTTTCTTTTATGTTTATATTTTTCATTTAGGTTGATATCTTTCTTGTATGTTTATATTTTCTTATATGTTAATATCATATGTTTGTATCATTCTTGTATGTTTATATCTTTCTTTTAGGTTTATATATTTTTTGCATGTTTATATTTTTCTTGTATGTTTATATTAAATGTTTATATCATTCTTGTATGTTTATTTCTTTCTTGTATGTTTACATAATTCTTGTAAATTTCTACGCATCCAGTCATCATATTTTGAATCAATACAGGAATCAATGAAATAAAAAAATAAACCAAATAATTAATCGTATAATCTTAATTAATTAGATAGCCTGTGTAGCCTTGTGTAGAGAATAAGGCGATTAGCAATGAAAGAAAGTCAGAGTTGCATAGACAACTAAACTTCTGTAAGAGTATTATATTTTTAATTTATAAAGCTTGAAATAACTTGAAATAACTTCTTTGTATGCAAACTCGTCTATAGCTCTTATTACAATGTGATCCGGTGGAACATGAAATGAAATGAAAAATCCTATATTTACAAAAAAGAGAATTAATAATAATAAAATAAAAAATAAAAAACAATAATTACAAATCTAAAACAAGTTTTTACACTCTAGCGTTCTGTAGTACACACACACATATATACATTCCGTAACATGAATGTTAATTAATTATAAAGAAAACTTTGTTATAGATTTTGTAATTTACATTAGGTAATTATCACTTTCTCATATTGTTTTTTCCCTTATAAATAAATACTATTATATACATGCATAGATATGATACAAATTTAAATATAGATCTCCATTTTTTTTCCAATTTTTTAAAAAGTAAGAATATGTTTTATTATATTTTCTTATGTTTAATAATATTTTTAGGTGAATTTTTTGTTTGCCATATCCTGTTTCGTTTCTTTACAATTCACTATTTTATTTTAAAAACACAATTAATTGTAACCACTTCAAATGTTATATCTAGACTGGAAAACGGAATTATTATCCGCAATTGATCAAATTACACTATGAATATATAAATATTGTTATCTACGTAATAATGTTCAAGCTGTAAGGGGAGTCGCCCCGAATCAAAGAAAATCGATCTTATCTATCTTAAAAAAGTAATGATCTTCAGTTTTCAAAGTTTAGAAATAATGCAATACAATCTTCTCTGATTTAATTAGAATGTGTTATTAAACACAGAACTATAAATTCAACGCAATTATAGGAAATAAAGACATTTCCTGTTAGTTTGTATTGAAATTATGTTTGGAAAATCTTAGATCGAAATAATGTACGTCTGTTGATGTTTGTCGTGTTCTGGACGTATAAATCAATTGTTTACCTAGATCTTTCTAGATTATGTATTTAAAAAATTCAACATAACAATTATGAGAAGAGAGTGCTCTTATTTTCAATGTTCAATTTCTAGATCTAAATCCAAACATTAAATTATATGTTACATAGGTTAGGGTTAAAAAAAAACAACTTTTCTTTTGATTACTACACCAAACAAAGACTTCTTTCAGCTTTTTTTGAAGTTGTTAATGTTTTTTTTTCTTTATGTAGTGTTAAGAATCTCCCTGTCTAGTCTAAATATCAAAAGGTAGGTATGTGATTTTGAATTTTAATAATACTATTTTACTATTTATAAATTGTGAAAATGTCAGTACACTTGAATATGTTAAGTTATTAAAGATGCAAACATTGCGTAAACATTGTATTATTTAAATACACATATCCTTTTATTAAATGAAAGAGTATATATATATATATATTGCGCTAGTCTAATCCTCTTGTAGGACATCAGGGAATAGAATATATATATATATATTGCGGTAGTCTAATCCTCTTGTAGGACATCAGGGAATAGAAGCCAGCACAATTAGAACTTGGAACTATTAAACGGACTATTTATAGTACACACCATACGTCCTGGCTGCCTTGTACCTAAAAACCCGATTGTAAGTTTGTAATGCTGTCAAATAATGATGATTATAGGGCAATATACCTGGCGTTTGATTACTGTATAAGCTGGCATTGTTTAACAAATATATATGTTGCTATAACGCATTATTCAAATTTTGACAGTTTTTGTAACGTTGTAAAATGATCTCATATTTTATTGCATTTAAAATTACACTTGTCTTTCCAACATTCTGTAATTTAATTGCTTTTTAAAGTGTAATTATTTTTATATGTTGAAAAAATAGTGTAAATGTTATATATAAAAACAATAAATATTTTCTTAAAGAGAATTAGTAGTCTTCTGAAGTCTCCATGTATTCAACACCATTGAGAAATTTAAAAAAAATGGCTGAGTTGATCGTAATAGTGCTTCTGGGGCGACAACTCTTTTATGTCGTCGTTTGTCTAATTCTTAACAAATGAATATTTACGTTTTACTAGAGCAGTGTTCCCCAAACTGTGATCCGTGTTCCGCGAGGCCTGAATATGTGTTACACAAGCTTTTTGAATAACAAACTCGTGAATTAATCTCTCTTAACTAATAAACAAAGTGTTCCGCTAAATTTTCATTTCAAATTTTTATAGAAGTTTTAGACGATGATAAAAAAAACATCTTGACAGACTATTAGATTCTGTTTAAATGAGCTAAACGTTTAGGTACTGGTACTTTCTAAGCTTTAAGCTGTAACAATCATGTTATTTAGAACAAAACTAAAAGTACGTGGGACATATCTCTTTATCTTTTTAATTCCTGTGTTATGCAATATCTATTTATATCTGTTATCGTTATATTCCTGGTATTCCTGTTATCAAATAGTTTCAATTCTGGTTAATGAAGTTAATAATTTTAATTAAACTTATCCTTATCCTTAGCAGGTAAGAACTTTTCATTTCCAATTGATTTGAGCCTCTTTCATATTTATTCTCAATCTTTTTCATAACCTTTTTGTTGAATAGGACGAGTGGTGGCCGAGCGGTAAAGCGCTTGGCTTCCGAAGTGGGGTCGGTAGTTCGAAACCTGATGATGACTGGGATTTTTATTTTCGGGATCTTCTGAGTCCACCCAGCTAAAATGGGTACCTGCATTTAGTTTAGGAAAAGTAAAAGGCGGTTGGTTGTTGTGCTGGCCACATGACACTCTCGTTAACCGTTAATCTTTCATATTGACCACAAGGTATCTGAAAGGGGATACAATGTAATTAAACTAATTCAATTAAACATATTTACACCTTATACATTGCTATTGTAATGTTATTAGTAATAACGGTCATGATAATCGTCGGCTAAAGAAACAGATGACCTTGACCTAACCTACTTTACACATTCCTAGCCCTGAAAGAGAGATTTCTATTTTACGTTGATGATATGTTGTCTTTTTATTCTTTCGTCTCGTAATGCAACACCTACGAACTTTTATGTTAATCTTCCTTTACCTGTTTTACAACTATCTTTAAAAAGTCTTTTTGTATTAAGCCACTATAACACATGTGTCGGCATTCCATACTAATATTTCAAGCATTTTGTTCAACACAGTCAATCATTGCATATTTTTTTCAAATGTGCATGTGTCTAACAGGTTTCTTCAACTAGTGCATCGAACATGACCAGCGAGTATGATTACATGGACAGTGATATCATTGAAAGTGGTAGTAGTGTCTCTCTCCAACAAGATACGTAAGTACTCGTCATAATTCTTAATTAAGGTGGTCGAAAGGCTAAGTACGCTTGAACTTGGCTACCTATGAAAGGGGCTTAGGTTTTTACACCCAACTCGAGCAGAGTTGTGTTTACTGAGAGACCAAATGAAGCAAGGAAAACCTTCTCCCAAATACCCCCTCCACTAATTGTTCCACAAATGAAATTGGACCATAGCGTTCTGAGCATGCTATAAGCATAAAAGTAGCACTCTATGAAATGATTTAATACATTTTTAATTTATTTATTAAACGCTAGACATAGCTTTGCTCAATGCAGGCTATAATTTGATCTACTGAATGATCAGATTAAAATAAGATTTCACAATAATACAATTGTATTATCTAGTGTTCAATATTTTAATTGTATAAGTTTAAGTGTCAAACCTTTTTCTCAGTTTAAACAATAAATTATTTTGAGCTTGATTTATTTCGGAGGGGCTTGGCTTCCGAAACGGGGTCCAGGGTTCGAAATCTGGTGAAGACTGTGATTTTTAATTTCGGGATCTTCTGGCGCCCCTGAGTCCACATAGCTCTAATGGGTACTTAACATTAGTTTCCGACAAGTGAGGGCGGTTAGCGGTTGTGCTGGCCACATAACATTCTCGTAAACCATAAGTCGCAGAAACAGATGACCTTTAAATCAAGGTCTGAAAGTGGAAATTTACTTTTTTCTTTACTAGATTTAGTTCATTTTAGAAAAGAATCTTCTTCAAAACATACTACAACCTAAAAATGCAAGATTTTTTGTAAAGTACCCATTTCAGACCGTGCGATCTATATATATAGGGGAGATGATGTATAGGTAATCTAGAACCTAAAAATATAAGGTTTATTGTAAAGTTTCCCTTTCAGACCTTGCAACCTATGGTTCAAACTCGTGACTATCGCTACGATAGTCTGAATAGCATACTACACAACCTTAAAGTAGGTTTTAGGGTCGAAATCTGTGGCAGTTTAGACCAAGAAATGCAACTTCGGAAGTCAATTTTAAGGCCTTCTATAATGAGTGGTCTCAGCCTGAGTCCATTTAACCCTAATGGGTACCTTAAATAAGTTAAAGAAAGTAAAGAAACTGGGTTGTTGTTCTGGCCGCATGACACCCACCTTAATTTTTGTCCAAAGAAATCGATGAACTTTATAGTATCTGTCCTATAGATTTTAAGATCTTTAATTGTTATTACTACCTATTCATTCGCAAATCTTCACCCATGTATCAATTCTTCTTTGATAATTTTCTCATGTATTTTATTGTATTCCGTTCAAAGGCGAAGTCTTTTTGATGTATTCATGAAAACTCTAGATGGTAAAACTGTGACCATAAAAGTTGAAGAGCATGAAGAAGTCACAAGCTTCAAGAAGAAAGTTCAGAAAAAGACAAACGTGGAAGCAAGTCAGAAGTATCTTCTTTCAGCAGAAGGGAAGAAACTGCAAGACGGGGAACTACTCAGCAAATACAATATTAAGAAACATTTTACCATTTACTGTCAGTGGAGACTCGGGGGAGGGTGACAACTTAATATCAATTGTATTTAATATTTTTTAAAATAATTAATAAAATAAATAAATCGATTTATATTTAAAACATAAAATAATTATAATAATCTATTGCAACGAAAACATTTACATTAAACATGCCCTCAAATAATATCTTATACTCGTGTATATATATATATAAGAATAAGAACATGCTTCATATATCATTACCAACGTAGCGTAGTTGATTAAGAATGACAAAATGGCTCTGAGTTAGTTTAGAAGATATAGTCGAATTCTATGATGACAGAATGGATGCTTTCCACAGATTTATCATAAGGTCTTTTCCTTTAACGTTTGGCTGCAAAGATTGCAACATTTTCCATATTTTTAGCCAATTCCTTTTCAGTAACAAGAATTTGAACTTTCAACTCTCACAGTTTCCTTAGCCATTTGAACAAGTGGTATGTATCTATTGCAGTGCTCAAATCTACTGTCCGCAGTCTTTGATAAGTTACACTACGAAATTATGATGGCCAGATTCTGTGCCACTTTTGGTTTAACAGGAATCATCCTAAAGTGGCTTTGATCTGACTGAACGCACCCAAAGTGTCGTTGTCAACGGGACATAATCAACAAGCTTACTCTTGAAGTACGGAGTACCCCAGGGATCAGTTCTAGGCCCAGTTCTGTTCACTATATATACATATCCACTCAGCGGTGTCATACGACCAACCGGCATCTTATACCATTTCTTTGCCGATGACTCACAGTTTTACGATTCCTCAGTACCCTCA
The DNA here is from genome assembly GCA_030265305.1 of Biomphalaria pfeifferi. Taxonomy (NCBI): domain Eukaryota; kingdom Metazoa; phylum Mollusca; class Gastropoda; family Planorbidae; genus Biomphalaria; species Biomphalaria pfeifferi. The sequence continues at coordinate 1,506,949 of JASAOG010000139.1, forward strand.
GAGGTGTCGCATCCGGCAGAGAAAATCAGTGGTACCGTTGCAAGGGTGAGCGATTTGATGGTTGAGAATAAGCTCAAGATGAACGAAGACAAGACAGAAATAATTAAGATTGGCACTCGGGACAACGTCTCAAAAGTCGAAAGCACAGATTCTCTTTTTATAAGGAAGTGCCAGGCCAGGTTCCTTATGTCCATGTAGTATCTAGAATCTCAATTTTGACTCAACACTATCTTTCGACCCGCACATAAGTCAGCAAGGGTCTTTATCTGCAGCTGCGCAGATTAGACCAGATCCGACCATATTTAACAACTGAGTCAATAAAAAATATAGCTGTGGCATTCATACTCTTCCGCCTTGACTACGGCAACACCATGCTGGCAGATATACCCGATGACAAAACAGCCAAGCTACAACGTATACAGAAAAACGCCGCACGAATAGTCCTTAGAAAAACAAGACGTGATTATGCTACCACGCTCTAGCAAACGCTCCATTGGCTTCCCGTGAAAGCGAGAATCGATTACAAAGTGGCCACACTTTGTCCCAGTGTATATATAACAATGAGATGCCTTTTTGTACCTCAGCGAACTTACTCCATATGTCCCTAACAGTGCCCTGCGCTCAAAGGACACATCACTTCTAATGGTGTCACGTTTCTCCCTCAAAAGACTATGGTCTGCGGGCTTTTTCAGTGCATTTCCCAAAGGTTTGGAACTCACTCACCAATGATCTTAGACAGATAACATGCTACACTACTTTCAAGAAGAACATTGAGACCTACCTGTTTAAAACTATTTTATATTAGTTTGTTATTTCAGCTCTCGTGTTTGTGTTTGTAATGTTATTACAGCGCCTTGAGCCTACATTTTGTTTGTTAATAGCGCTTTAGAAATAAAATTATTATTACTACTACTGTTTCACCTTGTCTATTAATCCATTGGTAAACACCAGTCTATTAATCCATTGTTATAACCAGTCTATTAAACCATTGGTAAATACCAGTCTATTAACCCATTGGTAAACACCTCTCTATTATTCCATTGGTAGACACCAGTCTATTATTTTTTTGTAGAAATCAGTCTATTAATCCATTGGTAAACACCAGTCTATTTTTTCATTGGCAAACACCAGTCTATCAAACCATTTGTAAAAACCAGTCTATCAATTTTTTGGTAAACAAAAGTCTATCAAACCATTGGTAGACATCAGTCTATTAATCCATTGGTAAACACCAGTCTATCAATCCATTGTTAAACATAAGGCTATCATTAAATCGGTCAACACCAGGCTATTATTACATTGGTAAACACCAGTCTATCAATCCATTTGTAAACACCATCTATTAATCTATTGGTAAACACCAGTCTATCAATCTATTGGTAAACACTAGGCTATCCATCCATTGGTAAACACCAGGCTATCTATCCATTGGTAAACACCAGTCTGTTAATCCATTGATAAACACCAGACTATTTAACCATTGGTAAATTGTTGGCTATCCATCCATTAGTTTCTGGAGTTGTCTACTTTATGGCTGTTGTGATTTTCTTTTTCTCTGTAGATATATTTATTTATTTATAGAGAGAAACAGAGAGAAAGAGAGAGAAATGGTCTAAAGAGCATGATGATGTGGACTTAGATAAATATAATTCTATTTTCCACATCACTGTAACCCTTTAGGTATTTAGAAATCAAAATGATCTCTTTCAGAGAAGGGGGGGGGGGTGTCCAGCACCTTTCCTTTTTCAAAAAGTGTCTGTAGATTTGCTTTAGTTTCTTATTGGCGGGGGCTAACCTCAACCCCCAACCAATGGACCACCTGACTCAAAAATTCCCTTTTTAGACCTTGCGATCTCTAGGGCAGATGATGATGAGGTCATCTGTTTCTTTGGCCAACGGTTAATGTGCAGGGTGCTATGTGGCCAGCACAAAGACGGCAATGGTAATTTTGATTTAGATTTTATTGAAGAGTGGGTTTGTGTGTCAAAAACCTCCCATGGCATAACTTATGACGGTGACGGTACGCACCGGTACGGCGTACCGGTAACATTTTCAGAGTGGGTAAAACATTATTACTTTTCTTGTATTTTAACGTTTATTATTAACTTGTTAGTAGTTAAAAGTTGGGAAATCCATCATTGAGTACCGCACCTACTTTTTTTTACAAAAAAAAAAAAAGCCCTGTATAGGACTATCTATATATATTTATATATAACTCGTAAGAAAAACACATTCGTTGGATTATCATATTACGAATTTTATTTTCAATTAAGTTTCAGAAATTGGCCTTTTAAATATTTTGTCAAATTGTGTTTAGTTAGACTATAATATTAAAAGCAAGGTTTATCATATATGATATTTATATAATTATTGCCTGCTGCCATATTTTATAGAACGAAATAAAATGACTGTAAATGTATTACACAATAGTATTCAAAAATATAGGCCAAATAACTGTACATTCTTCCCATTATATTATTAGTAAAATCTCTACAAATAGCAACAAAACTAAAAGTAAATGCGGGTATTTCTCCGGATCTTTCCGATTTTAATGTTACGTTGTGCCTATTTATAGCTCTTAACGTCACGTTTGGGGTACGAAATACAAAATACCTTACAATTTCAGTTTCAACCTGGATGTTCCATTACACTTTATAAACACTTTCATTTATCAAGAAACGCATTTGATTCTCACACCTGAGCAGGTAAGAATTATTTCATTCTAATGCATTAGAATTTTAGTTTGTAGTTATTTAGCATATAATATTTGTATAAGCATGACGTATGAGATGATAACACATTTATTTATAATTTTAAAGATAGCAATTAAACATGTTTGTGTATAAAAGTATAGACACTAAGCCTTATAATGATTCAACCATAAACCTTTAGTTTTGAACAGATGACATCGTTGTTTGGTAAGATAAACTAGTAGTAGAAATATCTTTCTTTATTATTATGAAGTTAGTTTTGTTAAATGATTGTAAAATGATTTACATGCTTATAATATTGTAGTCTAGTACACTGTTCTGTTATATAAGCCTACATTATTTTTTTAAATAATGACGAACGATTAAAATCACTTGTGTGGACCACTTGGGGGATGGGTGGTGGGGGAGAGGAGGGGTATCCTGGAGAAGGTTTCCGTTCTGGCTTATTAAAAGCAATCTTCTAAAAGGTTGGTCGCCCTTATTTCAAACTCAAAGGCTCAAGTCTCAGTAATGGAAGACTGACATTCTAGATGTATTATGGCATATGCGCTTATGTAAATAAAATATTTTTATAGTTATCTATTGTAAGATACACATTTATGGGAGATGACTTAATGCTCTAGACAAGGCTTATCTCCTCTTAGCTACTACTGCCTCCATGTAAAACACAATTATTTAGACAACGAGTAATGGATACAATTGTTGGTCAATTTTTCGATCTATTTATATGTTGCTTGAGACTATGAATACATGTGAAAAGTTTCAAGTGAGTTGATAAAAGCTGTGTAATAATGTATCTACTTGTTATAACAAAAGGGGGTGCGGTGGCTGAGTGGTTAATCGATCGGCCCCCAGAAACTGGATTCGGATCTCGGAAAAGACTGAGATTTTGAATTTCTGGATTTTTAGGGCGCCCACCCAACTATTATGGGTACCTGACATTAGTTGGGGAAAGTAAAGGTGGTTGGTCGTTGTGCTGGCCACATGACACCCTGCTCATTAACCGTTAGCCACAGAAACAGATGACCATAAACATTATCTACCCTCTAGATCGGTCTGAAAGGGATTTTTTTTTATAACTTATATAATGAACACCTTTTACACCTAATGTTTAACTTTGCTAGAATTTAAAAAAAAAAAGCATCCCTATAAAATATATTATTTCTTAAATATATTTTGTGTCTATCCTCGTGCCAGAACAAATAAAATGTATAATTAACATCACTACATATCTATCTATCTATCTATCTATCTATCTATCTATCTATCTATCAGGCATATTATTTTATTTATTCACATCTTTTGTGTGTATTTCAGGAATTCTAAAATTTGTAGTCCAAGATGACTAGTGAATGTGATGACATGGACATTGACAGTGGTGTCAGTGACATGACAGAAACTGAAAGCTTAAGCAGTGTAGCCTCCGACTCTACTATTATAGGTCTGTATTCGTTGTCCACGTAATAAAAGGAAATAAATCCATGAATTTACACTATGCTGTGGCCTAGTGGTAATGATGTTAAGCGTCTGGCTTTCAAAGGGATCCCGGTTCCAATCAAGATAAAGACTGGGTTTGTTTTATTGCGAACGATAGTAAAGACTGTTAGTCGTTGTGCTGGCCACATGATACCCTCCTTAATTGTGAGCTAAAGAATAGAGAAAATGATAAAAAAAACTGCTCTGTCTAAAAGGGGAACTTCAAATTATTAATAGTTTGACTTCATTTCATTTTAAGTTTTGAATTTTATGAAAAATTTTACAAAAGTGGTAAGGTAAGTACGAAATATCTGGTGTCCTCAGATTAGTTTAACATCTTTACCTACGTGTTTAAGGATAATTGCTCATTATATTAAAAATGTATAATGTCTCAGTGTGAAGAATGAATAAAGTGTTTTGCCACATTGTCATATTTAGTGATTCTAAATAAATGCATTTATATATATATATATATATATATACATATATATATATACAAAGGTTCACCACCTTCAAGTGTAATGATGGACGATTCAGAAGTACGTGGTGCTGAGGGTCACTATACCTTACTGAACGATGCAGCAGCATCCAACAGGTCTGTGTTGAGTCCAGAAAGTGGAATAGGAAGTGGATCAAGCTCCCCAGCATTAAGCGTAGTAATGGGCAAGGCAGCGTCAGGCAGGTCTGTGCTAAGTCAAGATAGTGAAATTGGAAGAGGATCTGGTTCCCCAGCTTCAAGCGTAGTAATGGGAAAAGCAGCGTCAAACAGATCTATGATCAGTCAAGATAGTGGAATAGGAAGTGGATCAGGAAGTGGAAATGGTATGAAACTTGGTGAGTCCTTGCCTATGGAGAGAAAAGACTCGCAGACGAAAACCCAAGAATGGGTTGAAAAGTAAGCTTAAGTTTTATTTCACATCTTTTATTACATACTTGCATAATCTATCTACATTGTCTTTTATTTATACTATTACCAATACATGTAATGTCAATGGAAATATATTCGATTCCTAACATCAAGAATTGCATTGTTTCAAAGGGCTAAGCAATCCCAGTGGCGAGCTTTTAGAAGTTGTAGGCCGGTGTTGTTTTTCTAAGTTTTCTTTACGTTTTCAGAGCATGCAATCTACCAGGTTGTTACTCTGGGTCACGAATGTTGTGTTCTAAGGCATTCGTGAAAGCTCTCAGTCTCTTTCAGAAGCCATCTTATGCCAGCTACTTTCCTCTATGTAATATAGTACACATTAAATGAAAAGTTATTATAATATCTTTATCTCCAACAAAATAATTTAATTTTAAATGTTTCGTTTATTAACTATTCTATTCATCCTTTCTTTAAATAACTGGTTCAAACTAACTTTTAATCTGTTTTCGACATATTTAGTACAAACAAATTCTAAATTAAAAAAAGCTCCTATTCGGTTACTCTGAGTCTATCCTGCTATAATGGTGGTGGGGGGTGGGTACCTGGCATTAGTTGGTGAAAAGTTGTGCTGGCTACATGACACCCTCGTTTACACAGAAACAACATAAGCCCTATAGATAGGAAGGTCTAAAAGTTGAACTTAACTTTATTACATAAGGGTCATTATTTAATCCATCATTTTAAAATATCTAATTATTGTATTGGTTTCAATATCTAAATACCTGTTTAAATCGTAGTTAAAATAGAATTTCTTTCTAGCTCTGTCATAGATCCGTTATTTTCTCAAAACACAATGAGTTTAAGCTATAAATTTTAACAACGCTCTCATTCAGTCAAATACTTTCATTTAGTCTTTCCTATCTATATTTATTAACATTCAGGCATTGTTTTTTTTTTTATTATTATTATTTTCAGGCATTTTGAAGTGTTCGTGAAAACGCTGGAAGGTAAAACTGTGACCATACAAGTTGAAGAGCATGAAGAAGTCACAAGCTTCAGGAAGAAAGTTCAGGAGAAGACAAATGTGGAAGCAAGTCAGCAGTATCTTCACACAGCCGAAGGGAGGAAACTTGAAGACGGAGAAAGACTCAGCAGATACAATATTCAGAAACATTCCACCATTTTCTGTCAGGGCAGACTCAGGGGAGGAGAGTATTTTTAGAGATGAAAGTCACTTCGACATCGTCTCCAAGTAATTAAATGCATTAGTTACTGGTAATTAATAAAATTTGTTTGAAATAGAAAAAAAAATCAATTGGAATGTATGGCTGTAGATGAGAACTTTTCCCCTAAAATATATTTTTTTATTCTGTTGTTTTATTGCCCATCTTTTCTTTTTCATCTTGCTTACTTGAATACTAAAACAGTTTACCGCTTTGTTCCAAAACAGTAGGTGTGTTTGATATCAAAGCTAATGTCAGGAAACAAAATTGCAGACTCAGTTCCATGTTTTAATAAGTCTGTATAAAGTAAAAAAAAAAAGTTAGAATTTTTTAGAACAAAATAAAAATCTTATTCAAAAATAAAATACAATAGTTAATGTCGTCTTACTTGTTTTTTGTTTTTGTTGTTGTTTATTTTGTTGTTAATGGAATATCATGATGTGTTCTTTTTAAATATTTATTTCTTCATTTTTTTTAACGAAAACAAAAATGATTCAAATATGTTTTCATAAGATGCAGATTTTAATTGTATAAAGGGCCTACAGTACTGATGAAAAATTGTAGGCCTATAACCAGGAAAAGGAAGGACTCCAATAGAAGAGGTTATCAAGGCAGACATAAATGTATTTGTCTTGTATTGTGGAAATAAAAGACATGTTCTATCGATTACAAAAATTTAATGTTTAATAGATACATGTCTGTCTAATAAATATCTAAAAAGAAATACGTTGCAAAAAAAAATAAAAAAATATGTAAATTACTTTACCTTATGTCCTTATTAAGCGCCAAGATGAAACAGGGATCTTGGTCTTGTGGTTTTAAAAAAGTTAATTATATACACCATACTGCAACATATTGCACTCTCCTATGAGCTAGCCACGTGGAGGTAGCCATATTTTTTATGGGGGTAGGCAGGGGCGTCCGCAGGATTTTTTGGAGTGGGGGGACGTGCGAGTTGGCAGCTAGGGTTCCTATTTGTAGTTTCAACTTTTTTCGTTACAGAGGAGAATATTAAAGAAAACAACTAGTGCCTCCTCGCCCCCCCCATACCTATGCAATATTAAGTTAACTGTAATTACTTGTTTCATGAAATAAATAACATGTGAACGAACTATTTACTGTACACGTTGGTAGGTTTACCCGTGCTGCCCGTTTATCTCAAAGATGGGAAGCATGGTCGAGAGGCTAAGTGCCTTGAACTTGGCTTGGCTTGGCTGCCTAGAAGGGGGCTCGAGGTTCGACACCCGGGCAGAGCTGTGTTTACTGAGCGCCCAAAAGGCAGCACGGAAAACCAACTCCTAGATACCCCCTCCCCACCCCACTGGTCCACAAAAGTGATTGGACCAAAGCGCTCTGAACATGCTATAAGCATGAAAGTAGCGCTATATAAAAAGCTATAAAAAAATATTGATTTACACTTATTATTGAGTCTCCCAGAATTTCGGCAAAACCAGGACCTGTCCTACTTTTTGGTGACATGTCCCACCCTCGGCATCGTCCTAAGATTTGATAATATCAGGCTCCTACTTTACAGCTTACTACAAATGCTAATTATGTAATGATCTAGCTTAGTTCTTAAATATCTGCATTTCATACTAAATGTATAAAATTTCCAGAATGATTAGAGAAACGTTTGGTGATAATGTAAAATTTTAATTTCAATTATAGTAACAGTAGCTTAAGTTGTTTAAAATAATATTTGTATTTCAATAATGAAAGGGTTGACTCAAGCTAAGACATAGACATATATAAAGGGTTACCTCAATGGGAAGACATTAAGAATTGCCTCAGTGTAAAGAAAAAACTTTTAATATGATGGTTTGATGATTGATACATAAGAACGTAACTGGCACACAAATTGCTGAGGAAATGAGAACAGCGCTGGCAGAAGAAAAGCACCAGAAAAGAAAAGCAAAGGAGGCCAATGACACTAGCTCTAGCTGAAATAACCTGCCCAGTGTGCAGCCGAACATTCCGGGCTCACATAGGTCTCACCAGCCACACTAGGAGGCACAAAACTCCAGCATTCAGCCCCCTGGATGACAAATTTGGCCATCATCGAACAACGATGGGCGAAGTTTATATGCATAAGGAAGTGATATGCCAAATAAAAAAAGAGATTATATAGAGTGATCCACGTAACAAGATCTTGATCTGTAAGGTGATAAATCGTTTCACTTGCGGTTACTGCGGACGAGGAAGTTTATTTGTCTTGTTACACAAAAGCCATCCATTTTCTATGTGTGAAATATTTCACACTTATTTGTGTACTGAAGATAAAACAATGTGGAATGAGTTTGTACTTTGTACCCATATACTATATCCTAACACCCTAACCAATATTAAAGAGTTTGTTCTTTGTACCCATATACTATAGCCTAACACACTAACTTATATTAAAGAGCTTGTACTTTGTACCCATGTACTATAGCCTAACGCCGTGACTTATCTTAAAATTGAACTTTATTATCAACTAAAAGATTTTTCAAAATAATTATAATAAAGCGTATTCTGGTTTAAATTCTCGTCAGTTTGATTCCAATTAGTTTCGTCAAGATATTAAAAAATGAATCGTCGGGCGTCAGAAATATAAAAAGTATTGTACAATTTCTACCTTGCAATCTATAGATCAGATGATATTAAGGTCAACTGTTTCATTTGCCTATGATTAACAAGCAGAGTTTCATGGAGGTTCAAGGGGTTCCAATCCTTGTAAAGACTGAAATTGTTAATTTCAGCATATTTTGGGCATATCTGCATATCTCAGTCCACCCAGTTCTAATGGGTACCTCACCTACGTTATGTAAAAAAATACAGGTGGTTTTTCGTTGTGACACTATCGTCAACCATGGGCCAAAGAAACAGAAGATCCCCCCTACCGGAAATATGAATAGTTGGTCTTTATTGTTACTCACACAACTCCTTATTAATTATACGGATCTCTTTCAGCATCGAACATTTGTTTTTGCACAGTCCCTGCCCAAGTATACAAGCAGCAAAAAAATAAAAATAAATGTAAAAACAAGGTTACAAACTCAAATCGGCCCCCGAAGTGGTGCACCTAGTGTCTTCACCAGGGTTCGAACACGGGACTTCCGGTTCAAAGTGCTTTACCCCTCAGCCACAGCATCTCCATAAATTCATTTAGCAAACACTTATATTTTTAAAATAATAATTATTAACCTTATCCATTCAAAATTAATAACATGTTACATGTAATAAAGAGAAACTAAAAAATATTTTTTCTTCTAACAAAATTAGATAAATTAGCAGCACGAAAAAATAAAAAAAAGATCTAAGTATAGATATAGAAATAGATCTAAGTCTATATCTAAAGTTAGATCTAAGTATATATCTACAGTTAGATCTAAGTCTAAATCTAAGTCTAGATCTAGATCTAGAACTACAACTAGATATAGAATCTTGATATAGAATCTTGATATAGAATCTACTATATCTAGACTAAAACTCGTATGAATTTACACGATTAATCTTAGAATTACTAAACCTCGGCCAAATTTATGATCATGAATAGTAGGCCTAAGCCTTTTGTTACCGGGGAAATGAAGTACTATGCTGTTCGTAATCAATTCATTTCTTAATATGATACCATTGTTTACATAATAAATAAATCTGCACCCATAAGGTGTCAAAAGATCAGATACAGTCTTAATAATCAAAATATTTTATTCAAATTATCAATACATTTATAATATATATATTATAAATATTATAAATATATATTATATAATATTATAATATATATATATATATATATATATATAATAAATATATCTCTAACTGGGCTCTATTTAGTCTTATTTAGACTGCCAAGTGTGTGCCCCTATAATGAGGATATGTCAAAACTGCGTGCTATAAAAGTAGTTTGTTATTTTTGAAACTTACAACTAAAACGAAGTTCGTATCAAAATTCTTTTTTTAAAAACAACATTTGAATCAGTATTCTATTCAATTATTTAGTTAATAACTGGCAAATATATAGAGTGATGATCCATTGAGACTTTTATCATTGTGACTTTAGATGCAAATTTTTTGTACCAATGCGCGACTTTGTGAATCAAGCTTGAGTTATTAATGAGGAATGCCATGACCTTTTAAAAAAAGTTACTTCCCCTAAAGGTTTTCATTGAAAAGTGGTATAATTTTTTTTTAAACCTGCTTACATATATAATTTAAAAATTAGATGTTTCACTTCGTAAAAGAAAAAAGTAGCCGTTTCATCAGAACTTTGAATTTTCTAAAATATTATGATGTCCGATTTTCATTTCCTCTTCTAGTTTCTGAGATCTAAATGGGACAGACGGACGGACAGACAGCCCACACAAAACTAATAGCGTCTTTACCCCTTTCGGGGGCCACTAAAAAAGGCTAGTGCTTCACATATTCCTTCATCAAGCAATTTGTTTCATTCCTTTATCCATACTCTACCATCTATTTATGAATATATATCAATGATTTTTTAAATTGTTGTGTTTGCGTTTAACAGGAATATTAAAGCCGGACGTTCACCATGGCCTGTAAAGGCAGTGACATGAACATTGACAGTAGTGTCAGTGACATGACAGTCACTGAAAGTGTTAGCAGTGTTGCCACTGACATGACAGTCACTGAAAGTGTTAGCAGTATTGCCACTACTATTATAGGTTTGTAATCATCTTTAGGGTGTAATAGTTGATTGTTACTGCTACTAAAACATTTACTAGAGTTGAGTATATATGAGGTTAGTCTTTAAGCTCGAAGATTAATGAGTAATGCAGTATTTTCCGTTTCTACGCAGCCCTAGCTGCATCCTATTTATATATATATATATATTGTGTATACCTGCAAACTGCGTTGCAGAGAGGGCACCTGCTAATTGCGTGGTAGAGGTGATACGTACAAAATGTATGGCAGTGAATCTACCAGAAAACTGCATTGCTGGCTTTCTGTGGGACAGCTTCACCTTCATCACTGAGTCTGCAGGCAACTGCTCCTACACTGACAAGTCTAGAGGCTACTGCTTCTACACCGACGAGTCTAGAGGCAACTGCTCCTAAACTGACAAGTTTAAAGGCAACTTCTCCTACACTGACGAGTCTAGAGACAACTACTCCTACAATGACGAGTCTATTTGTCCTACTAGTGTACTCAGTTGCGATCGAAATGAACCTTTGTTTTGCAGTATCTCACTTCTTAATGTTTGCATTTCTGCTTGTATTTCTTCCTGGATGAGTTCTAAACGGACAAAGACCTCGTTTAACTCTATTTCTAATTGAAACGATTCTAGATCCTCTGCTTTCACATATGAGCTTGCCCTCGTAACTTTCTTGTCCCTATCAAAGCATTTCAATCTACGCCATCTGAGTTCTTCTTTCAGTTCCTTCAATACCATCTCATCAAGCAGTTTCTAGCTTGCCATTTTAAATCGAATTCCTATTTCTTCCCGTTGAGTCGGCTATGATCCCACTTTGACACCAATGTCACAATTTAAGAGACGACAACCCAACGAGACAGAAGTTTATTTAAGGGACATCACAAACACATGATAACAATTTCTGGCCTCTTCATAACCTCTAGATTGGGCGGAATCCCGTTATCTTCTCTCTAATGCAAACATCCTTCTCAGTCTAGTCTCTAACAAAAACACTGTGCATCTTTTGCAGTAGCTTGGGTGGCAGTGTGTATGTTAAGGGAAAACAACTGGTAATCGATCCAAAGGTAGACCACTAATATAAAGGGTTGATGGCGTAGGTGTAAATCTACAATATTTTAAAGTTCGGGCTTTAAGAAGAAAAGATCAGGAGACATGTGAATAAAGCTGGTCAGGGCCATTCATAAGTTGTAGCGTGACTTGGATGGATATTATTGTTCATACTTATAAGACAGCTTATTTAAATACAAGCTCAAAAAAAAAAGTCGTGCAGGTCGTTTTCATCACTTTTTGCCATTCAAAAAAAATTGGGGTAGAATGTAATCATTTACTTTTCTGAAGAATAGTCTGAAAATTACAAGTTAAGATTAATCGCTTAAAATAGATCACTTTAATTTAAAATTGAGCCTTGCTAAATAATTGTCTAATTTTCTTTATCTGCACTAGTATACACATTCTTAGACTACATAATTTCATAGCCTTAGAAATGATGGTTATTAAAGTACAGACTGGCTAAAATATATTTCAGGGCTACAAACATATCTAATATAGGAATTTCCTCCAAAGGTTCTCCATCATCTACTGTTGTTATGGACGAACAAAATTCAACCGGCGATTCAGAAACACACTTTTAAACGTTGCATCGCACAGTATCGATACTGGCATAAGATCAGGAAGTTGATCGAACAATATCTTGGCCCTGCCTACCTAGCAAAAAGACTCGCAGACGAGAACACACGAATGGGTTGAAAAGTAAGTTATTTTGCAATTCATGCAACATTTCTTTTAATTCGCAAAAAGGACCAATTTTTTAAAAAATTCTGGTTTATTATCTTTATTTATTTATTTGGACACTAATAAACATAAGTAAATTATTATATGTGATGATCTGTCTTCCATTAGTCTCTTTATGTTAAAACATCTTTTGTCTTAACGTACAGTTTATTCTGTAGACACTGTGTTCATGTGTAGATGTATGGTGTTAGTATATACAATTATTCTTTTGGGCACAAGAGTTACTATTGTATTTGCGTATTCCTGTGAACCTGTTATTAAACACTGCTAACACTTTCAGTGTTATTAAAACATCTCACAAATCTGCCGTTTTAGCTATGGCGTTATTTATTATTTTCTAATATATCATTTAAGCTAACAAGTTCATCTTTATTTCTCGAACCACTAGTGCATTTGTTTAAAAATTATTGATTTAATATCCATTTATTCATCAGTCAGTTTACCCATTTAAAGTTTGTTAATCTATTAATTTTTATTTGTATAGCTTAAAAAAAGCCCATGCTACTCACACGTCCTTTTCATTCTCCCCTCCCCTGGGTCGGCAACCTGCGACTCGCGAGCCACATGCGGCTCTTTGGATGTGAAGCTGCGGCTCTTTAGGTCAATAAATATTATTTATTTTATCGAAACATTTTTTAAAATAGTTCTGAATCTTTTAACGAAGTATAGGCGCCGATTCTATCTCTTAGCTACTTGTACTCGCTTTTCACGAAACCCCACCTCCATTACACGCTACTGTTACTGTTGTCAGTCCGTCAGAAACTCTCGGCCGTCGTTGGATGTTTCTATGTAGGTTTTAATTCGCTTTGACGCAAGAGGAATTGGCATCAAAACCACGCGCTTTGACTGTTACGTTTAGTTTGTAGTTTCAAGTAAATAAGTTAGAAGAGAATTATCTTCTCAAAAATTAGAAGCATCCATCTAACAATTAAAAATTTAGAGTCGTGTTTGAAACTAAAAACAAGTTATGAGCTAAATGTATTCAAACTTTCTACAACCTAAGCCATCTCTCCCATTAAATTGGTTAGCTCAATTGTTTGTTATTGAAGTAAAAATTAATGTTGTTAGTAAATGTTTAACTTCTATAATTGTTACCGAATTAAAAAATAATTATCTAACAATGCCATCATGGGCGTAGCCAGGGGGGGGGGGGGTTGTGGTTCAACCCCCCCCCCCACCGAAATGAAAAAATTCAGTTCATTTGCGCGCGCGCGCGGGGGGGGGGCGGAATTTAGTTACTGATTTTTGCTTTGATTTTGTTTATTTTAGATGAGATTTTAATACTAAACTATCACTTGCCCCAGCATAGCAAAGGAGTTTTTTTTAGTTTAAAACCCTTATCAGGGGTTTTTGAGTTTAAAACCTTTCCAGAGGGGCTTTGAGTTTAAAACCCCCTACCAGGGGGGTTTGAGTTTAAAACCCCCTAACGGGGGGTGGTTGAGTTTTGATTTTTACCCCCCCTCCAAAATTTACTTTACGATAAAGCCCCTCTTCATTATGAAAAAAGAAAATTACTCACTCAAAATTCTATGAGCGTAGCCAAAGGGGCTTTGAGTTAACCCCCACCCCCTCTTCAGTAGGGTTTGAAGCTAAAAAATACCTCTTCAATTCCCGGTATAAAAAAACGGAAATTACGCACTCAAAATGTTAGTAGCGTAGCTAAACGGGTTTTGACTCAGGTTTGAATTTAAACCCCCCTTCAGCAGGGTTTAAAGGTAAAAAATACCTCTTAAATATTAAAAACAAAGCAAATTATACACTCAACATGTTATGTGTGTATTTAAAGGGGTTTTGAGTTTAAACTCCCCTCCAGTGGAATGTGAAGCTAAAAAAAAAAATCTTCGATATAAAAAAAAAATTACACACTCAGAAATATATGAGCGTAGCCAAACCTGTAAGCGGGGTTTGAAGCTAAAAAATACATCTTCAATGTATGAAAAAAGCAAATTACGCACTCAAAATGCTATGTGCGTTGCCAAAAAGAGTTTAAAATTATCTGAGCGTAACCAAGACACCAAGACCATTGGGGGTTTTCTATTTAAATCCCTCTCCTACAGATGGCTTTTTTTTAAAGTTTAAAACCCACTCCAGATGATTTTGAGTTTAAAATCCCCCCACAGAGCGTTTTGAGGTGGAAAAACTCTATCTTCAATATTATTCTAAAGCAAACTACAGTTACTAAATTCTATGACCCTAGCTAAATGGCATTTTGAATTTAAAAAAAAAAAAAAAAAAAAAAAAAACTTTAGAGATTTTTTTAGTTTAAAACCCCCAAAAGATTATTTTGACGATAAAACTTCCATTTTCAATATATAAAATCTAATGCAAACTACAGTCACTTAATTCCAAGAGCGTATTCAAGAGAGGTTACACATTTCTACCAGTGGCGGGGCTCTATTAATAAAGAGCAGTGAATAGTCATCTGCCGAAATTGAAAAACACTAAATGTGGCTCAACAAAAATGGCTAAGACAGATTTTAGGGGTCAGTTATAGAGATCGGGTGTAAATCCCCCCCCCCCCGAAAAAAAAATCCTGGCTACGCCCATGAATGCAATACATATATTATCTAATTTGTTGTAAAAAAACACTACTTATATGAATTAGTTGTTGTTTTTTTTTAGGTAAAAAATTCATTGTGTAAGAACTATTTATAGTTGGCAAGAAAAAAAAACTGTGTGGCTCTTTAAAAACTTCGAAAATTTGTAAATTGTAATTTTTGGCTCTTTTGACTCAAAAGGTTGCCGACCCCTGTCCTAACTGGTCAAGGGAAGTGATAGGCTCAGAGCATATTCAGAAAGCTAAAAGCATGACATAGTGCTAAACAAAAACAATGTGTAATTAATATTTCTAATCCCACAGATTTATTGTTATGGTTTAGATCTGTTACAAACTTAATAACATGATTGTTCCAAACTTAACGATAGAAATACACTTTGTATCAACCCATACGTTCCCGTTTTTCTAAAGTACTTTTTAAACATGTTTTCTAGTTTCAAACCTTTTTTTTTCATTTATAGACATTTTGATATTTTCGTGAAAACTTTGGATGGTAAAACAGTCACTATTAACGTTGAAGAACACGAGTAGGTGACAATCTTCAAAAAGAAAGTTCAGGAAAAGACTAACGTGGAATCAAGTCAGCAATATCTTCTCACACAAGATGGGAGACAACTTCAGGACGGAGAGAGACTCAGCAAATACGATATAAAGAAACATTGCACTATTTACTGTCAGGGCAGACTCAGGGGAGGGAAGAACTTCGGTGACTAAAAACAATTCACTGTTTTGAAGAAATAACACAACAGTCGTTCAAATTAAAAACATGTATTATTTTATTCCATTTCAGCCAATTAAGGAAATAACTACACATTTATATATATAAAAAAAATAAAAAATTAAATACACATTTGTGCTCATTAAATGTACCCGTTGACTATAACTTTAGGTTTTCCCAATTACATTATAGTTAGATATATGTGATGTTTCTCTTGACTCATATTCGTGTATATTTATTCTTATTACAAAAGTTGAATGGACTCACTGGACTCACTCTGTCTGTTTGTCTGTCCGGTAAAACGTTTGTACACGCTATGTCTTCAACACCCAATCTCGGATCAAGCTGAAATTTGATGTTTTTTTTTTTTTGTCTTTAGTTTATGTAGAATTTTATACCATTAAGGATCTACTATGAAGGCTGCCTGGTCGTGCGATATTCGCTTCGCGTTGGACTGTTGTTCGGATTTTTTCATCATACCGTCCATACCCTTCCCGCTGCCATCCAGTCGTCCTGCGGGAGGTTTAGATAAAGTAATAAATTATCAACTCTTTAGGAACATCTGAAGCATGTAAAACATTCTACATTATATTTGACTACCTTGCAGTTTTATTACTTAAAATTGAAATATATTGATAGTTCCTTTCGTATTCATATATCTACATGCTGATAGATTTTATTTTATTAAAGAAAATATATATCATTTTTAATATGTCAGTAATAAAAAGAAAATTGATAATGTGAACTGGTTCTATCTATTTATTTAAGCTAAAATCTATATCATTTTTTCTTGACCCATTTATTAACAAAACACATTTTACTCAGTGGGGTTTTATAAAGACACATGCACTGCAATTGTTATTTTTGCACAAACAGCTTAGCTCAAAGTTGTTATTTTACCTTGAAAAACTTATTTCAAAGAAGTCAGGAATTAGAAGAATCACGTGACGTGCCGTCTGTTATACTGCAAGACAAAAGAACACAAGTCAATGGAACGATTATTACCGATGTTTATGGTCGTGGGAGGGAGTCGCGCCTCTATCACAGTTTGAGAAACAATGTCCAAACAAAGTTTTTCTCTTGCTATTTTGTGTTAAGATTACAAGGAGATAGCTGATACAGCCTGAGAGGGATGAACTACTTCCATTGTTGGTCAGGAAACGACCTCTTGTTTTACCGCTACTGCATTTGAAGATAAACTGTGTCGTTAAATATCTTACTGTATCTCTATTGCATTATAAAAGTGAAATGCAGCAAAACAAAAAGATATTTATTGTCTCAATACAAATGAAGGCGGCTACTGAGTGATTCCCACGTTCTTGATATATTTGTATAAATGGTGTGATTACCCACTAGTGTATGAGGGCATACTTCTACTTAAAGTTTAAGACCCCTCGTTAAGCAGCAGAAGACTAAGAAAATTAAACATATAATTGAAATTACATAGCAGATTGTTACTTAAAATATGGGTCAAAACGTTACTCAGTGTTAAAGTCATTATATATCTAGTTTATTCCAATACAAATAAACCTCTGTGGCTTTATTTTTCCTTTTGGACAGTAGCCTTGAGTTGCCAGATATAAAAAAGTTAAGATTCGAAAATTGCCCCCGGGGCTGTTGTTTTGGCATTATTTATTCTGTTAGAATAACAAACCCATCGTTAAGAAGACAATCTCTACTGCGCAAATGCACATTCGTGAATGAGAGTATACAACATTTTAGGAAAATTATAATAAACATATAGGCCTGAATACTGTAAGTTACCTTTCAAATCGAGACAAATCAGAACGTCTAGTTTTCAAAACGAGAACCATTCACATGAACAGTGAAGTGGGCAATTGAGTTGAACATGCCGTAGTAGTCTTATGCTAAACCTCTATGGTCAATATTTATCAGGGTATTAAAGAAGCAATAAGATATATTCTTAAACTTACACTTGAGAAACGGCTACTTCCATAAGGATAATCTCTGTCTTTACGTGAGCAATACTACTGTATCGGTGTCTCTATACAAAAAATTAATTATTGCCGTAAACGAATTCTGCTAACTGGGATCCACATAGAAAGATGACATGTCTCTAGAAGAGGAGATAAAAAACATATAGGGAAGGCTGCCTCGACCTTCGCTAGACTCAGGTCAAGAGTTTGGGAAAACCATAAGCTAACTACGGTGACCAAAATGGAAGTCTACAAGGCATGCGTTATGAGTACACTGCTGTATGGCAGTGAATTATGGACCACCTACGCAAAGCAAGAGAGAAAACTAAACTCATTCCATTTGAGATGTCTCCGTAGGATCTTGAATGTCACATGGAAAGAAAAAGTGTGCAATACTGAGATCCTTGCGCGATCAGGTATTCCCAGCATCTTTTCAGCCCTCAGACAACGCCTTGCTCTGGCTTGGACATGTTTGCCAATAGAGGACTAGCGCATCCCGAAAGTCATCCTCTATAGACAACTAAGGGGCCGGCACAAGAAAAACTGGTCGCCCCCAACCGTTACATAGATGTAATAAAACGGGAGCTCAAATCAGTGAACATCAATACTGACAATTTGGAAGACATAGCTCTAGACCGCACCAGATGGAGAGAAACAGTGACCAAGAAAGCTATGAACAGTGAAAGTACATCAGACTCAGCTAAGGAAGAAAAACGTACAATTCGAAAAACGGCCAGCTCCTCTACCACCGAAGCAAAAGCCACCTTAACCTGCTCTATCTGTGGACTGGAGTTTCTCTCCAAAATAGGGCTCCACAACCACTTTAGGAAGTGTGCTCTGAGATGAACCATAGTCGTTCTACGACTGAAGGAGGCCCATGATACTCCTTTCTACCACCAGTTTCAAGCGTAAAGAAATAAATGAATTTCCGAAGGTCCCAATTGAATACCACATTTTTGTTTTCCTTCCTACGTTTAGTTTGGTCATGTTGTATCCCTCTTGTCTCAATCTCCTACTATTTTACAATCGTAAAAAAAAAAAAAAAAGAAAACGTAAACTAAAGCTTTTTGGTCAAATAAGGGCTGGCAAAGACCTTCCTTCAGGGAACAGTCCAAGGAAAAAAGAGAAGAGGCAGAAAGTGAAATTGATGGGACGACAACATCCACCAGCTCGGGGCGAAGCCTCGCCGCCAATCACTATTTCCGGTATTGAAAGCCAACAAAATGCATATTCTGAGTTATTTACAGTGCATTATCATGCTATTAAAATAATCTAATGTGTTATTTTGACTTAGATCCTCCCGCACCTTTCAGCGCATTGGGCGGCAAGCTGTTTCTACAAAAAACTGTCACTATCAATGTCTGAAGCCTGCTCTGAGACCTCTATGAAAATGTGGCATGAAGTTGTACTAGGATGTCCCTGTTTGCTCTTTCCTCGTAATGGCCTCCGTGTCAAGCAACTCTTATTATGCGTAATTAATTTTGTCGGAGAACATGTCCCGCAAACCTCATGTCACAATCTTCCTAATGGGTTGACTCCCAGTTCGGCATAGGATTTCCTTGATAAAGACCCGATCTTTATAACTGACTCCTAAAAAGTCATCTTTGTTGAGCCACATTTAGTGTTTTTCAATTTCGGCAGATGACTATTCACTGCACTTTATTGATGTAGCCCAGCCACTGGTAGAAATGTGTAACCTCTCTTGGCTACGCTCTTGGAATTAGGTGACAGTAGTTTGTTTTAGATTTTATATCAAAAAGGGAAGTTCTATCTCCAAAATCATCTGTTGGGAGGCTTTAAACTAAAAAATCTCAGGAGTTGTTTTAACAAATTCAAAACCCATTTAGCTACGCTTTTAGAATTTGGTGAGTATAGTTTAATTAAGACTAATACTGAAGAGGGAGTTTTCAACCTCAATACTCTCTATAGGGAGATTTTAAACTCAAAACCATCTGAAGGGGTTTTAAACATCTAAAGAGGGGAGGGGGGTTAAACTACTGGCTAAGCTCAAAGAATATTAGTGTGCAATTTACTTGTTTTTTATATAGAAGAGGTATTTTTTAGCTTCAAACCCTGCTGAAGGGGAGTTTAGACTTAAAAACTCTTTGGTTACGCTCAAAAACTTTTGAGTGTGAAATTTAAAAGTAAATATTGAAGAGTTTTTTTTTCAGCTTCAAACCTTGCTGAAATGGGGTTTAAACTCAAAACCCCTTTGGCTATGTTCTTAGCATTTTGAGTGCGTAATTTGATTTTTTATAATTAAAGAGGTGTTTTTTACCTTCAAACTCCGCTGAATGGGTTTTTTAACTCAAAACCTTTTTGTCTCCTCTCATAGAATTTTGAGTGTGTAATTTGCTTTTTTTAGATTGAAGAGGGGGTTTTATCCTAACTTGTGTAGGGGGTTTTATCCTAACTTGTGTAGGGGGTTTTATCCTAACTTGTGTAGGGGGTTTTAAAACCAAAACCTTCCTTTGCTTATGCTCTTAGAATTTGGGGATTGTCGTTTGTATAATTTGTTTTTGTTTTATCTTATAGAAGAATTTAATTTAAGTGCAAAACCCCCTGGTAGGCGTTTTTAAACTCAAAACTCCTATGGCTGCGCTGGGGCTAGTTATGGTTTAATATTAAAATCTCAACTAAAATAAACAAAATCAAAGCAAAAAATCAGTCACTAAATTCGCCCCCCCCCCCCCGCGGGGGGGATTTCATTTCGCGGGGGAAGGTTTGAACCCTAAACTCCCCCATGGCTGCTCCCAGGCATATTTCCTTAATAAATGATAAATGGCAAATACGCAATGATGCAACCCCTCTGAACCTAAGCAATGTTGATGTTAATGTCGGTTTGGACGACGTCGGGCATGAGATTCGCCAATGGGAAGAAATAACAATCCACGCAAAATTCCCAGCTTTATTACATGGGGACAACATTGACAAGGCTGCTTCCTTAGCATGGCTAATAGCAGGTCATCTCTACTCTGAAACTGAAGGCTTTGTCAAAGCAATATAGGAGAGTAATTAGGACAAAAAATACGAGAAACATATCCTAAAACTCAACAATATTGACAAATGCCGAAAATGTGGAAATGTGGGTGAGTCAATTGAACACATAATGGCGGGATGTTCAGCCCTATCGGAATCTGCCTCCCTAGGTCGCCATAACCAAGTTGCAAAGCTAATACACCAGCACTTGGCATTGACACACAATTTTATCGGTAAGGATACTCCTCCATATTACAAATACTTACCACTAGAGGTTCTTGAGTCTACGATCATCTACTGTACTGGGATAGGCCTAAATTGACTTACAAAACGGTAGATTTTAATCGCCCTGATTTGCTGCTCATCGATACAAAAGAAAAGGCCGTTACCATTATTGACATCGCCGTACCACTATCTCATAATTTAAAAAAAAATGAGTTGGAAAATATGGGAACCTAGGCTTGGAGATTAAGCGTTTATGGAAATTATCTAAAATAACAATATACCCCATTGTCATATCAACCGAGGTAAAAATAACAACTGACCTCATAGATACCTTCAAGGCCCCTGTGCATTCCTAGGAACATTTCCATTGCATGTCAGATGGCGGTACTGCTGCAGACCTGCCACATCACCAGAAAATATAATAATTAATAAAGGAACGACTATGAATTTGTTTTTTCTTGAACGAAACTAAACCCTGGCAGTGCCAAAGAATGAATACTCGTTCGTTTCTAAATAATAATAATAGTAATAATAATTCAAATAATAATAGTAATAATAATACTATTAATACTATGGGAACATAGGCTTGGAGATAAGCGTTTGTGGAAGTTATACTAAATAACAATATACCACATTATTCTCTAGATATCTTTCATTTATTATTGTCTGATACTTTATACAAGGTTTACCTTCAATTTTCGCAGTGCGTTTTTTCTATGTATTAATTATAAAAAAAAAGAATGTGTTGATTAATTAATCGATAAACTTTAATTGGATTCGTGTGTTGTCTTCAATAATGAGCTTGTATGCAAAATTTAATGACATTTCGATGAGTAGAAGTGGTCAAAAGACAACGCCAACAACATCAAGAAAAACAAAGCTAATATAAGCATTGTGATAAGATTTGTAAGTATTGAAATTCAGTGCTAGATCGTCTCTCTAGAGCTAATATGTCATAGAAGAGAAACAAAGATGTGCATGTTTGGTAACTCGGTTCGGGGATATCTGGTTATACCTATTTATAAAAATGATAGATTGGCCAAATCTGTATTTTAATGCGAATAACACAGTTTTTAGAGCTCTCGAAGGGGTAAAAAAAAGTGAAACTTCGACGTTGATGCCTTCGTGCAATTGCTGCATCATTTGACTCAGCATTACGCCAACAACAAAAAAAAAACCAAGATTTGTTGCCACACAAACTCAGAGGT
Organism: Biomphalaria pfeifferi; assembly: GCA_030265305.1. Classification (NCBI taxonomy): domain Eukaryota; kingdom Metazoa; phylum Mollusca; class Gastropoda; family Planorbidae; genus Biomphalaria; species Biomphalaria pfeifferi. Next base: position 1,529,293 of record JASAOG010000139.1, read on the forward strand.
GGCCCCTGTGGGAGACGGATCACTGTCGGATCCACTACCGGATATGTACAATAAGTCAGAAGAGCGATTTTAGATAATCTTTTGGTATTGAGCATTTTCATTTAGGCCTAAATGGAACTAGAATGAAAATGTAGATCTACCTAAATTAAACTACTAATTTAGCACTCTCAATATCTATATCTACTAGATCTAGATCTAAAATATAAATTTGGGATATTGTAGATGTAATTTAGATAAGATTTATATTTAAAAAAAAACTAGAAAATCAATAAATAGACTAATTGCGAAATCTAATATTAAAATAGTAGATTAGTTTTAGTATTTTATAACATTGCAATATTGACATATTGACAATCTAGACTTTAGAAAAAAAAATCTACACTTAAAGCCTAGAAATTAAAATTATAGATCTTGATCTAGTCTAAATCATGGCTGTCTGGTAGTGCGGTTTGCGCGCTGGATTCATCGCTGGATTCATCGATGGTCCCAAGTTCAAACCCTGCCCGCTCCCATCCCCCGTCGTCCTACGGGAGGTTTGGACTACAACTCTGAAGGAACATCCGAAACATGTAAAACAACAAACATTCTAAACTAGACCAAGAAATTCTAGATCTAGATTCTATAATGGTTTTAATTAGAACTTAAATCTAAATCTAGTTTTAAAAATCTAGCTCTAGTGTAAGAAAAAAAATCTAGATCTAGTGTAAAAAATCTAGATTAGATCTAAATCTATTATGTCTTTTTAAAATGCGAGTCACATTACGAGGTTTAATAAACATTACTATACCGAGATGTTTTAGCATTTAAAGAATTTATTTCATATGACGTCAAAGGAAAAAAATCCACTACGTCACACGGTCAAGTTAGACTAAAACATATCATCTATACGAGCAGCTTGTCGAGTGTTCATAGACATTGGTGCACCGAGTGATTTCTTTTAGCATTTCAATTAAATAATAACTCCATATGACGTTAAAGGAAAAAAAATCCAATACGTCACAAGACCTAGTTAGACTAAAAAATGTCATCTATACGAGTAGCTTGTCGAGTGTTCATAGACATTGGTGCACCGAGTGAGATCTTTTAGCATTTCATTTAAAGAATTAACTCCATATGACGTCAACGGAAAAAAGTTCCATTACGTCACACGCCCTAGTTACACTAAAAATGTCATATACGAGCAGCTTCTCGAGTGTTCATAGACATTGGTGCACCGAGTTTGTTTGTTCTTTTAGCATTTCATTTGATGGGCTAGTTAGACTTAATATATATATATATATATATATATATATTAAGTATATATATATATAAAAGGATTAAAGACGCTTTTTTTTGTTTTGCCTGTCAGTTTGTCTGTCCGTTATGTTAATAGCGAGAGAAAAAAAAAAGACTAAAAGCTATTGAAAATCTGATTAAAATTAATTTCCCTTCCAAAACATCGCATTAGTTTTAAGTTTCTATTATAGATTGTTCTGGATGTTTTTATATTTATAGTGAGAAAAAATAAGAATTCCAGATTAATCAAATGCCGTTAATTACATTTCTGGGATGGTCTGTTATAAAAAATTAGATGTACCATACCCTTATGGAGATTTTATCAAACCATACTTTGGTGTTAGGAAGTTGTTTTCCTTAAAAATCAGAGCATAATATTAACGATAATTAGATTTTTTAACGTTTTAGATAGAAAGTTAAATGTCGTCTAAGAGAGAAGTGCGATTTTACATAAATAGAGTTAAACTATTTTTCATAAAAAATCTGGAACAACCAATTTTCGTAAATGAGAAAATTATTTGTTTTATTTATTAGAAGAGGGATTTCAAACATTTATTTGATTTTTCATATAAAATTCGGATCCTTTTTGGCGTCGATTGTAAGAAAATTAAGGTAATGTAGGTAAATTTCTTTTTCGAAACAAAATCCGGAACATTCTTTACCGATTAAACAACTTTTATTCTGTTTTGGCAAGAAAATTTACTGTAAAATTAGTCTAAGAATTGATTTTCAATAATCGTTTCTAGTAAATTGCTTGCTTATTTTAAAATCATGAAAAACATATTGTCGATATTTTTGAAAAAAATAAAACTTTTTGACATAAATTTGTTTTTTATAAAACAATATCCGGAACAACTTTATAGTTAATGAAATATGAATCAGCATAGATTTTTTTTTTAGCATTTATATTCTATTTACATTAAAAAAAAGAGGACAATATATTAAAGATCATGTGTTCCTTGCAACGTTTAAGCATGGAAATAAAATCTACTATAACTTAGAAGAGCAAACAAATATTCATCGGCATTGATTTGTTTTTCACAAAACATCCGGAACAATCTATTCTAGATACTTTAAACTATTGCAATATTTCTGAATGAAAAATTAAAGGTTAAATCAGATTTACAAAAGCCTCTAGTCTTATTTGTTAATCTAATCGTGACGGACAGACCGACCAACAGACAAAACACACAAAAATAAGCTTCTTTTATTCGGATGGGGGCACTAAAAAAAAAAAAAAATAAAATCTGATTTTTAACAAACGTTTAAGGAATTGGTTTAGTACTCTATCATGTTGCGACGTTACGCTACGCAGGAAAGTCGCTGCTTAAAAAGTCCATTTTAAAAAATATGCATGATATTTACATACAAAGTGCATTATTAGCTTTTATAAACAAACAGAAATGTTTTCTTTTAATTTTAGCAGCTAGTTAACCAGAAAAAAACATCTTTGAGTATTATTTATATTTGTTGTAAACATTTCCTGTACATTTTATAAATATATCTGACTTGTTGATACTGAAAATACACAAAAACTATACATCTTTGTTAGCATATTATAACATTGTCTCCCTTACATTTACGTAATTGTTTTAGAATTGGTGTGTTATAATGAAAAAATCGCTTGCATAATTAATTTTATAAATTAAACGGTTTGCTTTTAGAAAACCAAAAGTATCCGTTGCACCTAAACTTTTCAAGGCGGATTTAATGATGAAATAATATTTTTTCATATCTCTTCTAGTTTTTGAGATCTGGTGTAACAGACGGACAGACGGATATTTTGCACAAACCTAATAGCGGCTTTTTCCCCTTACGGGGGCCGCTAAAAAGCAAATAGAGTAGGAGCAAGTACACAGCCCTGCTTCACGCCCTGCTTCACGCCATTTTCTTTTGGGAGGTGGCCACCGCTTTGACTAATCTGGCTCAGTAGTCCTTTAGGAAACTGCATGAGAATGAATAGGAACCTAGGTGGGCACCCGAGCCTGGCCAAAATCGTACATAAGACTGACCGTTTCGAAAGCCTTGGTGAGTTCCACAAAGGCAGCATATAGGTTTAGGTTCAGCTCTTTACACCAATTATATAATCATTATATCCCATACGTTCATTAAATTCATTAAATACGTATTTGTTACATTTATAACATATTTTTTTATATTTACTATCTCTTGTATTGTAAGATTGTATATTATAATTTATGTGATATGTTTGTTTTCATAAAGTTTTATTTTCGGTTAAAAAATAAAGTTGTTAAAAAAGGTTCTCTATTTAATTTAGTTTTACTGTATTGAGATATTGAGATAAAGAAATAATCGAAAAATAAAACCCTACACACAACATAAGTGTAAAAATGGATGGGTATTTAAAAAATGGGTCTGCAAATATAATATTTTAACATCAAGCGTAGATTCTCTCCTGTGTTTCTTTATCTCTTGTGTTTCATTGTCTCCTGTGTTTCTTTATCTCATGTGTTTCTTGATCTCTTGTGTTTCCTTATATCATGTGTTTAGTTATCTCCTGTGTTTCTTTATCTTTTGTGTTTCATTGTCTCGTGTGTTTCTTATTTTTGCTTTTAAGTTTGAGCGCAAGAGTGGACAATTGTATTCGTTCTACTTGCACAAGTCTTTTCTTATCTCAAAAAAGTTACCTTGCATTACTTTATAGGTAACTCTCAGAGAATTGCTTGCTACACAATCATATATTGACAGATTTTGAGAAACTTCGGTTTGGTTACCTTCGCCACATAGAAGATTCACAATTTTTTTTTGTTCAAAACTATTCTCTATGGGTTTACGTCACCAAACAGCTCGTTACCACCGTTTAAATGTGAATATGATAGTATTTTATTTCAAAGCTGTGGGCGGGCATGTTGACTACTTGGGAGATATAGCCATTGAATGCACTAGATAGCTATGGACATTGAAATATTAAGGCCTATGGACATTGAAATATTAAGGCCTCATCTTTGAAAGAAAAGCAAGCCAGACGAAACATTGCTACCACCTAAGTAAAAGCAGCATTTACCTGCCTCTCATATGGATCGAAATGAAATATTGTTCCTAGAGATAAACTTCAATCATTCTACGACCAAAAGAGACCAGTGAATGTTTTAAACAAATGGCTTAGAAAATTTGTTAAGGTCACGTAAACAATCAGACATTAGCTATATAGCCCGTCTATTAACTATTTTTATATATGGGAAACGTGGTCGAGAGAACAAGTGCGCTTGAACCTACCTAGAAAGGGGTTCAAGGTTCGAGACCCGACTCGAGCATAGATACCCCCTCACCCCCACTGGTCCACAAATGAGATTGCTATGAGCTATAAGCATGAAAGTAGCGCCATACAGAAGCTATAAATATATATGAAAAACAAATGTTATTATATCTGAAGAGAATTTTTATTTTGGTTTTAAGCTGTGCCTAAATTAAATGTTAAATGATGCAAACATTATAATCTAATTCTAAATAGATGATTGCTTCTTGAAAGATTTTGCTTTATACAAATTGGTGATAATATAATCTTATCTTATCTTATATAATACAGACGTTACTTCAAAAAAGAAGATGATTACGTCCTACGCGTCATGCATTTAGTCATGCATATTAACCAATGACTTAAATTCTGCCAAGTCACTGGTTTTTCTGGCTAGCTCAGGCAACCCATTCCATGCTCTAATAGCACTAGGGAAGAAGGAGTATTTGTACAAATTTGTCCTAGCATATGGGAAGAGGAATGTGCCTTTATTTTTGTGTCTTTCAGAGTATTTTATTAAATTTTGTTTTTCTAGCTAACACTAGCTAACAGGTTCTTATTTGGTCGTATTCTCTGAAGATCAACAGAAGATAGCGGACAAAGGCGGTCACGGTGACAAATGACTTTAATTGTCCGTCAGGAAATGATTTTCGTATTTACTCACTACTGCGTTTAGAGATAAGCGGTCGTGTTTATTAGTGTACGGTCCTTCTAGTGCACAGCAGTAGTGAAGTGCTGCACAATGGAAAGAAAGAACAGAGAAGTAAATTTCAAAATAATTTACGCTCTTTGAGTGATAGCGGTTAACGTGTTGGTTTCTAATTTCTTAGGACTTGAGCTTCACAATATAAAGAATGTGATTAGATAATTAATAATAATATATATATATATATAAAAACAAGCAAGATCTATTTTTAAAATTAAAAAAAATCAATGCTTAACCTATAGGAAATAACTTCACTTTCAATTAGATATCTCTAAATGTAGAAGTTATCTTTCTTCTTTCTCGTTCTCATTTATATATTGGGGCGTTAAGATAACTAGACTAATAGATGAGATGAACAGCGCAGTGGTATCCAAACCAAGGAGCTCTCCATATAGTATTCTTTCTATTGGGGTGTTTTTGGAGTGTCTTGTATGGGCCTCATTGTATTCGATATTTTTAACAAAATAATTAAAAATCAATAATTAATTGACAAACTGGTTAATTTCATAATTGATTTCTGCTTTTCTAGATAAATCAAACAATGTTTAAATTGTCAACTTGATCCGAGAATTGGTTAGGAAAGAAATAATGTGAACAATTATCTAAGGGTACGAAACCCTACATATTTAGCCGTATCTGTAAATACAGAAGTGTTGTTCATTTGTTGGTATCAAACATAATAATTAATGACGATAAAGTAATTGAATGATTCTTTTTTTTTTTATTTATTCATCTCTTGTCTGTGTCTATGAATAATTGTGCAAAGCTTAAACTTGATCCGAGAATTGGGGTGGTTAGAAATAACTTATAGAAAGTTTCTACTTAACAGACAGACAGACAGACATACAGACAGAGCGAGTTGATTGAAGCTTTGTAATAATACATAAACAACAGAAGCTGCAACTGATAAACTGAATTTCCATTTCATTGGATCAATAAAAAGTATCTTATCTCATCTTACAAACATAAATTAAAGCAGTTAGCTTGGGTGCCCCACCTTATTAAGCATGGGGGGGGGGGGTATGAAATATGTAACCATCGTTTTCTCTCTGAACAAGAGCCTCCACAAGCCGAACAGCTCAAGGTCCAAATATGACTCACGGCTATAGTTTTGTGATCAGATTGAAAAGTAACGTAAATGTGAATCAAACAGGTATTTTGGACCAGCGCCACCTCGCGGATAAGATTGGAATTATATGACAATTATGATCGCGATATAAGTTTAAAGTTTAATGAACTGACATGAAGACTTTAATGCTACCAAATTGTAATTCCTAATTCTCTAGTAGGCCTACAAAATAAAAATAAAAAAAAATAAAAACTTAGCGGACCAGGTTTTAAAATAGAGAACCGTTCCTTATAATACTTAAGTGGAAGGTTGACTTTAACTTATCAAAGTAGGACTAGTCATTTTTTCTTCTTTGTGGTGATTATAACATTCACTTGAACATGAGCAGTGCTTGATAAAAAAAAAGAAAAAAAAAAGACATCCTATATTATTAAATACAATATTCTCTAATTTGTGATTTCTAAATATTAGGATTGTGTGGCCAAAGATAATAAAATAAGCTATTTATTTGTACTAATTTACGCAAAGGTTACATGTGTTTTGTGAAAACACAGTCAAATGGTGAGTTTGATTTTATTATGTCTATAAAATCTAGAGCTTTTTTCTCACAGGATTAACAACAACTGAACGACAGAGATTTAAAAAAAATATATTTTGTCATATATTTGCTTGAATTTCAGAGCAATGTTTCATTGACCGCTTAAACTTTTGTAATTCGGCTTCAGATTGTGTGTGCTCTGACCACTTATGAAAACAGTAATTGTTCATCTTAACTCAATTAGTCACATATATATCTGCATTATGTAGAACTAGATCTTAATTAAAAGAAATATGAATGCCAAAGTAGCCTAGTCAATGACTAAACACTGAATTCATGTTGGCTACATCCAACAAAATCTGAAATAAAAAGACTTGTAAAAAAATAAAAGTTGCTGTTCTGCGCATGCGTGATTTTTCTGTAGTTTGTAATGAAAGTAGCGCGCGCTTACATTGCTACAACAATTTCAATACACTGTACACGAACAAATAAGATAAAACTTGTAACAAAAAAATCTAGAAAACACAGCTTTATTAAACTGATCCAGATTAACTCTAACTTCACGCTAGAAACGCATCGTATTTTAATTAATTAATTATGTTACAATAATTATAATTAAAAATATATGTTTATGCCTTTCGTAGCCCGGGGCGTAGTAGGCCCATGCTTCCCCCACTCACCCCACACACAATATGTTTCAGGGCTGTTAGGTTGATTATTTGATTTTCTGCAATGTAATATTTATTTAATAATATCACTAGCCTAAATACCCCAATCCTATGCTCCAACCGCAACTAGATCTATATTTAGATCAATATTATTAAATGTCGTATTTAGTTTAAGCCCAAGGCCCTATTACATAAAATATATTTAAATCCAATCCAGATTATATCCTGATCTACATGTAGTAAAAAAAAAATCAACCTTACACATTTTTTCCTCGGAAGATAAATTAGAAACACGGCAAAATTAAATAGATCTAAAATTTAGCGTTCTTGGTGTTGACATTTGTTTCTCAAGACAAATTTTAACATGGCTTTGGGGCAGAGATGAATAACTACTTTTATAATGTCCAAAGCAACGTGGATTCAAGGCACTGGCGGATCCAGGGGGGAGGCGGTAGGGGCTATCGCCCCCCCCCCCACTCGGCCTTCAGGGGGGGGGGGGGGGCAGACGAATTTTACTATAGAATTCACACAATTCGTATACGAATTTATTACTTATGTTAAAATGTATACAAATAATTTATATTTCAACCTATTTTTAGATTATTTCGCCCCCCCTCTAGTATTTTGGCTGATTCGGTGGGGTCGGGAGGGGGCGGTGGTATCAATTCCGCCCCCCCATACACTTTCAAGTGGGAGGGGCGGTCCAATTTATTTTTAGAAATCACAGCTTGCTAACAGAATCAATTAAATATCTAAATGATTAAAACTTCTTATTGATATTAAAACCGATTTGTATATTATGTCGTTCCCCTGTTGGAGGAGGAGGCGAATACCTCTACTGCCTTTCCCACCTAAACCTTTTGAGTGGGGGGGGGCGGTCCTACTTTTATAAAGAAATCATAGTTTGCGAACAAGATTAGTTGAATTGATTTATACATTTTATACTATGTCGCTCTCCTTCTGGTATCTTGGCCGATTCGGTGGGGTAAAGGGGGGGGGCGATTGTATGTACTGCCCTCCCCACTCTATCGCTCTGAGTAAGGGGGCCGGTCCTATTTTTTATGAAGAATCATCGTTTGTGAACAAAATTAGATAAGTGAACCCACTGTATAGTATATTGTACCACACTCTAATCTCAAATTGTATCATTAGTATCATTAGTATATTTAAATGAAAAAGGGTTGTACTAGGTGGGAGAGGCGATACTTGCAATCGCAAATCATGCAAACCAATACTTTTTCTTTTTGTATTATAGTTAAGAAATTACAAAATTTAAAAAATCTGTCACTAATATAATTTATATATACTATAAATTAAATTGTTATATCAAGTCGCACCAACCCTTTTCTTTAATGCCAAATGCGGTCTTTAGCAGAAATTATTAAAGGAGCGAGGATTAATCTTTTTCACTCTACCGCCCCTCCCATTTCCAGACAGTCTATGAAAGGTAGAATTCAAACGAAATTTTTCAGTATAATAGTCTTGATTAAGATAAGTTCTAAACCTAACTTTTACTCAATCTGATATTTTTCTAGTTAAACAAATTTAGGACTTTAACTCACTATTTATACTTAAATTTTATTGCATATTATTTATTGAGTAGTTGTTTTTTTTCGGCGGCGATCCTCAAAGCTAAAATCTAAATATGTGGGGTATCTTATCTTTTTAAGGAACACATCGGTTTTATTTGCAATGTATTAAGGGCCTATAAATTCATATTAGAATATTTTTCAAGTACAACATTGTTCAAAACGTCTTGTAATAGTATGAATAATGAGCTTCAGGTAAGGAGAATGCGTTTCTTCTGTGAAATATGCAAAAAAGTTTATTGGCGTCAGAACCCCACTGATAAATAATGAGCTGAAGTTTTCAGGAGAATGCGTTTCTGCCATAAAGAATGCCAGAAAACGCTTTTGGCGTCGGGGCTTCGCTCCAAAGTCCATTGATAAATAATGAGCTGTAGATGTCAGGAGAATGCGTTTCTGCAGTGAAAAAAGCAAGAATACGCTTTTGGCGTCGGGGCTTTATCCCGAACCCCACTGATGAATAATGAGTTGTAGATGTCAGGAGAATGCGTTTCTGCAGTGAAAAAAGCAAGAACACGCTTTTGTCGAACCCCACTAGGGAAACCTTATAGCGCTGCCCCAGTTGTTTTGTCTTTGTCGAAGGTTGAGAAATGCTGCTTTTTAAAATTCTCATATATATATATATATATATATATATATATATATATATATATATATATATATATATATATATATATATATATATACAGAGAGAGAGAGAGAGAGATATATATATATATATATTTATGTGTGAGCGTGTGTGTGCTGTACGCACGTTTATGCATAGGGTTAGGGTTTACTGGGCGTTAGGGTTAGGGTTAAGAAAGAAGTCGCCCCTCCTCAGCCACTCGAAAGATCTGGGTCCGCTAGTGATTTAAGGTTACAGTGTATTTAACCTCACACTCTTTGATTGTCAGAAGAGTTGAGCGAAGCCTCTTAGAACTCTACGTGTGTAAGCCTGCGTGAACAAACCGTTCTGTCTGGAATAGGTCCAAGTCAATGCCTATGGAAGACATTGCTATTTCCGATATATCCGGTACTTCGGGTGCATGGACAAGAATACATGGCCGAGGGCCAAGCACACTGGGAACCCCTGCCATTTTCCTATGTTGTACCAAGCTAACCGTGCAGGACTCGCCATTACTATAACGGTCCGTTGAGAAACAGCGCATGGATTATCGACAAGGACTTCTAAGCTCAATTTCAACTCCGCCCCGTGCAATGGGAAAGTTCTCGGATTCCCTTGGACACTCCCACAGGAGTTTTGTTTTGCTCTTTATTTAGCCTAATTACTTCCTCAAGTAATCGTTTCCGCCCGGGTGCCACGATGAGGCAGAATAGCATACCCCGGCTAACTTCCCTTCACTTAGTTTGAGAGCCTAGGCCGAGCTATTAAAATAGGTCAACTAGGTTTCCTATGGGAAAACATAATGTTTAAAACTGATCCAGTGATAAGAACTTGGTATATTTTTATTAGACTTTGCTAACAGTTAAATAAATAAAACATCATTAGGGACAATCATAAGTTAAACGTAACTTGATGTTAACACTAGTGTTGAATATCTTTTCAAAACATTCTAATTGTGCAATCTTTTTTAAAATAGAGAGCTAGGGACTAGACTACCAGTAGACTAATGGCAACTGTTTTAAAGGTGCGTACTTTCCTTGTGTGTCTAACACTCATGTGTTCTGTTCTCAAAAGTATTGCTCACAATGAAGGATCACAAAAAGAAGGTTTTGATAGCAGTGGATCAATTCTGTACACGAAACAAGGTTTGTATTCTTAACGCCCCCACCCCCTGAGGGGAATAGTCGCTATTAGGTTTGTATGGTGTAGATACGCATTTTAGGTAAATAGGTCCTAGGAACACGCGTAGGACATAATCATTTTCTTTTTTTTTCAGTATTTCTAAGCTAAGATATTATCATTAATCTTTTTTTTAAAGCTTTCGATAAATTGTAGGGTCCTCCTTAAAAACTCTACCCCTGACCTATACGTTTTTAAATCTAAACCTGCCCATAGAGTCTCTCCGAGTTTGTTTGATTCATAGGTTATAATTAATATATCAATGAGCTATACAAATTCATAACCAATAGTGTTGGTGCTTGTACTCGTATTAGTATTTGCAATTTTGTTTCTATTCGTTCGGTAGTCTTTTGATCGTGGCCCATTGTTCTGTCAATGTATGTTAGCCAATCATATCCACTCACTTTGTCTTTTTGTTCAAAGGTTTGTACACGTTATTTCTCCGAAAACTAATCTGAGATCAAGCTGAAATTTTGCACACGTATTTCTTTTACCTGACAACACAAGAATAATTTTTTTTAAAATTAGTAATGAACTATTTTTTTGTTACGTATCTCAAACAAACTAAAAAAAATATACTTGATTGGAGTGTTGATATAAACTGAATTAGTTCCCATTATAGATCGCAGCTTTAAAGTAAGTTTGAAACAATAGATACTTGTATAATCTTCTCTTATTACAAGTACCATACTAGTTGAGTGGTTAGTGTGTTGACTTGAGCCATAAATTCAAATTCTGATTACCATAAAATGTACCCATATATCTCTTTCTTTATCTTCCTACCCCCATCCATCCGGTCAAGATGAGTAATGGGATTATATCATATTAAGAAAGCTAAAATCATGAAATAGCGCTAAGCAAAAAAAAAACAATTTTGAAAAAATATTTCTATCACACAGATTTATAGGTCTAGATCTAGTACTAATTTAATTACATTACTGAATCAAGCTAATTGATACAATTACACTTTTTATAATCCTTTCTTTTTTATATATACTTTTTTGAAATGCAATGTTTTATGATGGCGTTTTTTATTTCATTATATTTCACTATTAGAGTTATGTTTCTTTACAGGTACTTTCACAAGGTCTGAAAGGGGAATTTTACTCTTTTTTTACAGGTACATTCCAGCACGATGTACATTTCTACGAAACAAACTCATTAAAAGAAATTCAAAATGTAATCTCTGATTATGAATGCAATGCATACAACCTAACTGTTGACTGTTCAGGATTAAATATAAAGAAAATAAATTCTTTGTGGTTCCATAATAGCACAGAAATTATACTCCTTAACAATAATGTTATCCAAAAGTTAGACGATTCAACCTTTGTTAACTTGTATCATTTAAAGCATTTAGATATATCCAACAATATGATTTCCCGTATTGAACTCCTCGCCTTTGAGGGTTTGATAAACCTCAAGAGTTTGATTCTTCGAAATAATGAAATCACTTTTGAACAAATTTCGCCTTTTATATTTAAGCCCTTGTATAATTTGGAGCATTTGGATCTGATACAAAAACTAACTACCCAGAAATCTGATGCTCCAGTTTCAATGTTACAGCCACTGACACAATTAAGGAATCTGTCTATTAGCACAGTTAAGTATGTACTCTATTTTGAACCAGAGTTTCTAAGCTTTACAAGTTTGGAAGCGTTGGAGATTACTGGATCCACACGAAATATAACAGACTCATCGTTTGAGAATGTCAAGGGATTGAAGGAACTGTTTCTAAGAAACATGGGGTCAATGACATTTATGGACGATCATGTTTTTGTTCATCTGAAGAACCTAACACGTCTCAGGCTCAACACATTAGAGATTGACCTGCAGCACGTTTTGTCTCTGTTATGGCCCTTTCGAGGAAGAAACATGTCCGAGATGTTTTTTCAAGTCGTCACGACGTCACGGTTATTGCCAAATCCGATCAAAAATGGTTTTCTTACACAGCGAGATTTCGTGCATCTAACACAAGTATGTGTTGAATCAGTTTCAATATTATCTTGTAACATTTATTATATAACGGCCAATGCCTTCATCAACAGAACTACATGGAACAGCTGTCTACGTCATGTAGCTATATCCGACAACGCTCTAGTTGGCAGTTCAGCTGCCTTATTTCCACTTGGGTTGTTAGCAAATTTAGAAACGATAGTAATTAAAAACGCATTGCGACCATGTCTGTCTTTTTCTTCGTTCCCTCCTGTCATTGTAAATGAAAACTGTGCTCTGGAACCTACAGTCAGCGATAATTTGTCTTTAAGTGATGACATTTCTTTTCGGACTATAATACGGGGTAGAGATAGCTACAATCTACAAGAGGAGTCATACACCATGACTAACGAATTATTCTATATTGTAAAAGATACTATTTATTTAGAGCTATCTAATCATTTACTAAGTTGGAATTCACAACGATTGTTTGCTTACTTTGCATTAAGTTGGAATATCGTAATACTTGGAGGTAAGAAGTTACAATACATAGATATATCAGATAGCGGATTTACAGCATTCGTTGGTAGTGTTCAAGGTCTATCAACTCTGCGAACTGCAATAGTGTCAGGGAATGACGTCTCCATGCTCTCCGAGTCATTTTTTTATCCATTCCATGGATTGGAAAACTTGGCACTTTCTAAATGCCAACTTGATAAGAACTTATTTGCTACTAGAAGTGATCGCATTTTTAAAAATAATACGAAACTAAAAGAACTTGATATATCAGACAATAATTTAAACGGACTAAGTAAAGGGACGTTCTCTAAAAATTCGGAACTAATCTATTTAAGTTTGTCTGGAAATCAATTCAAAGAAATTCCATTTGATCTGAACTTTACACAAAATCTTAAAATTTTAAATATAAGTAATAATGTTATCACTAGTCTCACAGCGGAAGCCACAGCAGCCATTGATTTCTTAAATTCAAGGAACGGAAGGTTTCAGCTCATGTTGAATGGAAACATACTTTCTTGCGGTTGCCATGATTTATCTTTTCTTCAATGGTTGAATTCAACTTTAGTTAGTTTAGACAACAATAGAAACTACACCTGCATGAACAAAGATGGTGAAAGGACAAACACATTGACGTTCTCTGATCTAGAATCTCTCTGGAGACAATGTTGGGGCGAATTCTTCTTCTACATAGCAATGATAATTGTATGTCTTTATATTATTGGCGTAGTCTTAATTTTTCTGATATTGAAGAATAAAAAGTTTCTGGTTTCGTTTTTCTTACAAATTGTTGGCAATTTTAAACTTCATGCCAGATCGGATTATAAGACAGATGTTTATATTGGCTATTCAGATGAGGACTATCGATTTCCTTGTAAAGATTTGAGACAGCATTTAGAAAAAAATTTAAAGCTTAGCACGTTTATAATCGACAGAGATCTTTTGGCTTCTTTGGACAAAGCCAGTGGTATCGTGGATGCGATGAACTCTTGTTGGAGAGTTTTACTTGTTTGCAGTAAGAGCTTCTTAAAGGACGAGGACTGGTCAATGTTTACAATGAGGTCAGCCATGTACGCACAAAGTCCGGCTAATTCTGCAAGAATTGTTATAATGGTTCATACGAGTTGTCTCTCTTTGCTTCCCACTGAACTGTTAAGTGTCGTCAACGATGAAAACATTTTAGTGGTCTCTGAGTGGAAAATAAACTACATTCTAAGTGAAAAGTTGAGAACACGTTTGATGGCTTAAATTGTGTTATATTCACAACAGTGGCGTAGCTACCAATGTGCGGGTGGTGCGGGCCGCACAGGGCACCAAGTGGAGAGGGGCACCAAAAAATCCTTCAGTGTGTATTCATTTCCTATTTCCCTGAGCGTTTCAGTAAAAACGACTAATTGTATGGACACGAACAAACATAAACGACTGTATTTATGAACTAGTCATGTTGCTATTTTGTTTCATCTCCTTGACTATTTCTTCCATACGATGTAAGCTATAGAACAGTTTGAATCTAATTTACTAGATTTATTTCGGACACACGTTAATGTTGTTACTACACTGATCAATGCTCTGTAATAAAAAGAAGAAGAAGAAGATTGCCCAACCTTTTTTTATTTCATTGTTTAGTCCATTGGTTTAATCTAGATATTGAGTTTACAAAAAGATTTATAAACTCTAGCTCTAAACAATTGTCTTTTTAATTTCTTTATGATTCTTTATATTTTAATTTTGGCAATAATTCTATTGTAATGTCAATATTTTAAAATAAGCTAACCTTTGTTTTCTAAGGGTTTTTTTTTTAACTTACTAGTTAATTGTAATACTGTAACGTAAACAAAATGGTGAACAGTGCGCAAGACTGACTAGTCTGGCTGGCGCCTCAAACCCTTTTAAGCTCAGACGGAGAAATCGGCATCTCTGGTTCTGTCCGGTCTGGGTAGACTATAAGGGCCCCATACCCAGATCTATCGAGGTCCCTCATTACCGACCCATCGGTATAACAGAAAATGGCATCTGATGGGTAGGACTTTAGTGTAGCTGATGCCAAGTTCTGGAGTATGGCAGGTGTTAATCGCCTCTTGGTGGCTCCCTTTTGCCCTATAAGGAACATGTTTATTTGTGGGGCCGGCGTTCTCATCCACGGAGGGCAAGTACTAATTCTTCTAATAGGAATTCTATCTGTGGAGAGCCCAGCTGATTTTGAAAAATTGGCCGCAATGTGGAGGAACGATCGCATTTTTATGCGGTTCCTCTCTCTCCACTGTCGCACTAGTATTTAGGTGGGTAGCCTAGAGTCGTCCCTTTTTTAGCACTCGTAGGCCGTAAGTACCGCCCTCTCCCTCCTTAAATGTAAAGGGGCCACGTTTGTTTAGATTTCAGCAGAGTTTGTTGGGCTTGTCCAAAAGGTGTCACAAATGAACCTTAGTGCCTGTGATTGTACTCGGTCGAGTGATTTGAGGGCAGTTTTACTAGCATATACTTGAACTGTATAGCTGTACTCAATTTGTGATCTGACTGCCCCTAAGTACAATGTGCGTAGCATGTAAGCTTTGGCACCCCACTTTGTGCTGGCCAGCTTTCTTAGTAACGTTAACTTCTCCGAGGCTTTTTTTCCAACTTCCTGAACGTGCTGGGACATTGACAACTTTCTATCCAGGGTTACCCCTAGATATTTTAGCGTGTTTTCACGTTGGAGTCGCAGCCCACCGAGCGGAAGCTCGAATGGAGCCTTAAGAATGTCGATCCATAGGTTGAACAAAGACCAGGTCTTTTTGGCAACGTTTATCTGAATCTGTCATTTGTCGCAATACGAGGAAATAGTTTGGAGTTCTACTTGTAATGCCGCCTGTATTTGGTAGGCTTTCTTGCCGGTTGACCAGAGGACAATGTCATCCGCATAAAGCAGTTTCTTTGACCGCAGTGAGGTGCGTTTCTTAAATTTCTTAAGTCTAAAGAAGCATCGAGACAATTTCAAGTCACAACATTGCCAGAGTCCACCGACTATAGGCGAGCTGTTATTGGGTATGAATTAACTGAACAATTAAAAGCAACAAAGCAACATATCATTGAATCCAGAAAAAAATGATGTTTCCGACATCCTGAATGATAAAAATGAAGAAAATACTTCAATACCGCAGGTTCTAGAGACTAAAGGACAGCACACAAGCATGTCTTTAGTACACTCCTTAAAATGTATACTGAAAAAGCTGAACCATCAGACAGTGTAAACAATACAGAAAGCAGGATAATAAACTCTAGACTGAACGACATTGGAGATTGACCTGATGTCATCACAGATAATATTCGCATACACCTTGTCACTCAAGGATCTGAAACAGTTCAGCGTATGGACAGTCAATTCAAAGAGGCGTATAGACATCAAGAATCAGCAAAAGGAAAGGCTAGAAAGCTTTCAAAGGCTTGGTTTTTCCAGCAAATGTCAAACGGCGAGAAAGTTCTTAGAAAGTGGACGTGTTATTCCCCCCAAAAAAGAATTCTTATTTTGCTTCCCCTGCACACTCTTCTCAACAAGATCAAGTACCAAATCTTCATTTAACTCCAAAGATGGATTCAATGAGTGGTGGAGGTTATCCCCGAAAATAGAAAAACATGAGACCAGCAGAGCTCACATTCAGTCATCGCTTGCTTGGAGGGAACTTGAAGTTCGCCTGAGAATAGGGAACAACATTGACAAAAAGGCCCAAGATTTGATTATACAAGAGGACGAAAACTTGGAGAGTTAGTAAAATTACTATCAAAGTACGATCCACTCTTGGGGGAGCATGTGCTTCGAACTAAGCTTTGTTCCAGACCGAATACATACAAGTCTCCACAAATACAAAATGAATTTATTACAATATTGGGGATCACGCTAAAAAAAACAAAATCATACAGCAAGTAAAACAAGCTAAATATTTCTCTATTATTTTTGACAGTACACCTGACATCTCAAAGCTGGATCAAACTTCCTAAATTTTACGATGCGTTGTCATGGATAATGACGGGGTGCAGGCTCATGAGTCTTTTGTTGACTTCATCGACACAAACGACAAGCATGCTGCTGGAATCGCTGAGATGATTCTAGAGAAACTGCGTTCGGATGGCTTAGACATAATGGACTGCAGGGGTCATGGCTACGGTGTCCAAAAACGTATTCTACAAGTCACTATTCAATGCCTGCTCAAACCTTTTTCTTAATTTAGCAGAAATTCGAGCTGCTGAAGCTAAAGTCAATTCGGTAACAATTTTTGGTACACCAGACCGTTCACACTCCTTTTTCTCAACTTTAACACACCGATGTGATATCCTCATAAAATAACCGGAACTAGCCTTAGTTGAGACCCGCTGGAGCACCATAGGAGAAGCCTTCAAGATGGTTAGGGAGAAATTTTCTAAAATTATAGAAACTCTGGAGACATTAACTAGCAGAGATGAACGTTCATCGACATAGATCTGAAGCAGGTGGATTATTGGTTGCTATTCAGTCTTTTAGTTTTCTCACCTATCTTGGATTTTGGGCTCCTGTATTAACTGAAATTAATGATGCGCAATTCTACCTTTGAAAACAAGGATTGTCTATTCGAGACTGCTCATTTAAACTAAAAACATTAGAGACATTTTTAAGTAGTAATCAAGAGGACATCGCTGAAGCCAGCATTACCTTTGCCGAAAGCGTGTGCTCAGATCTGGGATTCAGTACAGAACCTCAAAAACGTATTGGCCATAACAAAAAGATGCCTGGTGAGAAAAGTGACTACTCTCTACTTACACACAAAGAAGAGCTACAAAGGTAAATTAATTCTAGCTTGGACAGGATTGTTCAAGAAAAAATCACCCGATTCGAGCAACTTCATGTTGTAGCAGATATGAATTTTAGCCGCCTTCCCAGCTATTAAATCCTCAGATCGAAATCAATCTCGATAGTGCTCCTAGCGATACTGATAAAAACGAATTTCTGCTGGAGCGAAAGAGGCTTCAACGGTTTGTCACAGTTTCATCAGAAGCCTCCGCACTTTTAAAACAGTTGAGCTCTGGAATTTCTGAAATATCAGCTAGATGATTCAGTCCCGAATATCGTCATCGTGATTTGCATATTTTTGACTATTGCGGTAAGCGTCGCTTCATGCGAGAGAAGTTTTTCCAAACTTAAACTGATCAAGAATTACTTGCGATCAACGATGACAAAGTTACAACTCACTAATTTGGCCATTTTATCCATTGAACAAGAGCTGGTGGAAAAAAGTCATTTTGATAAAATTATTGATTCTTTTGCCAGCAAGAAAGCGCGTAAAATTCACTTGTATGTTTATGTCAAAGTAATTTTTTTGAATTAACAATATTTGATTAATGAATATATATTATTTTGAACAAAAAAGTAAGATTTTGCAATGTTATTAATTAGTTAGTTGTTGTTGTTTTTTTGTGGGGAGGGGGCATCAAGATGATGTACCGCACCAGGCATCATATACTCTAGCTACGCCACTGATTCACAATTACCAACAGTTTACATAAGCATGTATTAGCATTTTAAGAATTGTATTTATTTTTACAAATTAATTTCACAATAGACGGTCAATAGACACGAAAAGCATGCTTGTATTGTAATATTTTTTTTTTGTTTTGACTTTGATTGTATTGCAATATACTTTTGTTTTGACTTTGTATAAAGCAATTCCACATATCCAAATAATATAAATACACTAATTTTGTTTACAATATAACATTTTAAGTTCTTCTTCTTACTTTCTTGATAAGAAACACGCGCCTTGTGAAACAACAACAAAATAAAGATCAAATAGGTTAATACTCAAATCGATCATTTTCTATTCAGGCTCTACACTGATCATGCGGTAAACTCTTTGGACGTCGTTCTGTCGCGATAGTCCGGGGCTTCTGAGAATGAAGAACTAGATTATCTTGAACTCAAAAAGGATCATACGAAACATGTTAAATATTTTACACCCTTTATTTTATATATATATATATATATATATTTCATTAATTGATTCACATCTTGTATAAGTAAATGAATACTTGTGTGAAGTCTCAACTTGATCATAGAATGGGTGCGGCAGAAATAAGGTATGCACACTTTTTACCACACAGACAGAGGGTGTTAATATAAGCTTTGTAAGAAAACTATTCCAGACAAAAAGACAGAATCCGTGTGTTTACAAACAAAAGAAAAAGTGACTGTAGCAAGATAGCCAAAGATGCGCGTTTACTATCTCTGTTATATATTTATTACGGTCGGCACCATTGTTCAAAACGATACGTGATTACAGCAAGGGATGGAGGGGTGCGAAGGCTTATTAAAAGACAAACATCGATTGCATTCCCATTATAGTTACTCAATATGTTACTAACCTGTTTATCTAGTAAGAAACAAATTATATTACCAATGTTCCAGAAGTTCAATGATAGGAAGATGTATTGTCTTGTAATTATAACATTATTATATTTATATACAATATAGTATAATATAATAAATGGACCTCACTCACCAATCGTAAACAGACAACATTTTGCCACTTGGTTCTCTATACCTTCTATACAAATTACGCAATCCATAAAGGCTGTCACGTGATACGTAATTTTCATTGTTTTATCAATATTATCAAGTGGCTAAATGTAATTTTGAAAGTATGTTTTATGTATTTCACGTTACGTTTTATATATAGATTCGATTAAATCCTATAAGATATGATTAGAAGTGATGTACCATAGAGAACAAAACAACAACAACAGAAAGAGACACGCTATAAGTGAAGCTTGTGTGGTGCCCCACACAGCTTGGGGGCTATTAAGTATCCGATACTCGTTTATGTCTTTTGCCAACTGTCTCGACTGGTCAAAAAGCACTGCGTCAATGTCCGAAGATGAACCACAGCTGTAGACTAGGCATCAGTCTGATGAAATATCACACAATCGAAGATGAAGACTAATGGTATTTCTGTAATAAGACTTACGCGAGCATTTGGAATAAAAATGTAAATCTGAGCACTTATATAGTAGACATAGCTATGTTGGCTTCTTTGGACAAAGCCAGTGGTATTGTGGATGTGATCGTTTCTTGTAGGAGAGTTTTACTTGTCTGAAGTGTGAGTTTCTTTAAGGACGAGGACTGGTCAATGATTACTATGAGGTCGGCCATGTAATCACAAAGTCCAGATAATCCTGCAACGATAATTATACTTTTTTAAAAGAGTAGTCTCTCTTTGTTTCCCACTGAACAATCAAGTGTAGCCAATGATGAAAATGGTATTATTGTTTCTGAGTGGAAAATAAACGACACTATGAGTGAATAAGTTAAATGTAAAAAAAAATACTTTAAAAACAGCTTATATTAAGTGTTCCGCCAAACAAATCGCTCCGACTCCTCCTGCCTACAAAAATCAATGTCTACCAGGCTCTTAGACATGGACACTATACAGAAAACAACTAAGATTTCTTGAGCGCTTCACCAAAGATGAATCATGGACATACTGTGGTAAGACCGCACTACAAACAGCGATATCCTTGCGAACACCGATATGGACAGTATAGAGGGACTTCTTTTGGTCCGACAGTTACGCTAGGTAGGGCACGTATCATGGGAGACGAACGTATGCCAAAGGCAATCTTGTTTGGTGAGCTAAAAGGTGGTCGACGTAACAGAGGCGCCCCACGGAAACGCTTCAAAGACCAGCTTAGGCGTCAACTTTTCTTGGCTGACATAGAAGAGAGCACCTGGTTGCGTGCGGCCTCAGAACGTGACAGCTGGAGGTCACTTACGAAGGCCGCGGGATACACATTTGATAGCACAAAAAATCCGCTGCCTAAGAAAAACGGCAGTAAAGAAAATCTAAATCGACCACCTACGTACAATGGTTATGCTTGCCCTGGATGTGGCAAAATATGTAGGTCACAGCTGGAGTTGCGCAGCCACGGGAAACACTGCACTCCTCACTAATCTTCGGACTCGAAGACAAGCCTTATTATTATTATATTAAGTGTAGTTGATTAAACTAGATTGGATAAGTCATGTAATTTAACTTGTTACAGCTCTAGACACAAAAAAAATAAATCTGCGCGATTAGAAATATATTTTTTACCTTAATTTCGCGTTTTTATCAATCTCACTATGATCCACTCACTAGTCTCACTACGTTTTGATTATATAACTTGTCTCAATACACTATGATCATATCACTTGTCTCACTACGTTATGATCATATCACTTGTCTCAATACACTATGATCATATCACTTGTCTCACTACGTTATGATCATATTACTTGTCTCACTACGTTATGATCATATCACTTGTCTCACTACATTGTAATCCTATCACTTGTCTCACTACGTTATGATCATATCACTTGTCTCGCTACGTTATGATCCTATCACTTGTCTCACTACGTTATAATCCTATCACTTGTCTCACTACGTTATGATCATATCACTTGTCTCAATAAACTATGATCATATCACTAGTCTCACTACGTTATAATCATATCACTTGTCTCACTACGTTATGATCATATCGCCTGTCTCACTACATTATGATCATATCACTTGTCTCACTACGCTATGATCATATCACTGGTCTCACTACGTTATGATTATATCACTTGTCTCAATACACTATGATCCTATCACTTGTCTCAATACACTATGATCCTATCACTTGTCTCAATACACTATGATCCTATCACTTGTCTCACTACGCTATGACCCTATCACTTGTCTCACTACGTTATGATCATAGCACTTGTCTCACTACGTTATAATCCTATCACTTGTCTCATTACGTTATGATCATAGCACTTGTCTCACTACGCTATGATCCTATTATAGCTGGAGATCTAAATGCCCATTCAGCTTCCTGTGGCTATGATGACACTGATCAGTCTGGTAAAAAAGTTCATGACCTATGCAATTCTACTAACCTTTTTCTTTTGCAAAATAAGCCACTCTCCTCCTACTCTTCTGCATGCTAGCAATGGTTCATTATCACGACCAGATCTTTCTTTAGTCTCTGCTAACTTGGAATCTGTCATAACTTCATCAAGTACTAGGCGATATTGGTAGTGATCACCTTCCAATATTACTAACTGCCACTCTTTCTAAAATGAACACCAAGACCACTAAAGAACCACGAAAGTGGTGCTATAGTAAGGCTAATTGGAAAGGATACGAGACAGCTGTTGACAATGCCCTTAAAAAATCCACGTAGAGTCTAGCTCTGTCGACCTTGTGTACCGTCAAATAGCAACAGCTATCCTGGGCATGGCTAAAAAGTTTATTCCTTGAACTTACCCTTGTAAAAAATTAAAAAACTTCTGGACGGCTGAAATCAACAAACTTGTTATGGCTCGGAGAAGGGCATACAAAAAGGTCCAAAAGAACACAAACAATCCAACACTCAGGCAGAAATACAACAGACTCAGCCTACTAGTCAAAACGTCTGTGAACAGGGAAAAACGAGAACGTTGGACCAACACCTGTGCAAGGTTAAACCTAAGGAATAGCTCTAAGGCTTGGAGTCTTCTGAGAAATCTCGAAAATGCTGGGCGTACGAAAACAGCAACCCCATTATCTTCACCCAGTTGGGTAATCATTTCATCAAAAAAGAAAATTGCCACTTTGTTAAACAAATATTTTGCTAAGATCAACAAGGCTGCCAAGAAGTCCCCAATGTCCAAAGCCATTGATAAAGCTCACAAAGCTAATGAAAAAAAAGACCGAAAGGAACCACAGACCGAAAGTGCTGAGGGAACGATGAACTCCCCCTTCTCGATAGGCGAGCTTCATGCTGCCATAAGAAAATGCCAGCTTAAAAAGGCTCCCGGGCCGGATGGTATCACCCCCAAAATGCTTAAGCATGTAGGGGGGAAAGGAAGGGCCGTGCTCTTGGCATTCGTAAATAGAACCTGGGCAGATGGCCATCTGCCCAGGGCCTGGAAACGTATCACCATTATTCCTATACCAAAAAAGGGAAAAGATGCTTCCACTGCTGAGGGCTACAGGCCCATCTCACTCACATCTTGTGTGGGAAAGATGCCTAAGAAAATGGTAAATGAGCGTCTGGTTTGGTACCTTGAGAGTGCCCATCTTATAGCTCCAGAACAGGTTGGTTTTAGGGCTGGAATGTCCGCTATAGACCAAGTCAACATCTTTGTGCAGAGCGTATCAGATGGATTCCAAAGGACCGAAAGCACATAGGCAGTCTTCAATGACTTAAAACAGGCATATGATAAAGTATGGCGGCCTGGTTTGCTTCATAAGATAAGCCGTGGTGGTGCGGTGACGGATATATTACTGGATTAGAGACTTCCTACAAGAGCGTACAATAAGAACCAGGATGTACGGAGAAGTCTCAGGGGAAATGACCCTCGAGCACGGCCTCCCCCAGGGCTCCGTCCTGTCATGCGCCCTTTTCACGGCCTTCATAAATGATCTACCGGCTCAGCTAAAATGCCAAAAGCTGCCATAAGCTGATGATATTGTCCTTTAGAAATCCGGAAGGAGCGCAACCTCTATACAAAAAGTGTTACAAGAAGATCTCCATACGCTCTGCTCATACACACAAAAATGGAGACTAGAAAAAAACACTTCCAAGAAAGTCTATTCTCTGTTCACGCTCGGGACTGGCATTTTCAGGCAACCTTTCCAGCTCTCAGCATGGAAAAGCTACCCAAGTACCTTGGTGTAACTTTAGATCGCAAACTAAAAATGTGTGAGCACATCCAGGATGTTGTAAGAAAGGCCTCAGGGAAACTTTGCATTGTGCGGAAGCTGGCATCCACGAAGTTGGGAGCCCGAGCAGACATGCTTCGATCCCTGTATTTAGGAGCAGTCCGATCACAGATAAACTAAAGCTTACCTGTGCAAAATTTATGGCTCTAGGACTGCTCTTGAACAACTTGATAAAATACAGTCTCAAGCACTAAGATTTGTCTGTGGAACCTTTAGGACAAGTCCAGTAAATGCGGCTGAAATAATGGCTAATATAGGTCCACTAAACCTTAGAAGGAAAAGGTCAGTACTGACCTGCTATGAGCGGTATAAAAGGCTGGATGAATACCTCCCAACTATAAAACTAGTGGATGGTTGGAGATGCAGAAGACGTATCCAGATGCTGTCTTTTATGCATCATGCCACTAGACTATCTGATGAAGCTGGTCTCTCCTCTAACCGACAAAACATTCAACGCTTTCATCCCCTTCCCCCTTGGTGTCGCCCAATGACCCCAGACATACGCTTGAAGTTAGTAGACCCTAATGCCACTAAGCAAAGCCGTTCATCTAACGACCTTTAAATCCTAGCTATGGAGACCATTGATACCTTCAAGCCCAGTTCTATTTTTGCATACACTGATGGATCGGCATCAATAGATTCTGGAAGAGCAGGCTATGGAACCTACATCGACTTTCTTGGCTCTTACACAGTCAAAATTTTTAGACCATGTGGTAGTGTTTGCAGTTTTGATGCAGAGACCATGGCAGTCTGTGTCAGTCTGTGAAGCCTTAAAAGTCATTGATTCTCAAGTCGGCGAGGGACATTTGAGGGCAACACAGATTGTTGTGGTCACTGACTCAAAATCTGTACTACAGGCTTTGCAAAGTCCCGGACCATGGCCCCCCAGTATTAACACTGTCATCATGGCTTCACATAACATTAAACAACGCTATGGCACCCCTGTAATTATGCAGTGGGTACCGAGTCTCATAGGTGAGGGCCAGGGAGGGCAAATTCCACCCACTGTTGAGGCTGTAAGCTTCCATCAAGCCCTGGCTAAAATACAAAAAACAGAAATGGAAAAGTGGTTTGAGTGCTGGGACAAGTCCCAAAAAGCCCGTGGAGTCTGGGAGCGCATGTAGCGCCCTGACCGCACTTTCACGTGGTGGAGGCTGTCCAGAGGAAGAAGAGGAAACTGTGCCTCATATTCTGGTTGACTGCCCCAGACTTGCTGATCTCCGTCTCGACGGGTCTGGGAAACCCAATATTCTCGACCTGTATGGCGACATTTATGCACTACGCAAGACAGCAGGGTTTCTGTCCAGGGCTTTTGCAAAAGAGGATTTGAGCTTCTCAACCCCTCACTCTAATGGAGATTGATGATGATGATGATCCTATCACTTGTCTCACTACGTTATGACCCTATCACTTGTCTCACTAAGCTATGATCATAGCACTTGTCTAGACCAGTTGGAAAGAGGGGGGGGGGGAATAAAAAAGGGGGATATTTGGATCGTCGCTTCTTAAATGTATTTATTATAATAAAAAGAATAGAAATTTGAATTTGAATTCGAAGGCAAGGCCCCCTCTCCCTCCTAAAGCTAATACTCTAACCACTATGCCAGGGAGTTGATATTAAAAAAGTTTTTTTAGTTTGTTTTTTCTCTACAAACAATAAGGGGGAATTATTCAACGTTTACCAATTTATCAGTCAATGAAAATTCCTTTCCCTTGTTCGAGATACAAAACAAATTAATTTATTACCAATAGTTAATTGTTGTTTTTTTTTAAATTAATTCTTGTGTATCCAGGTGAAAGAAAAAATTGTTCAAAATTAGTAAAGCGTATCATCTTTAGACATCTATGGACACCTGAAAAAATCTTCTGGTATATGTAGACTTCAAAGGACATGTGGCAATACCTAGTATTACACATTGGCATCTATTGACGGTAGTAGACATAACTTACTATGTCTAGACACCTGGTGACTTGTACTTGTATAAATTTTTTTTTAAAAATCGGACATAGATCTTCTACTTTAACCCTTCTGTTGAATGACAGAGCATGGTGGCTAATTAGGTCAAATGAGACAATAGAGACAACGCTGACGAAATATCGTTGACATCTGCACATTACATAGATTACTTTGGTTATTAATTATGTACCTGTGATCACCATTGCCGAATGTGTACGTGGCTTACACTTACCAAGAAATATTGGTAACTGTTTATATCATGAAAAGTTTGATATGTTTTGCATATATTTTTTTGCATCCCAAATTATTTTAGAATATTTGGTGACTAAATTGTGAAATTTTAGGTACATTATTTATAATTTCCCCTTTCAGACCTTGTGCTTTATAGGGCAGATGATGTAAAGGTCATATGTTTCTGTGGCCAACGGTTAACGAGGGTGTCATGTGGCCAGCACATCGACCAACCGCCTTTAATCAGCCTGTAATGTCAGCTACCCATTAGAGCTGGGTGGACACAGAGGCGACCAGGGATCCCGAAATAAAAAATGCCAGTCTTCACCAGAATTCGAACTCTGGATGCCCGGTTTAGAAGCCAAGTGCTTTAGCAAACAGCAACCGCAATTTTAAAGATAAGGTGAAATCAAACTTACACTCAATTTTCTAATGTCATAATAGGCAATAAAAAAAGCTATGTAGTATTTCTCATGATGTAGAAAATATTTTAATAAGCTCTATGTTCAGAGTTTGTTATTTGTATATACTAGACATATATTACCCGCGGCCCGAGTCACTTAGAGTGGTTTGTAAACAATTAAACGAAATAATAATGTTGTAAGTAAAGCGAATGCGTAAATGTAAAAATAGTATGAATTGTACTGTCAAAATAGATATACGACTTATATCCATTTTTTCAAATAAATGGCTTTGCTTGTAGGCCTACATATATTTGATTAACATTTTAAATGAATAGACTTAATTTTGTATTTTCATTTGTTAAAGAATAAAGTAGATCTTGAGTTAGACATAGATCTAGATCTAGAGTAATCTAGAGCTAAATATTGGCTTTGATAGAGTTTATTTTGCACGTGCGCATGCGTGACCTTTTTAATTAGATGTATGCGAATGAATGAAATTATTAGAATATATATTACCACGGCTTCGCAGCTTTAGCGAACGAATGCATGAAAAATGCTTTAGAAAATAAATTTTGAATGTTAATTTAATTTAAATATGAAATGAATGGACTATAATTAGTATGTTCATGTGTCTAAGTATAAAACTATATTTGCGAAGTTCTATCATCTTAAAGTTGAATTAGAGTTTTAGACCTAGGAATAGAAATTAGTCTTTTCTGCGAATACTGAAGTAGTAATTTCCCTTGTTGCTATTAAATAAAATAATGAATTACCAGTAATTATTTTGTCTTATTGGTTAATTTTTACTATAGATTCATGTCTTGTCTATGTCGAGAGGCTAAGTGCACTTGAACTTGGCTTGGCTTGGCTACCTAGAAGGGAGCTAGAGGTTCGACACACGACACGGACAGAGTTGTGTTTAATGAGCGCCTTAAGGCAGCACGGAAAACCAACTCCTAGATACCCCCTCCCCCACTGGTCCGCGAATGAGATTGGACCAAAGCGCTCTAAGCATGATATAAGCATAAAGGTAGCGCTATATAAAAGCTATACAAACATATAATATATATATATATTAGTACAAAGTAGCTTTAGCTTGATCCGAGAATTGGGTGTGGGAGATAGAACGTGTGCTCACTATTTACGAGACAAAGTTGTTATAAAAATAAAGTTTGCTATTCAGACCTTTTATTCTATAAGGCAGTGACATAAAAGTCATATCCTTCTACGATTAACAAGGGCGTCATGTGGCCAGCACAAAGACCAACCAATTATACCCTTCCACAACTAATGTCAGGTACCCAGTAGAGCTGAATGGACTCAGAAGTGCCCAGAGATCCGAAATTAAATATCCAAGCCTTCTCCTGGATTCGAACCTGGGAATCTTGGTTTAAAAGCCAAACTTTTTACCGCTGAGCCATCGCGTCTCAGTTGATTTAAGATTTGTATTAAAAAAAAGTTATATTTTTCTCAAATATTATCGATAAAAAAAAAATGAATGTGTGTCGCAGCAAGACACAATATATCTACGTTAACCAAACAATACCTCTTTGTCCTATTTTTTTTAAAACTTAGAAAGAGTAAACTGAAAACCAAAAGTAGAACTAGTGGTCATTGATATTCCACTTCAGTAGGAGACTATCTGTCTAGTTTTCAAGCGTACACATAATGTTTCTCTTTACTCTATATCTCTACACCCTATATCATTAGCCTGACAAGTTTTAAAACCTCAAGTTCCATTTTTTTTCGAAAATAAAAAAAAACGCAGTTATTTCGCTTTTATTCACGTTGTTTCTATGTAATAGCAAAAATCTTATAGTCGTCTGTCTAATTCAAGCGTTCAACAATTAAAGTCATTGTTCAACTGCCAAGGCTTACTATTTTATATCTATTTGTAATGTATCAAACATTGTTCTTATACCGTCGTGTACAAGACCATGGAAAAACAAAAGTGTATCAGTATAAATATAAATATATTTGTAAAATAATCATGTTTTGGTAAGAACAAATATTCGTTATGATGAAGAAAGTATCACTTCTTAGTGTCATGGTGTGTGGCCTACTACAATGTGGATGTGTTTATTTTAAAAGTGGTTCATTAGAAGACCGACACGATGATGTAGTGAAGGACTCTGAGAGCAATGATTATGTTCTGAAAAGGAAGAAAGGTTTGAAATTGTTTTGTGTTGAAAATATGCATGATAGTTGTTACCATTTTAACATACTTTTAAAACCTAAAATCGTCCTATAATGTAGGCTTAAAAAAATGTCCATACACTGATACCAGGAAAAGAATACACATGAGTTTGTATTTTAACAAGTCGACACTCTGGCTGGTAAGTGGAAACGCAGAGACCAGAGCTGGTCTGGCCACATTGTAAGACAAGACTCACAGTTAAAAGTCATTCGTCAAGGTCCAGTGGAGGGAGCATGAAGAAACGGACGTCTAAAGAAAAGCTTTCTCTCTTAATATCCTGATAAGAACAGCTGCTGACTGGGAAAAAGGCGGGATTTCGTTACACGAATTCTCACAGCATTCCTACGACGAAAGTGAAGGAAGAGAGAATAATAGTGTTGAAAATAGTGTACTAACGACATTGCTAAAGTTATTGGTTTTGTCTTAAAGCTTATCCGTTTAAGGCTTCATCCTTTCGGCTGTGACACATTCTATACATTATTGTTGTCGTGAGTAAATCTGATGTGTGTAAATCACAAATTTGGTTAATTAGATCTTGCATATTCTGGGTCTCACATAAACACAACAAAACACCGTATTAAAAATAAAATGATAAAAAAAATTAAAAAAAATGACATTCTTTTTTGTTTACATAACTTGGATGTTACGTTAGAATAGAAAAGTATTATACTCAAGCCCAAACCTTCAACAAGACTGCAGTCTAAGGTAGTGGATAGGGTTCGGGCTTGGGTCCATCGAGAGAGCTTACCGCGCTGCCAGGTGACCATTTTTTTATTAACACTTTAAATAAATCCAAGAATAATAAACATGGCCGGTCCTACAGATTGCGGAGCCCTATGCGAAACGGATTGCGCGGGGCCTATTTTGGGTTGTGATAAGGAAAATAAGTGAAAATGAAGATTTTGTATTAGAAAATAAATTCGTTTTTGCATTTTTTTCATACTTTACAAAATCACTGGCAAACTAGCTTTACGAGCCATCTACAGCAGATAGTAGTTTTTCAACAAAAGTCGATAAACATTTAGATCTGTCTTTTAGATTTACTATCGACAAGCAAAATATCGCATTTATTTTTATTTTTTTTATGAGGTCGAGATAATTTAGATCTATATTTGTATGGAAATGACTATTAAACTAAATTAAGAATTTGAACTTCTTGTTTTGGTTTATATTCGCCTTATTATTACTTTTTTATTAAATGAAAGCTGACAAGGCCGTTTATTTATTGCTAGTTGGATTGGCGTTTTCCATATTGAATGACACCCAGAAATAACAATTTTGTCTGTTTTTAATTAGATTTTTATCAGTTTTCAGAAGATTGAAATAGTTTCAGGAGATTTTCATGACTTATTCGTATATTCTACAATTTCAGGAGAATTCCAGAAACCCTTTAATACTAAGTTAAACTTTTTATTTTAATAATTTACACCTAGAATTCGCGCGGGGCATATGAAAGTGCGGGGCCCACAGCGGCCGCATAGGTTGCAGTGGCCTAAGACCGGCCCTAATAATAATTATATCTTTGAATTAAATTATTAAAGTCATATAAAACAATGGTAGTGGCATCCCTAGGGGTTGCATTTTGTGCGTGACGCACCTTTTGACACCCACAAGGGGTAACACCCAAATGAAGAAAAAAAAGCACTTTGTCTAAACAGGAAACCCTTTAGAAATAAAATACATAACTATAGCTATAGAACCAAATATGTATATACACGTTTAAAATATAGATATAGACCTATATACATATAATATTAATATAATATTATTTACTTTACCATGCGTAAAGCGCTTACAAAGGAAGATGATTTTTTTTTAGTGCACCTTTTCAGTTGTAAAATTACTCATTTCAAATAATAGGGGTCCGCGGACCACAGTTAAAGACATACTGTCTTACCTGACACAGGGTGCAACGAACGTAACATTTTTGGTAGAGTTTGGTGTATCTAGTCATCATTTGTGGTAGGTTTGAAATTGTTTTCTGTTGAAAATATTTACCATTATCTTTACCATTTTAACATAATTTAAAAATTAATATCGGTCTACAACGTATGATTAAAAAGGCCCCCACAGCATCGGATGAAAAAACAAATTGGTAGAGTTGATTTATCTAGTAAACATTTTTGGTAGAGTTGGTGTGTCTAGTAAACATTTTTTGAAACAATTGTTGAGTGATTAGCGTCTTGTCATCAACATTAAATAATTGTTGACGATTTTAGCTTGATCCAAAAAATGGAAATCATGAGGTGAAACATTAAAATAATCCATTCAGACAGACAGACAGACAGACAGACGAAATGAGTTACTATAAGTTTGAAAAAAAAAATGATTTTGTTTATCCAAGTTTCAGTATTGCAGATAGCGACGCGTTAATAACGTGAAAGGCGTGTGTTCGATGCCCATACTAAGACTAAGGGATAGGTAAAGTGAAGTGAATGGTATAGTTTATACATTCTAGTGAGATGCACAAGACGTATAAAGCTGATGATGATGATGACAAATGCCAAACATGTGACCGTCAATGTGTGTTGAGTTTTGGTTTCTTTTGTTACATCAAGGAACATTTTGTTTCTTTAGACTTACAATGCCGTAGAACAGAATTTACGACCTTGAGACATATATAAATATTCAATAACAATAGAACTAAACTTGTTTTTTACAGGTATAGAGCACGAAGAGAAACAGAAGGACAGAATGAAACTAACAAGAAGAGAATTTTCAGTTTACTTTGACTCCCCGTGTGTTCAATTGAATCGTACGATTAATTGTTCAGGGCTTAATTTAGATCATATCAACTCATCCTGGTTTCCGAGTAACACGGAGATGATCTTTTTCAACAGTAATTTTCTGTATAAATTAGAAAATGAAACGTTTTCGCACTTGATTCGTCTGAGACGTTTGGATTTGTCTGACAATCATATATCAACTATTTATCTTCTCGCCTTTGAGGGCTTACTCAACTTGAAATATCTAAGTCTAAGCTATAATAAAATAAATTTCGCTAAGGTTTCGGTTAACATTTTCAAGCCGTTAAAATCTCTAGAACATTTGGGTCTATGGTATCAACAAGACCAAAGATATGATATTCCCTACGTGATGTTGCAGCCACTTACACGATTACGTAACCTGAGTATCAGCACTGTAGAAAGTAGTCTCTACTTGGGACCTGAGTTTTTAAACTTACAAAATTTAACAGTTTTGAAGATCACCGGAAGAACTCGAAATATCACGAACAGATCGTTTGAGAACATTGAAGGATTGGAAACCTTAGTTTTACAGGACTTGACGTTTATAAATTTTATAGATGTGGATGCGTTTGTACATTTAAAACATCTTACAAGCCTAATTTTAAGAAGGGTTTTCTTAGACTTGAAAAATGTCCTGCCGATCTTGTGGCCTTTTAGAGGGAGATCTATGAAAGAGATTTATTTTCGAATTGTCACAACGCAAATATCAGTTCCCAATCCTTGGAAAAATGGTTTTCTGGCTAGAAAAGATGTAATGTATTTAACAGACATTTGTGTAGAATCTGTTACAATTTTCTACTGTAATATTTATTATATAACAGCAGACGCAATAGGTACTGCGACTACGTGGCATCGTTGCCTTCGTGTTATTGTCTTAACTGAAAACCCTCTGATTGGAAGTTATATTGCTTTATACTCTCTTAGCATTCTTCAGAACATAGCCACTGTTGTTGTAAATAAAGCTTTGAGATCTTGTGAAACATTTTCTCAGTTTCCGAGTCTGGGTTTAAGTAGAAAATATTTCTTTGAAGAAATGTACCTAAATAACAAGTTGCATGATGGTACAGTTTCAAATAGCGAAGACTCGGTTGTTGTATCCAACAGATTATCTCAAGAGATACAAATGTTGCCTAATAAAAAGTTACGGATATTAAATAGCACATTGTATGTACATGTCTCTGAATCCTTATTAAGCTGGGAGTCACAACATTTAATGCCAGAAGCGTCATTGAGTATCGATATAACAATTCAAGGAGCTAATAACCTACAATACATTGATATATCAGATAGCGGATTTCACACATTTTCTGGTAAACTTCAAGGACTCTCGTCTTTAAGAACTGCGATAGTGTCAGGAAATAATTTAAAAGAGTTCTCAGAGTCCTTCTTAGATGGCTTTCTTGTTTTGGAAAACTTGGCTGCTTCTAAATGTCAGATAGATAAGGATTTTTTCGCTATGAAAAGTAATCGAATCTTTCAGAATACTAGAAAATTAAAAGAACTTGACATCTCCGAGAATTCTTTAAATGCATTAAGTCCAGGAACATTTTCTACAAATGTAGATTTAGGATATTTAAGTTTGTCAGGCAATATGTTCAATGATATTCCATTTGATTTAAAAGTTACACCAAATCTTAAAACCTTAGACCTTAGTAACAACGCTATCACTACTTTTACTCATGAAACTACACACGAACTGGATATGTTATATTCTAAGAATGGACAGATGAAACTCAAGTTAAATGGAAACATCCTCTCTTGTGGTTGTCGTGATCTACATTTTCTTCAATGGCTTAATCAAACTCTTCTAAGCTTAGACAACAATAGAAATTACACTTGCATAAGCAAGGATGGTGTTAGAACAACCACTTTGGAGTTTTCAGATCTAGAATCTCTTTGGAGAGAATGCTGGGGTGAGGTCTTCTTCTACATAACCATAATTATATTATGTTTTTATATTATTGGAGTAGTCCTAACTTTTCTGATAAATAAGAACAAACACTTTCTTGTTTCATATTTCTTACAACTTCTCGGCGATTTCAAACTTCACACCAGATTTGATTACAAGACTGATGTTTATATTGGCTATTCAGATGAGGACTATCGATTTCCTTGCATTGAACTACGCGAGTATCTGGAAAGAAATTTGAAATTGAGCACATTTATAATGGACAGAGATCTTTTGGCGTCTACAGATAAAGCAAGTGGTATTTTGTATGCCATGAACTCCTGTTGGAGGATTTTGCTTGTGTGTAGTGAAAGTTTCATAAAGAATGAGGACTGGTCAATGTTTACCATGAGGTCAGCAATGTACGCGCAAAGTCCGGCTAATCCTACAAGAATCGTTATAGTAGTACATAAGAATTGTCTCGCCATGTTGCCAAGCGAACTGTTAAGTGTTGTTAACGATGAAAATATCCTGGTTCTCACGAAATGGACAGTTAACTACACTCTAAGTGAAAAGTTGAGAACACGTCTGATGGCTTAAAGTCTTTCTCGAGTAGCCAGGTGAAACTGTAACATAAAATACCAAAGTCAAGTATATTGTACTTTTAGTGTCCTACAATTAACCATAAAAAACAACTTTTTTTTGTACATATTTGTTATTTTGACATAACGATGCACTTGCGAAAGCCGAGATGAACAGTATATAGAGGGATTTGACAGATACGCTGGTCAGGGAATTATCCCGTACGGGGGAAGACCATATATCAAAACAATTCTTTTTGGTGAGCTAAAATGTGATCGGCTGAACCAAGGTTCCCCACATCCTTTAAAAAAAATTAAAGGCCAACTAGGACGCCAGCTTGCTTGAACTGAAATTAAAGGAAGCATCTGAATGCAGGAGGTTTCCGGACGAGGCAGATGGAGATCTATTGCAAAGATTGTGGATACATCTTCGAGAATAAAAAGAAACTGTACTGACGAGAACAGGCGTAGAACGCAGAAAGAAAACTTTAACTGACCAGAGGCGGACAACGGCTACGTCTATGCTGGATGTGTCAAATATGTAGATTACAGCTAGAGGTGCGTAGCCATGTAAAATCCTACACTCCTCTTTGTCTTCGAACTCGAAGACAAACGTTAGTATTATTGCAAACATCAACTCCAAAGATACTTGTGAAGATAAAAACAAATTATTTTACCATAGAAGAGAGAATTAAGTTTTGACATTTAAACATCAAAATTTGTTTTTAGCTAGAGAATGGTTTAAATATTTACATGTCTTAGTATTCATGTGTGTTACCGCTTATTTCTGTGAGGTTGAATAGACGTATGTGTGGTGAGAGCCATTTAATAGAAGTGATGTATCTGATGTAAACATTTCACATTTTACGTTTAATAGAAAATAGTGTGAATGTATTTTTTGTTTCTATAGCTATGATGTATTTTAAATGCATAAATTGTAACAACTAATTCTTCAGAGATAATACAGAGTATTATTATTGTTATGTTAGAAACGAGTGGGTATTCATTTCCTGGCGTTGCCAGGGTCGATTTTCGTTAAAGAGAAATACAATTTATTGTAGTCCCTTTACCATGTTCCTCTAAGAAATCTACAGGTGAGGTGACAGGCCTGCAGCAGTACCGCCCTCTGACAGGCAACGAAAATGTTCCTAGGAATGTTAAGGGCCCTGAAGGTACCTGTGAGGTCAGTGGTTGATATTACAATGATGTATATTGTTCCATAAACGCCTAATCAAAATGCCTAGGTTCCAAAATGTTCGTTGTTTTTTCATTTCAGTTTTTCTTAAATTATGAGACAGTGGTACGGCGATGTCAATAATGATAACGTTTTTTTTTTCTTTTTTATCAATTGTATTATTATTATCATTGTCATTATAATTATTATTATTATTATTGATAATTAGTCTGTTTCGTGAGAGCCGAATTCTGTGTCTTCATATGTTTGGCATAGGATTTATATTTCAAATGTTATAAAAAAGGGCTTATTTAGATTCAATGTTTCTAAGATTTCTTTTGACATTTATGAGGTTTAATGAATTTGCTTATACAATAGCATGCGGATACTGAGACAGCTGATGAGATATTTTGATAAATCAGTGACTGGTATTCGATTAATATTTAGTAGATTTAAAAATAAAAATAAAATTGGTACACAGTTTAAATTTAATTTAGGAAAGAGTATATGTAATTAACAAGGTAGCTAATTCAGTATAATTTTTTTATTAATAGTTTTTTGTAGTTAAAACTATATTGGGCTTTTTCATGTTGTACACTGTCAAGTTTTTACTTAAAAGCGTATACATAGTTTGATGCCCTCAACAGGTGATGCTCCAAGCGGCATGCACCTCCCGCACATAGCTAACTGTATATACACTCCTAAATCAATATTTGAAATAATGTTGGGATCTTCTAGATTTAACGCAACACCGGAGTAGTCAGAGCGTGGGTATGAATGAGCATTTAATAACAGTAGTATTTTTTTTTTTTACTTTTTATTGGGGGTGGCATTTGAGGTGCAAACCACAAGTTTACACTTTCCTTCAGGTAGCCAATGTAACATCTCCTCCAATAAAAAATCAAAACCCCAAAACTACGTTTAACAGATTTCATGAGCGTATCCAAGTGGGGTTTTGAGGTTAAATCTACCACGACCTCCCACCACTTAAAAAACTAAAGCAGAATGACAGTCAATGACCGTTATCATAGCGGGAGTAGAAATTAAAACCCTCTCTCCAATAAAAAAAATAGAGTTAAATAGAATAAAGCTACAGTCTAACTTATTTCATGAGCAAAGGCAGGCGAGTTTAAGGTTGAATTCCACCAACAAAAAAAGTAAAGCAAAACTACGATTGGCTATTTTAATGAATGTGACTTGCTGCCTGAGATTCTATTAGACCTTTGTTGTAGCTGAGTTTTTAATGTTTTGAGTTTTGAAAATGACATTTGTGTATTTTCAGTATAAAGGTCAAGAAGCCATGTTTACGTTCGCCTGATGTTGTCTGTTATTTCATAATCTTTGTCAATTGTATTGCTATCCTTTATTAGTGGGTCTAGTACTCTGGAGGTTCACCCTTGTCAACTGTATTGCTATCCTTTATTAGTGGGTCTAGTACTCTGGAGGTTCACCCTTGTCAATTGTATTGCTATCCTCTTTGAGTGGGTCTAGTACTCTGGAGGTTTACCCTTGTCAATTGTATTGCTATCCTCTTTTAGTAGGGCTAGTACTCTGGAGGTTTAAAACTAGTTTGTAACTGCGGTTATGGTAAGCTATGTATCAGCTTTAAGAATGATCTTATAATGAACGAAATATGTGCCTCGTTACGAGTTGATGTTCTTGTTCCTGAAGAAGTAGAATCTCTAGTTGTGTATTGTTATGGCGCAAGTAGAAATACTTTTATTTTCGTAATTAGGGGAAGTTTTACTAAGTTTTGAGAAAGAATAGCTAACTATATACAGATGTAAACATTCTACTCTTGATGTCTTTAGAGAAAGAGAAGCTTATTACTAAAGTTCTTGTTCGACATTCACTATCAGCTTCGACTAACTCATATTGTTAACCTTTTGAAGAGCCCAACAGGATATATCACCAAAAGAAAAAATCTTGGATTATGTTTGGATGAAGTGTTTACGTGTAATTCGTTTAGCATTTAAAGTTGATCTTTTTCTCTACGTAATACCGTATTTTCTAAAATATTTAAATGTTTATTCTTATCGTAGCCCTCAGGGAACAGTACCAGGAAAAAGAAGAAGAGGCAGACAGAGAAAGCGATGGGAGGAAAACATAAAAGAATGGACGTGGCTGCCTTTAATAGAGGTTGTAAACAAGCCAAAGACAGGGAGGAATGGAGAAAGACGGTCAACAAATCTTGCATGGTGCCCAAACGGTCCAACAGACTAAAGGGATAGGTAAAAGGTAAAATGTTTATTTTACGTAAATAAATATTTAATGTTTTACGTATTAAAGTAAGTAATTTGCTTTCATTGCGGATTCTATTTTCCAACGCCAGTACAGAAAAAGGAGCACGTGTCTGAATTTTTTTACAAGTGTGGATTAATAAGATCTGTGTCATTATCTTTCTATCTGTATATATAACTTAATACTGTATCCGATATTCCGTTATTTTGTTTACATCAGCTGCTGGAAGAGGGGAAATTCGCTTTGTGGGTGACATCGTTCTGACCATAACAAAATAATATATATAAAGATATATGTGTATATATATATATAAAGCTTCCCTTTCAGACCTTGCAATCTATCAGGCATATGATGTACAATTCATCTGTTTCTGTGGCCCCGCTTAGGGTACCCATTAGAGCTGGATTGACTTAGAGGCGCCCAAAAATTCAAAAATTAAAAATCCCAGTCTTCACCAGGATTCGAACCAGTGACCCTTGGTTCGATAGCCAAAGTTGTACCACTCAGCCTAGAGTAAAATTGCATCGGTTATGTTACATGAATTGAGACTAATATATATGAATTGGTAATGTTTTAAATATATTTCTCTTTATTGAATTTTGGTTAGCCCAACTTTCACCCTTACATTAAATTAAGTGCTTTATCGTCCAAATCAGTTTTTTTAGACTGATGTGGGGGGGGGGGGAGGGAAATCTGAGAGACGTCTTCCGTGCTGACTTTACAAACGCAATTTTTTTTAAAATTCCTCGAGTGTGAATTCTAAAATTAGCCTCCACTTGTTAGACACTTAGCTATTCAAGTACTTATAAAAATGGATTTAATAGTCTATTTCTAGTTTATAATTTTAGCGAATGTTCAAGTTCTAATTATCTACACAATGCATATCACCCCTTGGCTTTATTCGTTTTCTAAATACAATAAAATATAAAAAAAAATAGTCAGTTGCTTACTAATTAGTTACTCTTTCAATTGATGTATGTGTTATCTTCGACAATAACTAATTGGGCAATGTCTCAATTAGATTCGAGAATGGAAAGTTAGAGAAATGACATGCAAAAAGGTTTCACCATGTCAGGCATACAGACGGAGTGAATATAGGCAACATAATATTCTAAAATTATTTTAAGAATAAACGGGTTAAATTATAGAAGCCAAAATATGGACTATGAAAGCAAAAAAGGGTAGGATAGATGTTAGGTGCGCATTATAGTGTTAATATGGAATGGTGCGAATGCGGAATGGTGCGAATGTGGAATGGTGCGAATGTGGAATGGTGCGAATGTGGAATGGTGTGAATGTGGAATGGTGTATATGTGGAATGGTGCGAATGTGGAATGGTGCGAATGTGGAATGGTGCGAATGTGGAATTGTGTGAATGTGGAATGGTGGGAATGTGGAATGGTGCGAATGTGGAATGGTGTGAATGTGGAATGGTGCGAATGTGGAATGGTGCGAATGTGGAATGGTGCGAATGTGGAATGGTGCGAATGTGGAATGGTGCGAATGTGGAATGGTGCGAATGTGGAATGGTGTGCATGTGGAATGGTGCGAATGATGAATGGTGCGAATGTGGAATGGTGTGAATGTGGAATGGTGTCAATGTGGAATGGTGTGAATGTGGAATGGTGTGAATGTGGAATGGTGCGAATGTGGAATGGTGCGAATGTGGAATGGTGCGAATGTGGAATTGTGTAAATGTGGAATGGTGTGAATGTGGAATGGTGCGAATGTGGAATGGTGCAAATGTGGAATGGTGCGAATGGGGAATGTTGCGAATGTGGAATGGTGTGAATGTGGAATGGTGCGAATGTGGAATGGTGCGAATGTGGAATGGTGTGAATGTTGAATGGTGCGAATGTGGAATGGTGTGAATGTAGAATGGTGCGAATGTGGAATGGTGCAAATGTGGAATGGTGTGAATGTGGAATGGTGCGAATGTGGAATGGTTCGAATGTGGAATGGTGCGAATGTGGAATGGTGCGAATGTGGAATGGTGCGAATGTGGAATGGTGCGAATGTGGAATGGTGTGAATGTGGAATGGTGCGAATGTGGAATGGTGCGAATGTGGAATGGTGTGAATGTGGAATGGTGCGAATGTGGAATGGTGCGAATGTGGAATGGTGTGAATGTGGAATGGTGTGAATGTGGAATGGTGCGAATGTGGAATGGTGTGAATGTGGAATGGTGCGAATGTGGAATGGTGCAAATGGGGAATGGTGCGAATGTGGAATGGTGTGAATGTGGAATGATGTGAATGTGGAATGGTGCGAATGTGGAATGGTGCGAATGTGGAATGGTGCGAATGCGTGTTGACACGAGAGAGATGGAGTTTACACAAAATGGATGAATATAAAGTAAATAGAGCTTACAGTGTTAGTTATTTAAATTACGATTAATATATTTGAAAAAAAAAACTATAATTGTGACGTCTCGCATTTATTTATTGCTGAAAGAACTGTCAGTCTGTCTGTCTGGAGCATCTTTGCATCTTTTTTACACGTTTTTTCTCACACACCTTATCTCGGATCAAGTTGAAACTTTGCACAATTATTTCTTGTGACTGACAAAACAAGAATCAATTTTTAAAATTGGGGAAAATAATATTTAATAAAGAGATTAATATGTTTCCACTGTGTTAATCTCTGGACGAGAATCTAACAATGAAGTTATGTATTTTCAAATTTGAAACTTGTATTGTAAGCACTTACTGCCCCTTAGATTATTTTTTTTATAAAAAGTGGAATGAAAAAAAAAATAAAAAAAAATCTTCTTTAAAAATTAATTGTAAAAACATAACGGTTCACTTTCAAAAAACAAAGTAGCATCAGAATTGGGCGAAATTTAAAATATCATATTTACAATTTTCCGAGATCTGAGAATGACATACATGTGGAAGTATGGACGAACGGAAGACAGACAGACTTCTCACAACTATAAACCAATTTTCCTATTTTTATTTTCGCTCATAAAACGACAAACTAGAAAACAAACAAACAAACCAAAAAATGATGAACTGATTCATTGCTGGCGAAATTTTTGATCGAATCAATTGTGTTCTCCTAAATGAACACAAACCTGCAGGGTGGTTAGAGTTACTAAAGCTAATGAAATTTTTAAAAGATGTTTTATTATATTTTAACATATTGGATTATATTTTACAAGAAAATAGGTCACCACCATTCGAGCTAGAGAAGTTACTCCCTCTGAAAGACTTAACGTCCCACTTAAACATATCTTCGTCCACTATTCAAATGTGCATCTGTTTCCTGCTGATCTACATGCATACATTTAAACCGATGACGAAATCTTCACACTATTTAAAACTCCCTAATTAGTTTTTTTGAAACAAATAATGCTTTGTTTATTTTACTTCCTTTGTTTCCCGGTAGTTTCTGTGTACAACAAAAACTTTCTACACTTGTGGTTGAAACACTAAACAAACAAACACAAACAAAATCAACTTTTGAAGACTAGAAGATTTTTGTGTGTAAATAGACTGATTATGAGATTCGTATATCCATTAGAACGTTCTGTACCAATGTAAACATAAAATGAAAATGACATTGATGTTAAATATACATCTTTGTCAATAATAACCCACTCTTTAAGAGAACAGGATAGCCTCTACAATGATCTATAAGTTAAGACTAGTTGCAGTTCTTTTGTGTGCGATTCTTCAATGTAAATGTTCTTTTTTCAAAGGTGGTTACGTACGGTACACACATGATGATGAAATAACTGATTCTGAAAGTGATAAATATATTCTGAAATGGAAAGATGGTTTGTATTTTTTTTAAATTAAAAAAAAAGAGAAATTATATTTTATCATATCATATTAATAACTCATTTTTTTCAAAGGTAAAAATTTTATATTTTTATAATATAATCCTAGGTTTACTTAAATATATGATTCCGTACATTACAGATAAGTCCAAATTCGTATTTAGAAAAATGTGTTTTCCAAGCGTGATGACGACCTGGTATTAATCTCTTTCATATTGATGTCATGTTTCTTTGATCAAATTTAGATTCTGTGTTCGAAATTAATATACAACAAAACTTAGTAATGTATAAAGCTCAGAACACTAATCTAAAATAACTGCTAAAAAGAATGTTCTTCTAATTAAAGTCACGACATTTCTCGCTGTATATAGAATTAATGAGAAGGCATTAATGAACTGTGTCACACGTCGAACCAGAATTTTCACAACTTGGCTAATTAACTAGTATTTGTTTTCCAATATATATGTATATGTGCTGTTTTTCTGTATAGGATGAATTATAGCCACAGACTGATACACTAATTTATCATTGTTAACATTTGTTGTAATTAATCCAAAAAGAGCTAACCTCGAAATTCGTTATTTTAAGCAAAATGCAATTGATTTGTTAAACAAATATTTGTAGATTTAATAATAATAATAATAATGCTTGTTTTCGAGTCCGAAGTTTAATGAGAAATGCAGTATTTCTCGCTGGTAAGCATGTCAACTGTGACCTATATGCTTTGCCATATCCAAGGCAAGCATATTAGCTTTCACGACTAGATTGACACTTACGTAGGAAGGTTTCTAATCTACTGTCAATTAACTGAAGATATTTCCAATTATTTCTC
The DNA here is from genome assembly GCA_030265305.1 of Biomphalaria pfeifferi. NCBI lineage: Eukaryota > Metazoa > Mollusca > Gastropoda > Planorbidae > Biomphalaria > Biomphalaria pfeifferi. The sequence continues at coordinate 1,571,403 of JASAOG010000139.1, forward strand.
ACTTCAACACACCACCCAAATAAGCTCTTACGATGGAAACACCCGAAGCCGAAAGCGACTGAAAATTCTGCATTACTTAGTTATCACAAATGCCAAACAAATGTGAGCTTGCGCTTCCATAGCTATTGTTATGTATTCTATTTTTTATAGGCTAGCGCCAGAATTAATATTTGTACTTCCGCTTTTTGTTATATGGGTTAGGGCGGGTAGTCTCATTGGCCTCCTTCAGTCGTTGAACGACTATGGTTCATCTCAGAGCATACTTCCTCATGTGGCTGTGGAGCCCTATTTTGGAGAGACACTCCGGTCCACAGATAGCGCAGGTTAAGGTGGCTTTTGCTTCTTTGGTAGATGACCTGGCCGTTTTTCGGATTGTACGTTTTTCTTCCTGAGTTGAGACCCATGTACTTTCACTGTCCATAGCTTTTTTGGGTCACTGTCTCTCTCTATCTGTTGCGGTCTAGAGCTATGTCTTCCCACTTGTCAGTATTGATGTTCACTGATTTGAGGTCATGTTTTATTACATGTAACGGAGGTGGGGGCGACCAGTTTTTCTTGTGCCAGTCGCGAGTTGACCATAGAAGATGACTTTCAGGATGCACTCGTCCCTCGTCCTCCATCCGGCGAACATGTCCAAGCCAGCGCAAACGGCGTTGTCTGAGGGCTGTAAAGATGCTGGGAATACCTGATCGCGCAAGGATCTCAGTATTGCACACTTTTTCTTTCCATGTGACATTCAAAATCCTACTGAGACATCTCAAATGGAATGAGTTCAGTTTTCTCTCTTGCTTTGCGTAGGTGGTCCGTGATTCACTGATATACAGAAGTGTACTCATAATGCATGCCTTATAGACTTTGGTCACCTTAGTTAGCTTATGATTTTTCAAAACTCCTGGCTTGAGTCTAGCGAAGGTCGAGGCAGCCTTCCCTATGCGTTTTGGACGGGTAGTATAAATAGTTAAAACCCATGCTACATCTTGTACAGTTGATCAGCGGTCAGTAAAGTATATCACTGTCTGTGTGACAGTTGTGGTCTTATTGATCTGGCGTATACTTATTTAGTCATTTCTATAATTCTGTACCTGGGACGGCCTGTAAGCGTATAAATATTTTATATTTTATTTTACTAGATCTATGTCACACTGTGTGTAAATATGCTAGATATATTTTAATTTAGTTTTATTTTCTAGTTGGCAGTTGTTCCCAACATACTGTATTATAAATGGCGGCGGCCAGCTTAGCCTGATATGAAATGTTGTTCATGCTCTAGATCTAGTAGAATATATGATTTTTTATTTATAGTTTTACATTTATGTATTGCAGGCTATTTTAACTGCTGTTTTAACTGCTGAATATAGCTGCTGAAATACATGTTGCTGTATCTAATGTTGCTGCTTTAAGCTGCTGTTGTAGATCTAGACTAGTGTTATTTTGCTTCTGTAGTCAGTGTAGTGTCGGCTTAGTCAGTTAGTGGCTTATACTGTAATTAGTAAACTATAGTCTGTTCTTAGTGAATACTAATAGTAAGGTACTAAGGCTAAGGTGTTCTTGTTTTAGTTTTAGTTATGGTTTGGTTGTAGTAGTAGAACATTGTAGATCTAAACTAGTTTATTGTAGTGTGTTTGTGTAGATCTAGGTCTAGTGTAGTAGTTGTAGTGATTTAGTTAGATAGTTGGTTTAATCAGTTTGTGCTAGATAGTTGGTTTGGTTAGTTTGTTGGTGTTTGGTAGTGGCGTAGATTTAGAGGGTTTTAGTTACTGGGTTAAGTCGTATTGGTTAGTGTATATATAATATTTTTTATTATTGATTTATTTTATGTAAATAAAGTATCTTTTTTGTTTTATTTATCCTATACTAAACGTTTCGTTATTGCTTCTTGTTAGTTTAAGTTAGTATAGTCTAGTTGTCTGGTTGCTTAGGCGATTCTAGCCCCTTGGTCGCAGACTGAGGTGTCACAGATGAAACCCACCCAGTAGTTCTAACATCTGCCTACTGTTTAAAATTTAATGTTGAGCAGATAAAATGTCTCACTCAGCGCCTCCTGACCTGTTCACACAAGTAAATATGCATGTATGTCAAAAATATATGTGATTGAATGTCAAAGATAAACGTGCTTGTAGGCAGGGCCGGTCATACAGATTGTGGGGCCTTATGCGAAACGGATTGCACGGGACAATTCTGGGTAGGGATAATGATAATAGGTGAAAATTAAGATTTATTGTTACAAAATAAATTCGTCTTTGCATTTTATTCGTACTTTACTAAGTGCTAAATCACCATCAAATTAACTTTACGAGACATCTACAATAGAAGTTAGATTTTCTTACATAAAGCTGATAAACATTCAGATCTTCTTTTTAAATTTACTATCAACTAGCAAAATATCGCTTTTTTTTTTTTTTTTTTGAGATTGAGATAGATTTAGATCTATATTTAAACGTCATTAACTATTACAGTAAATTATGTATAGGAACTTACTAGTAAAGTTCCCCTTTCAGACCTTGTGGTCTATAGGGCAGATGATGTAAAGGTCATCTGATTCTGTGGCCAACGGTTAACGAGGGTGTCATGTGACCAGCACAACGACCAAATCCCCTTTATTTTTCCCCAACCGATGTCAGGTACCCATTACAGCTGGATGGACTCAGAGGCGCCCGAAAACCTCGCAATTAAAAATCCTAGAGTTTACTTTAAAATTTCATGAGATTTCCAGGAGCTGCTGAAAAATCAGGAGACTGCTGAAGATGACTGTGATTGTTTGTCAAAAATGATTATATATGCATGTCAAAGGTGACCAACTTTGGTCACTTTAAAAAAAAAGAACGTTTGTCGACATTAAAAAATTCAACAGAGTTAAAAAAATATAAGACTGAATTATTATTATATAATATAAAATAATATTAAATGTTTTTTTTTTCCATTTACAGATATGGAACTTAATTACAGAATAAAAACAACCAAAAAGAAATTCACTGTTACTTCTGAGTCTCCATGTACTGACTATAATCTCACAGTGGATTGCTCAGGACTCGGTTTGAATTATATTAACTCAACATGGTTTCCAAATAACACAAAGAAGATTCTCTTCAATGATAATGATCTTAATACATTGTCAAATTCGACATTTTCGCACTTATTTCATTTAAAACATTTAGATGTCTCTGACAATTATATTTTAACTATTGATCTACTAGCTTTTGAGGGTCTGATCAATTTGAAATATCTATATCTAAGCTCTAATAAAATACGTTTCGATACAATTTCCGTTGACATTTTCAATCCGTTAAAATCATTAGAGTATTTGGATATTAGCTATCTTCAAGATCAATATTGTGACGCGCCGAGCGCTATGTTTCGACCTCTTACACAGTTACGTGTTCTGAGCATCAGCACCGTAGATCATACTCTCTATTTTGGACCTGAGTTTTTAAACTTAACACAATTGTCGGTATTAAAGCTAACAGGATCTACACGAATAATAACCAACAATTCATTTGAAAATATAAAACATCTGAGTGACATCGTTTTGGTAGATATGAATTCAATTAACTATATAGATGCTAATGCGTTGATACATTTTAAGAACCTAACAAGCATCGTTCTGTGGCGCGTCTTTTATGAAGTGAAAAATGTCTTGCCGATGCTGTGGCCTTTCAAGGGCAAAAACATGACAGAGATTTTTGTTCGGTTAGTCACAACGCAAAAATCAATTCCAAATCCATGGAAAAGTGGATTTTTCAGTAACAAAGACGTACACTATTTAACAGACATTTGTGTAGAATATGTTACATTGTCATATAGTAATATATATTACATAACAGCAGACGCTATAGGTAATAACATTATATGGAATCGTTGTCTTCGTTATTTTGTGCTGTCTGAAAATCCTCTAATTGGAAGTTACATGGCTTTATATTCCCTTAGCATCCTTCAGAACATAGAGACTGTTGTTGTAAATAAAGCTTTGCGATCTTGTGGAACAATTTCTGAGTTTTCGCGGTTAGGAATAAAAGATAAATATTTCTTCGAAAACATGTCTCAGAAAGATAATGAGAAACGTTTAACTATTGAAGACCCAGTTTTGAAATTTAACAGTTTATCTCGAGCCACACACATGTTACCCAGTAAAACAGTATACGTATTAAATGGTACAGTATATATACATGTTTCTGAGTCTTTAGCAACCTGGGATTCACAACAATTAATGCCGGAAGCATCATTTGAACAAGATATAACATTTAAAGGAGCTAACAACCTTAAGTACATTGATATATCGGATAGCGGAATCCACACATTTACTGGTAAAATTAAGGGTCTATCATCTTTGCAAACTGTGATATTGTCAGGAAACAATTTGAATTACTTGTCAGAGTCCTTTTTAGATGGGTTTCTTGGCTTGGAAAATGTGTATGCTTCTAAATGCAACATAGATAAGGATTTTTTTGCTATGAAAAGTGATCGAATCTTACAGAAGACAAGATCATTAAAAACACTTGACCTCTCAAAAAATTATTTAAATACATTAAGCCCAGGGACATTTCTTACAAATTCAGAAATAATCTATTTACGTTTATCTGACAATCTGTTCAATGATATTCCGTTTAAATTAACGTTAACACCAAATCTTGTGGAGTTAGACCTTAGTAAGAATGCTATCACTACACTTAGCTCTGAAAATACAAACTTACTGGATTGGTTATACTCTAAGAACGGACAAATGAAACTGAAGTTAACTGGAAACATCCTCTCTTGTGGCTGTCGTGATTTAACGTTTCTTCATTGGCTTCATCAGACTCTTATACAGTTGGACAACAATAGAAACTATACCTGCATGAACAAAGATGGTGAAAGGACAAACACATTGGCGTTCTCTGATCTAGAATCTCTCTGGAGACAATGTTGGGGCGAATTCTTCTTCTACATTGCGTTGATTACATTATGTCTTTGTGTTATTGGCGTAGTCTTACTGTTTCTCATTTTAAAGAATAAAAACTTTCTTGTTTCATATTTCTTACAAATTCTTGGCAATTTTAAACTTCACGTTAGATCGGATTATAAGACAGATGTTTATATTGGCTATTCAGATGAAGATTATCGATTTCCTTGCCTCGAACTACGCGAACATCTAGAACAGGTTTTAAAACTAAGCACTTTTATAATAGACAGAGATCTGTTGGCGTCTATAGATAAAGCCAGTGGCATTGTAAATGCGATGAACTCTTGTTGGAGAATTTTACTTGTATGTAGTGAAAGTTTCTTCAAGAATGAAGACTGGTCCATGTTTACCATGAGGACAGCAGTTTTGTCTCAAAGTCCAGCTAATCCTACAAGAATTGTTATAATTGTACACAGGAGTTGTCTATCTTTTATTCCCACTGAACTGTTAAGTGCTGTCAATGATGAAAATGTTTTAGTTGTATCTGAGTGGAAAATAAACTACATTCTAAGTGAAAATTTGAGAACACGTTTGATGGATTAAATACCTTTCTACTTCTACATATACGTAAAGAAAGAATAAAATACAAATGTAATTAACCCTTAAAATGCGTGTGGTAGCTTAGCCTCTAAACATCATAATTGTAATTCCCTTTTGTATGCACTAATTGTAAAACTGCTCAGCACTTTATGGGTTAAATGAACATCTAGAGTCTCTATTTCTAAATCTAAAAGATTCGTTCTATACAGTTAAGATTTAAAATTAAAATTAAAGTCTATCCCTAATATAAAGACACACAAACTCACAGACCTAAATATATATATATATATATATATATATATATATATATATTAAACCTACAATGGATAAGTAAATCTTTAAACACTACAAAAAGGAGTTGTTTTTTAACGTACTTATAAGAAGTAAAGTTTTTAACTTTGTAGCATACAATTTATGGAATAGATCTAGCTCTAAAAATAGAACATCGGAAATAAGAGCACTCTCGTCTCATAATTATTATTTAGACATTTTTAGATACATATTCTAAAAGGATATAGGTAATCAATTTAAATGTACACAAAATGATTAAAATCAACAGATGTGAATTATTTCGATCTACGATTTTCCAAAAATTATCTTAACAGAAAATGACAAAATTGTATATATTTGTGTGAATATATAGTTATGTAAATAAAAGCCAATTCTTGTTAAAAATCCGCAAAATGATATAACATTTTTTCTAAACTTTGAATACTATAGTCAATTACTTTTATAAGACAGAACAGCTCGATTTTCCTAAATTTGGGGCGGCTTCTCTTACAGCTTGAAAAAGAGCTGAGTACATAATAATTTCTATATTTTGGTCTGTAATCAGATTATTGTCAGATAATATTTTATTTCCGTTTTCCAGTCTAGGTATAATATATATATATATATATATATATATATAGGTCTAAGGAGAAGATAAATTATTTTGCTAATCAAGATTTACGTATTCTCAATATTCCCATATGAAATTGTACATATAATTGTTTTAAAGCAGCATGAGTTCTTTTTCTTCAAAACTTGTTTAAATATCAATATATTGTTATACCCTTGCCATGCACACCACCATCCAAGATAGTGCAGAAAGAAGGTGCGCACTATCAGTGACTAGACAGGAAGGATGTTGACATGATTAGAGAGAGAAAACAATTTCCACACAAGTGAGAGCTGATGTAAAGATGCTCAAGACATGTTGTTCTACATGTATTTGTGATTAGCCTTTATGGATCACGTACAATACATACATTGATCATTATTTAATCATGCTGATGAAGTTTACCCATATGTCTGATGTTGAAAAATCAGAAAACCAGAAAAAAAAAAAAAAAAAATACATACTAAGATTGTTATTTATAATTTTTTGAAATCGAACCTTTTCTATATGTCTCTACTCTTTCGTCGTATGGGTGAGTAAATAAAAACTTCCAGCCTTTCCCTGTCAGCAGCCGATAGTACCAATAGATAGGTTGGTCCGTTCGCTTACTTTTGTTGAGACATCTTCTCTTTCGTGCAGATTTTCTCTTTACATACATATTTCGAATATGATTTTTTATTTTTTAATGTCCCACAAATTTGGTACAATATTGTAGTGTTTATATGGTATGCTTGGGCCTGGCTTGGAAAATCACTTCTCTTTCAATTCGAGGGATCTTGTTATAATCTCTGTAAAGGTTAGGAATTTAAAGGCTAGGGATTTAAATGTGGGGTTTTTAGGACGCCCTTGAGTCCACCCAGCTCCAATGTATACCTGACATTAGTTGAGGAAATGTAAAAGCGGGTGGTCATAATGCTGGCCACACATCAGCCTTCATGGACAGATGATACTGTTGACCTAAAGATCGAAAAGCCTAGTAAGGATATTTCACTTTCTACTATTAGTTGGTTTGCTGACATTGTTATTATAGTGATATGCACAATATCTTTTAACGCATTTCTAGTACAAAATATCACCGTCAATATTGTCAACACATTGCATACTTTTCTAACAATTTAAATATGCATTTATATTCATTGCTTTCGACATATCATTTCAAGTTTATTAAGACATACAAATACTTTTATAATTTAATAAACTATGTTAATATGAATACTTTGGAATCGTTTTTATGGGCAGTCATTACAATTATAAGTCAATTTTTTTCAATGATATTTTTTTATGCTAACATAAACACACGCTTTATTTCATTTAAAGGAAAAAAAATGTAATGATTATTACTTGCAACAACATTTTTTTTAAAAATATTTAAATAAAAGATTACATAAAATAAAGTGCTACATTTCAATTATAAAATATTATTAATATTATTATAATGTATATCAGCGTCTGTTATTTTTTGGCGAACATCGCTTCAGATAATTTATTACTTATATTTACATGTTAAGAAATGTTAAAGATAACATGTTTGCTTCTAGCAATTAGATAATTTAATTTTGCCAATTGTTTCCGACATGCGATTAAAAAAAATAAAATAATGCAAACCTATGTACTTCATTAGTTCTCAAATGATTGTCTGAACAAATATATGGCTTTGTCAAATTCCAATGTTTATTATGTACAGATACACAATTCATTGCTTTACTTTAATACTTCGATAAAATATTGTGTTTCAAATTTTAAAAAAGCAACTCGTTTTGATTATATTAAAATTGTAAAGGTATAAAACAATTTAACTAGGATAATACATATATGTAGAAGATACTCTAAAATAAAATAGTTTTGTATAAACTAGACATATATTTGGTTTAATCTGTATTGCAGATGTGGGGCAGAATAAACAAAAATGATTCGTGCGTGGGTATTGATATGACAGCTGGTGTAAGTTTACTGTTACTTTAAGTAACGACCAGAGTATACCTCAATATTAATGCTTAGTTTGAATATGGTGCAGAAACATGTGTCCGTATCATCAACACGAAAATTATAAAAATACTTTTAAAAAGGGGACTTATTTGATAGCGAAAACACCACATTGGCAACCGTATATTAAAGTTCAGTGGAATTTATTTACCTTTTATAGTATCAAACAAAGTGTGTTGGTATAAGCTTTGCAAAAATATAGTTTAATTATAACTTACCTACGTAAAGCAAGAAAAAGTGTATAAATAAGTGTATAAAAAAGCTGAATGTCTTCCACCTCCGATGCCTAAAGCGGATCTTTAAAATAAGGTGGCAAGATAACAAAACCATAGAGGTGGTACTTCAAAGAGTAGGGTGCCTTGACATACGCTCTGTTATCAGCAGCAGACACCTTGGCTGGCTTGGCCACGTTCGTAGAATGCCACAAAGGTCGACATCCACAGGACATCCTGTACGGCGATCTAATAGAACGGGATATGATATAATATTATTTTCCCTTTAAATTTCCTACATCAATACTATGTCGCTGAGAAATACAATATGTAAACATATTATGGGAATACGAAACTAAGATTTTGATTTAGGATATACTAAATTGCCCCCCCCCTCTTCAATTGTTATTCATTAATGTAAGCTACTGTAGTCTTGTTCTTAATGATTTTTTGAGTTTATAATCCAGCAGCCACTCGTTAATTCTTATAACATTGTCTTCGGGAATGCAATTGAAAAGTTCTGTAGGCAGCTGCTTGACTTGTGATTCTTCCACTATGATGACCACACGAAATGGATTATTTGGCGTGACAGAATAAACAGCTGATCGCACAGTGAACAGGAACCAGTCATTTTGCTTCACAAAGCTTTCGTTGACCGCCAGGAGTATTCGGTAGCTAGAGGTCATGACCTCCAGTATACCTTCAGAGACGGCAGACGAAGGTAAAAGGTCACGGTCTTGCAGGAATGTAGTTAACTTAAGTTTCTCTTCAATATATTCTCTTAAGGTCACGCAGGCGAACTGGTAATCTAAGTTACAATACCCAATGAAAATTCCGTATCGATAATCGGTTACTTTTTTGAGACGAAGATTCGTAAAAAATAGAAACACGTTTGAAATAATAACAGATTTATTTTTAACCCACAAGAAGACTAACAGATGGCCAATGACGATGGCGAATAGCAGAATGAACGAGAAATTAAGAAACCACCTGCCCCAACATTGTCTCCAGAGGTCTTCTAGCTGCAAATATACAAGCGTATAAATGAACACACCCTCACTGTTAATGCACGTAAAGTTCCTGTTATTGTCAAGCTGGACACTGGTCAACTGCAGCCACTGGAGAAAGTCAATGTGTTCGCATCCGCATGACAAAATGTTGTCGGATAAGAAAAGCTGAAAACTTCCAAGACACTCTCTGTTGTCTTCCATCATTTCCCTGTCTCTTTTGGAAACAGCGGTGACAATATTCTGCCTCATGTCCAAGTATCTTAGTTCCGGTGTAAGCATTAAATCAAACGGTATGTCTTTAAATCGATTTCCCGCCAAGTTTAAATAAGCCAGTTTTCTATTATTTAAAAATGCCATAATAGAAAATAGATCAAGCGCATTATAGGATAAATCTAACTTGGTTAAGTTGACAAGTCTTCTAAAAAACCGATGGCTATATTCAGACATTACTGCGCTACTCAGATTGCAATTGTCTAAATACAATATTTCTAGATTAGGATAACTATCCAGAATGTCTGGAGATACGATGGAGACATCATTGAATGATAAATATAATTCTCTTAGTTTAGGGAGTCCTTCAATCAGAATAAGAAATTGCTGAATTCCGTTATTTCGCAAGTTAGCAGAAACGAGATTTTCACCGCCTTTAATTTTCAATGGCACGTTTAAGTATAATCCGTTTGCCAAGGAAGTTAATTCAATATATTCTAACGAATCTGAAATAACTATGGTTATTTCAGTTGATTGACTTCCCCTTTCACTGTAGGTATTTTTAGAGAATTTAAACTCAAACGGTAATGGTGAGTTTTGTTTTGAAAAAAAGTTGGTAATACGAGTAAATATATTTTCTTGATATGAGGCGTCCAAAGTAAAATTGTCAAACGCATTTATTAATTTAAACACTTTGCGAACATTGTTTTGCATGGTTCGTGTTTTGACAGAAAGATTTCCCTTAGATTTTGTAATAGAAATATCTCGAAGCTAGCCCTGTTTGATCCTATAAAGTTCTTCTCAAAAATATAAAGTTTTTTAAACATCGATTAAATGTGTGGCTGAATAAGCTCTCCGAGATGTTTGTAATGCTTTATGTAAACCTAGATCCAGCATCTGATACTCGATACTTCTTAAGCTTTCAAAAGCTGCCAACGCTGCTTCACTGAAGAAATTTATCACAGGGCAGATAACCAGGTATAGATCTGTGACTCCTCTTACATTTAGAAAACTGTGATCTTCTATTCTGCTGAAATGTGCAATTCTTTTAAGTAAGGCAGCTTTGCAAAGTCTTCATTAAAGTACAAGATATCCGAAGAAGAACTGACAGATAAGAGTTTTAAGTTGACTAAATACCGAAACACGGCATCAGGAAAACTTTTATTACTAAATGTGTATACATTACTTTGTTGGAATTCACCATACTTTACATATTGTGCTAACATTAGGTCAGTTAGGTTAATCAGATCTCTGAATATGTCCACAGGTAATTTAAACAGGTTGAGATGATTGTTCTCTAGATTGAGATATCGTAAATTTATAAGTCCCTGAAAAGCATTGGGCTGTATAAAAGTTAATACATTGTTCTGAAGACTTAACCGTTCAAGCCTGGAAAGCTTGTTTAGTGTACCGTTTGGTACTAAAGTCAATAGGTTTTTGTGTAGCAATACTTCACAAGTGTTTTCTGGAAACCAAGATTTGGATATATAGGCAAGACATCTTCCTGAGCAGTTGACTACAGTTTTACCAGATACATCTATTAAATCACAAGGATTTGTAGCATCTGTTAGTAAACTCGTTCTTGGAGAACAAGCTGTCAACTAAATTGTCTTGTAAGTAAGAATTACAATGAAGACAAACTTGAAACAAATATGTTCCATTCTTTGTAACATTTGTAACTGAAACAAAACAAAATGTTTAAAAGAAAGTTTTTGCTCCACACAATTTCAAAACTTTAATCTTCATTTAGGGCGAGACAGTTGAGTGGTAAAGCTCTTAGCTTACGAACCAATCCATCTGAAGTTCGAATCTTGGTAAATACTATGACTTTCAATTTCGACATTTTCAGAACATTCTATAGTTAACCCAAATCTAATGGGCTCATGACATTTTTTTTAGGTAATGTAAACATTATTTGTCGTTGTGCTGGCCACATGACTGCCTCGTTAACCGTCGGCAAAAGAAACACGTGATTTGCATTATCTGCCCTATAGACTGTACGGTCTGACAAATGTACTTTACGCGTTTATCTTCAGATAATTAAAAAAAAAAGATATTTTAGAAACACCTAGAGACTAACACCTCAACAGAAAAATAAATCACAACACTAAACGAGCTGGAACGATTTTGATAAATTATAAGCACAATTACTCTCTCTTTGTGCCCATATTATTAAACTGTATTTTCCTTCTTTAAACAAAACAATACAGTCACGTAGATACAGAAAAGAAATCGATAAGAAGAAAAGTAGAGGCGATATAAGTTTTTTTTAACGTGGAACTATTGGTAAAGACTTGGAAAGTAACAGACTAAACTATGTCAAGGACGGGACACTAACGATAATTAAATTTTACTAATTAGTTATTGCTAAAAGCAAGGACGTGACATTAAAGATCATTCAATAAAACAAATGCGTTATTGGTACATAATAATCGAGAATTTCTTTGGTGACGTAATAGTACATTAAAGTTATTACGTGACATTAGCAGGGAGACTAAACTAACGGACAAGAGTTATTTTTAGATTGCAAACAATAGAGACGTGTCATTTCTCATCATAGACTTAGTGACATTAGACTTGTCCGGGCCAAGTTGGATCAAACGTTTTCAAATGTATAACCAGGCATGCCTAAACATCCTTATTTTCTTTCTTATCTTTGAGTTTGCATGCCATATACGATTAATTTGATTGATAGTATGATCTCGCATTAGAAACACTACGAGCATTGCATCTTGTAAATCCATTATCAACATCACCAGTACCAGCATGGGCGTAGCCAGGGGGGTTTGGGGTTCAAATCCCCCGAACCCCCCCCCCCCCCGAAATAAAATCCCCCCCAGAGGGGTGGATCGGAATTCAGTAATTGATTTTTGCTTTAATTTTGTTTATTTTTGGTGACATTTTAATACTATACCATTACTTTCCCCAGCGCAGCCAAGGGGGTTTGAGTTTAAAACCTCTACCTGGAGATTTTAAGTTTAAAACCCCTATTAGGAGTTTTGAATTTTAAACCCCCTACCAGCGGGTTTTGAGTTTAAAACCCCTACCAGGGGTTTTTGCAGTTAAATCCATCTGTTCTAAAAACTAAACAAAACAAAAAAAGCAAACGACAATTCCTCAAATTCCAAGAGCACGGTTAAGGAAGATTTTGATTTTATAACCCCCTATTCAATATTTAAAAAGAAAGCAAATTAAACACTCAAAATTCTATGAGCGTAGCCATAGGGTTTCAAGTTTAACCCCCCCCCCTTTTCAGTAGGGTTTGAAGTTAAAAAATACCTCTTCAATATAAAAACAAAAAAGCAAATTACGCACTCAAAATGTTATGAGCGTAAGTATATGGGTTGTGACTCAGTTTTGAGATTAAACAGTTTTGAGTTTAATCCCCTTTCAGCGGGGCTTGAAGGTAAAAAATACCTCTTTAATATTAAAAACAAAGCAAATTATACACTCAAAATTCCATGACTGTAGTCAAAAGGGTTTTGAGTTTAAACTTCCCTCCAGTGGAGTTTGAAGCTAATAAAATAACTCTTCAATATAAAAAAAGCAAATTACGCACTCAAAATGCTATGAGAGCTGCCAAAAGGGGTTTTGAGTTTAAGCCCCCTTTCAGCGGGGTTAGATTCTAAAAAAAATACCCCTTTAATATGAAAAAGCAAATTACACACTAAAATTATTTGAGCGTAGCCAAGCCAATAAGAAGTTTTGAGTTTAAACCTCTCTCCTACAGATGCCTTATCTTAAAAGTTTAAAACCCTTCAGATGGTTTTGAGTTTAAAATCCCACTACAGAGCGTTTTGAGGTGGAAAACCTTTCTCTTCAATATTATTCTAAAGCAAACTACAGTCACTAATTTCTATGGAGTTTCGATTTAGAAAAAAACAAAACAACTCCATAGATTTTAGATTTTTAGTTTAAAATCCACAACAGATGATTTTGACGATAAAACTTCCCTTTTCGATATAAAATCTAAAGCAAACTACAGTCACCTAATTCCAAGAGCGTTTTCAAGACAGGTTACACATTTCTACCAGTGGTATTAAGTAGTCATCTGCCGAAAATGAAAAACACTAAATGTGGCTCAACAAAGATGGCTAAGACAGATTTTAGGAGTCAGTAATAGAGATCGGGTCTAAATCAAGGAAATCATATGCCGAATTGGGAGTTGACAGCTTAGCGCATGAGGTTTGCGGGACATGTTTTCCGACAAAATGAATTACGCATACTAAGGGGTGCGCTGACATCCTAGTACAACTTGGCGCCAGCAAGGCAGTAAGAATAGCATTTTAGGTTTTTGAAATAAATCTTTTAGTAGCATGAAAATTTACTGTAGATACCTCAGAATATTCATTTTGTTGGCTTTCAATACCAGAAATATTGCTTGGCGGAGGGGCTTCGCCCCTCGCTGGGGGAGCTCCAAATCCCCCAGACCCTCTTGCTGGCACTGGCAGGGAGTCTACAATTTTTCCACTAACTCCAGGAAGAAATATTTTAGGGCATAATAAACGTTTTTCGAAAGAATGAAGGGTCCGAATGTAATAAAGATCATGCACACACACACATATTCATGCTATTTAATTTTTTTTCACAAGGTGAGGAAGGGGGGGGGAGAGAAAAAAAATCCATCCCCCCAAAACCCCACCGAAAAAAAATCCTGGCTACGCCTATGAGTACCAGTATATATATCGCGATACGTATATGTACAATTTTAGATGTAACTATTTCTTTCATTGTCCAGACCCGTCTTACCTTGGCTCACCTTTTGCTTAGCGAAATTCCAACATCACAGAATTAACAAATATTTTGATAATTTCCAATAACATTACTAACTTATACTCTTAAAAAAAACATGACAACATTTTTTTTGTCTTTCGTATTTTACACTTACCCTTGTACTAGCTATTGTCTCATATGATGCTCAGAAATCGTGCAAAACACTTTCAATTAAGAACATTGTTGGAGTCATTCATTTTAAATGTAACGGCTGAGTTGACCCCATACTAGAAATATCATACTGAACTCGTGTTACTAGTAAATCCAACATTTTTATATATGAAAACTTTAAAGTTCAATTCTACATCCATTTTCTCAACTAGGTTATGTCAATAGATGTGTTCTTTTATTTTCTAACGGGGGAAAGTGTTTAATTACTTTCGTGAAAACTCCATAGTTACGCTTGCACCAAGGACAGGTTTCGCGTATCAAATGTTTTCAAAGTCAATATTTTTTTAGCGAAATATTATAGACATTCAACGAATACACTTTTATGTGTCTAAATAATATCACAGAAATGTGGTTAAAGTTTGGCCATAATATGTACAACATAATGGCGTGTATGTGGTGTTGTATCAAAACTTCTTGACATCAGTAGCTCAAATACATCAAATACATCTAGATATATCTAAAATGATAGACCTTGCCCGCTGCCATCCCCCGTTGTCCTGCGGGAGGTTTGGACTAGGAAGTAAATTATCTTCAACTCTGAAGGAACATCTGAAACATGCAAAACATTGTACAAACAAATATGGTGCCGAAAAATATTGTACAGATTGCATTATTCACTAAAAAGTATAAAGCAATATTAACTTTAGTAGCTATTCACCATTAAAAAAAAAAATCCAAATGTTATGTATTTGTGTGCTCTTGATGTGTGTTTTAATGTGTGTTTATGTGTGTTGATCGTTATCTTAATAAATGAAATAAAGTCTTATTATTAAGATATGATTGCATTGCACCTAAAAAATGTGCATTCAAAGCTTTTGAAACTATAAAGCTTAGTGAACACTAATTAGAATTAAGAAAACGTCATTTTATTTTTACCGTTCTATGCTCTTTTAAGACATTGATGTTCAAATATTTGGTAAGGTATTTTTATATTATTTTTTTCTGAATTAAAAAAAAATTGTTTTGATCACTGCCTTCTAGATATTATAAACATGTATATAGACAACACTAATTATTTTGTTTACATCGTATTAGCAAATATATATGTTTGTGTGTGTTTGTGTGTGTTGTTTATCTTGATGGGCAAGCAATATTTCCGGTATTGAAAGCCAACACAATGCATATTCTGATGTATCTACACTGCATTATCCTGCTATTAAAAAAGTTGTTTTTTTCAAAAACCTAATCTGCTATTCTTACTGACTTAGACCCTACCGCGCCGTTCGGCGTTTTTGGCGGCAAGCTGTTTCCACAAAAATATGTCACTGGCAATGTGTCTAACCTCTTCCGACCTGCTCTGAGGACCTCCATGAGAATGTGGCGCCAAGTTGTAGTTCGATGTCATCACAACTCTTATTATGCGTAATTCATTTTGTCGGAGAACATGTCCCGCAAACCTCATGCGACGCTCTTTCACAACCTTACTAATGGGTCGACTCCTAGTTCGGCATAGGCTTTCCTTGATTTAGATCCGATTTCTATAACTGACTCTTAAAATCTGTCTTAGCCATCTCTGTTGAGCCACATTTAGTGTTTTTCAATCTTTATTTGTTAAACCAGGGGTTCTTAACCTGTGGATCGCGACAACCTTGGGGATCGATTGACGATTTGCCAGGGGTCGCCTACGACCATGGAAAGTATGGGCTGTTTTATCTATTCTACTATTGCTGTATTTGTCTATGTGTGTGTGGGGGGGAGGGTCGCGGCATAGTAGGGGATTGTAAAAAGGGGTCGCCGAGCTTAAAGGGTTTAGAACCACTGTGTAAGACTAATCTACACATACAGATGTGCCGTAGGGCTAATTTGAATGACTTACAAAATATAGTCCTTCTTACGTCACTGGGCAGGACATGCACATTTATTTCTCATACACATACACACTAATAGCCTGGTTACCCCATACAGTTTTGTTTGCGCACTGAACCGTGACATATCTTAGCAAGAAAGTTGAGATGGATCGGTTACAACCTAAGATAATGTGCCAGCCACAGATTATAAAAGGTCTTAGAATGTTAGTGACAAGACCTAGAAGAGGACTGAACAAAAACTACACATTGCGACTCAGAGGTTAAGAGGACAGGAAAGAGCTGGTAAGCTTTTGACTAGCAAGAGACTGTGGAGATTGGGGTGTTTTTTTTTTTATTGAGGCTCTCTGTTCCAATAACATGATGATTATGATGATTAACTAGAGGCTATGACTTACACTACACAGTGCCTGGGACGAATGTAGCACTTGTCTTTAAATCAACTAAACTATACGAGTTAACGATCATTATTGGGAGGTCATGGCTGAAGTCACATGATCGGCTATTCAGCGGTTCTCAACCTTTTAAGCTCGGCGACCCCTTTTTACAATCCCCCACTCTGCCGCGATCTCACCCATTTTGCTCACATACACAGCAATAGAAGAATAGACGAAACAATCCATTTTTTCGATGGTCATTGGCGACACCTGGCAAATCGTCAATCGACCCCCAAGGGGGTCGCGACCCACAGGTTGAGAACCCATGAGCTATTTAAACGTTGGATATAAACAAAAAATAAGTCTACTGACAGCCACGAAACTAGAAGATAAAAAAGTTAGGGTGATGAAGTAAAATTAACTAGACCTATAACTTATGGAGGCGCGGTGGCTGAGCGGTAAAGCGCTTGGCTTCGAACCGGGGTTCGAATCCTTGTGATTACTGGGATTTTTATTTCGGTATCTTCTGAGTCCGACCAGCTTTAATGGGTACCTGACATTTGTTGGGGAAAAGTAAAGGCGGTTAGTCGTTGTGCTGGCCACATGACACCCTAGTTAACCGTAGGCCACAGAAACAGATGATCTTTACATCATCTGCCCTATAGGCCACAAGGTCTGAAAGGGGAACTTTAGTTTTTATAACTTATGTTATACTCCAATCAGAACTATTCTATCTCCTACGAGTTCGCACAGCTGCTCGGCTTTCCAGACGCACTTCAAAATAACTAAGCAATGTTTATCAAACATTTTTGAAAAATGGCCGTCAAGTCTTCTTTCTAAGCGTCTCTATTGTACTTCCTTCCTAGCGTCCCTAGCGTTCATTGATTTAGTAGCCAATGCTTCTCAGCTCGTATTTCTGTGATATTGCGTGGATTCTATTTTTAGTTTCCAATAAAAAAGGAACTGGAAAATTAATGGTCCAGTTTAAACCGTCTGCAGCAACTGTATGCGGGAAACACTGGATTATATATTTGTTGGAAAAAAAAATTCTGAGTTTGATTAATTAAACAACTAAGTAAGTACTGAATTAGTTAGGGTATACTTATTTATTAAAATTTTGATGATTGAAACTAACTGTAATAATATTTTATAAATGAAGTAAGCTGTTTAAACTTATGCCAATAAAATAAATTGACAAAGAAATGACAGATTCTGATAAGTGAAATAACAAGGGTAGTCCGTAATTACTTCTCCATCTAGGTTAGTACATTTGAACCATTTTTAAACATAATAATACGCAATGTCATCACTGGGAAATTAATTTTGAATAACCGTCATCAATGAATGCATTAATTTTTGCCAACTTTTTACAAACTATTTTCTTATAATCACAATATTAAATATCGATAATCTGTGTTTTCTTTTCTGGATATGATATGTTATAGCCACAGACCGCTAGACTAGCTTACCATTGTTAGTATTCATTGTAATTAATCCACAAAAAGAAATGACCATGAAATCCTTCATCTAAAGCGAAAAAAAAAATATTTAATAATATCAGTGGCATTCATTATAATAAAAAGTATTGTCTTCGAGTTCGAAGTTTAATGTAGCCACGGAGAATGAATACTGCATTCCTCATTAATCTTCGGACTTGAAGACAAGGCATATTATTTTGTATATTATATATAGATAACCCTAGTCTAATTTATCATTTTTAGCATTTATTGTAATTAATCCAAAAGAAGAAATGGCCTCGAAATCCGTTTATTTTAAACAAGATCATATTGATTTTTTAACAAATATCTTCTTTCAAACTCCTCATAGAAATATATCAAAGACAAAGTATTCAAAGCCTACATTGAATTAAAGCGACAGAAGTATACAACTATAAAAGTATGTAGACTTCATTCTAGCCTGCTATTCTCGCCATTCAAAACCCAAACTTTAGTTCGTAATATCTTTTTCATTATTATTCCCTCATGTTAAGATGGAGCTCATGAGTCAAATTAGATTTTTCAATCTGCTAGAGAAACCCAAAGAAAGACTTTTTAAAACCCAGAAAATGCTGTTACAAAGAAGAAGAAACCAATCAATGCCGGATCGGTCGAAGACCGTGTAAAAATGATTGCGCTTCATGTTAAGATGCCACAGGCTTTTGGAAGCGAAAAGTATATTCTACTAAGAACATTTGCTGATTGGGAATAGTGGAGGGATTTGACTAAGACAATGGTCACAGAAAACCTTTGACGAAAGTCTAAGGGCAGATGAGATTCAACATCGCTCATTACAAAGCTTATATCAACTCACTCTGTCTGTTTGTCTAGCCAAAAGTTTGTACACGTTATTTCTTAGAGGCCCAATCTCGGATGAAGCTAAAATTGTATGCAATGTTCTCTTCTACCCTACAACACAAAATCAATAAAAATAATACACCACTTATTTATTTTATTATTGGTAATTATTTTGTTTTTTTATCTCGAAAAACTCAATGTATAACTTTAAAGCAAGCGATAATATACTTTAAAACGTTTATTTTACAAGAGTAAAAATAAGTTATCTAAAACTTTTTTTTTTCTTTAACAGTATGCGTCATTTGGTTGCGAAATGACGCGAGAGTGTTGTAAAAAACTTTCACTGCAAATGTTCTAAAGTGTGTAAATCGCTTGAAAGTGACTTTCAAGCAGGAGATCTCATCAAAGTTGTAATATCTCAGCCAGGAATCTTCAAAATACTTTTCTGACACTGGGGTGTTTATATTGGTAAAAGATATTTTTTTTTTATTTGAAGTGTAGTTTTTCCTAATTATGAATTTATCACTGTTAACGTTATTTTGTATTTCCAGAACTAAGTTTTATTGTTAAATATACAAGCGTACTTGGGATCTCGTAAAAAGGCGAAGAAAAAAAGGTGAATTCATTTCTAAAAATGACTACTTCATCTCATAAATGCCCCTTTACCTTCGCTGAGTTTGTTAGACCACTGGGACTCCACACCTTATCTGACCAAAGTCTCCCTTCATTTCAGGCTTAGAGCCCATTCTTCCACAATGTTATCTGTCACATTCTTTGTCCTTGTACAAAAATCTTTGCCCGCCCTGGGGATATTTTTACAAGGTTTAACAACTGACAATCTTAATACTAATAATACGCAATACTTCTAGAATAGAAAAATAACAACAACAATATAATTAAATTAGTGTCAGAAGAAGAACTGCCCTTTTTTACCATTTTCCTGAGGCACATTGCACAATTACTAGTCATTTAACTAGGTTTTCAGATGTCTTATACGAGATTAAACTTTTTTGACGTTGAACGATTTATGTAATTGTTTGTGTTTTGTTGTTTTTGTTGTTGTTTAAATTCCTTCATTTTTTATATAATTTAAAAAAAATAAAAAAATAATGAATATTAATAAAATCGAAACAAATCAGGGAATGGTGTCATCATTCACGTTTGAAACGTTGACAAATCAGATGAAGACTTGACAGCTCAAGTTGAAGAATCTAGTTTTCATCAGGTAGTGGGAGAAAGACATTTTGAAAAGGGAAATCAAATGGATCATTTTCCGGATTGGAAGTGAGTGTTAACACATTTAGTTATAAATAAATAATGAAAAAAGTATTTTGTTTAAAATAAATGAAAGAATGAACATTTTATATTTCTACACAAACAGCAATACAGTCAGAGAGACGTTTTGTGAATTAAACATTGAACTTACAAGAGACACATTCATTATGAACATTCTTACAGATTGGGAAGTGCTATTATCCCTCCCCCTTTTTTTAATCATCTCTACTTCACTTAATATATAATCCATTTATCAAACTAAATACAAAGCTAGGTATCTATCGAGCTGTCATCCTCCTTACATTGCTTTATGCCTCAGAAACGTGCACAGTGTACAGAAAACATGCAAAGAAACTAAACCATTTCCACATCACATGCCTAAAAAAATACTGAATGGCTAATGGCAAGAAAAAATACTAGACACAAGATTCATCCGAAGACCGGGTATGCAAAGCATCCGCACAATCCTGATGCAGTTCCAGCTGCGATGGGTAGGACCCGTCTGCGGAATGGAAGACCGCCGCATCCCTAAACGACTCCTGTATGGCAAATTAAAGGAATAAAAGCGCTAGCAAGGCGGACAAAGAAAACGTTTCAGGAACACCCGTAAAGCTTCTCTGAAGGCGTTCAGCTTAGACCCAGCTACCTGGGAGACAGAGGCACACGACAGAGCATCATGGCGTCGCGCTGTGAAAACTGACGCACAGGCTGCTGAGGAAAAGAGAAGAGCACTGGCAGAAGAAAAACGCCAGAGAAGAAAAGCAAGGTCAAGGACACTAGCTCCAGCTGGAATAACCTGCCAAGTGTGCAGCTGAATATTTCGGGCTCACATAGGTCTCGCCAACCACACGAGGAGGCATAAAACCCCTGTGCAAGGCCCTCAGCCCCCTGGATTACAAAAGTGGTCATTATCGAACAACGATGGACGAACTATATATTAAAAGAATTTAATAAAAAAGGTAAAGCTCTCCTTTAAGACCTTGTGGGTGGACTGAGAGGCACCTAAGGTTCCCGAAATTAAAAATCCTACTTTTCAACGGATTTCAAACACGGGACCCCAGTTGGGGGAATAGTTAATAACTAACAACTACTTGAGTTACTAAATGTTTAATTTTTGTAAATAATTCATGTGTTGTCATCGACCATATGGCTATAAAAAAAATATAATGGATAAGTAGAAGTGATCAAAAGATGTAATTAAAAAAAGGTTACAAAGACAGTTTGTGTGGAGAGACAAACTCAAAATCGGCCCCCGAAATGGTCAAGCCTGGCAGGTAAAAAGGCAAGTTTCAATATTTTCAGAAAGAACATTAGAATGAAATTATATTAAAGAAAAATGACAGAGAAAAATGGAGAAAGAAGGTTGACGGACCTTGTGTGGTGCCCGAGCGATCCAGAATCCAAAGAACAGGTGAAAGTGATTGTGAAGTTAGAGGTGAAACTAGCCTAACTAATGTATTATAATGAACTGTTCTAATTGTTTTGCAAAGGGGCAATATCTTATTCGTCAAGAAAAATACATTCACGTTAAACAAAAATCCTTTAGTTCTGTGTTCTAGCTAATTGTACCCACATTGCAGTTCACACGGTAATATGAAAAAACTAAATTAAATTATGTCCAACTTCTATGCATACTAAATAGATGTGTTCTCTTAAAAAAAAAAGTTGACATTTGTGTGTGTAAATGTAGTAGTAAGTAGAACAGAGCTTACTTGGCAATACAAATGTAAAAAAAAATATGTTTACAAAAAAATATAAAACATTTTGCATAAATGTGTTAAAAGTATGGTAATTGGGCATCTCCCCTACTAAGGAGCCTCCCTTTTTGTTACTAATAATAGTGAATAGTAGTAAAAGTGGTGTATTTTTATGAAAAAAAAAACTGCTTGCATAAGTGATTTAAAAAATTAGATGTTTCGCTTTCAGAAAAGAAAAAAGTAGCCGTTACATCAGAACTTTGAATGGTCTAAAATATTATGGTGTCAGATTTTCACTTTCTTTTCTACTTTACGAGATCTAAACAGGACAGACAGACAGACATTCCACACAAAACTTATAGTGTCTTTCTTCTTTCGGGGGCCGCTATAAAATCCGTAAAAGTAGCAGTTATTTTTTAATCGCAGAAAAAATAAAATCGCTCTTAAATCTACAATGGTACCAACGCTGGTAAACTGAAAATGTATGTGTCATGTACAACTAGTTCATCGAAAAAGTGATATCGCACGCTTGGTTCGCACGACCATAGGTTCACATCTGGTCTCAGGTTCACCGGGAAAACGTTCGCCGACCACTGCTTCATCTACAATTGCCTCGCGGCAAACTGTTAATACGTCAAAACTCTCACAGACTTTTGATTCTGGTTGTAATTTTAAGTGAACAAAAAAAGCTTTCCTTTCAGAACTTGCGATGTATGAGCCAGATGATGTTAAGGTCATCTGTATACATGGCCGACGATTGACGAGCAGCGTGTCATATAGCCCGCGCCACGACCAACAGCCTTTACTTTTTCCAAGTAAAGTTAGGTACCCATGAGAGTTGGGTAGACTCAGGGGTGACCTAAAAATACAGAAATTCAAGATCCCAGTCCTCACCGAGATTTGAACTAGCGTTTAACCACTCAGCCATCGCACCCGCTTCTTGAAATCTGCTGCCAATTCTTTCCTAAATGCTGAAGTGTACTTGTGCATTTTACTAACTTAACGATTTCTCTATATACTGTGCAGACCCTACCCTGTGGATCTTATAATAAAAACAGCCCGAAGCAAGATTGGGGATTTTGAATACGACGTAGTGACGAACAACTGTGAGCATTTTGCACATACATGTCGTTACGGTAAAGCTTATAGTAGCCAGGTACGTCTAAAAAAGAAAGGAACTGGTAGACACATATTGTAAACATTTTTAATACTAAATTTACAAACTACTATTGCACCATATCCTATTAAATATCTTTGAAATTATTTTTTTTCTTAGTTTTATTTATTGAAAGCGTTATTGTAAACTGTATAAGTCATAAACAAAGCGTTTGAATTTCAATCCTATTTTTTAAATAAAAAATATACAAAATCCTAAACCATAATATCTCGTAACTTCGTGGAAAGAAAAACCTTTCTAGGTGGGCCAAACCTATATAGGATTGCAATAGATTCGCACAGATGACTCACCGGTTTTGGTTTGGCTTGAAACGAGACAGAACCGGGTGAAGCAGAGAAGCCAATTCTAGAGCCAATGATTATGTCTGAGATCTTACATATGTATGCATCTGTTTGAGGCTAGCTAAAACAGATTTTATACATTATTATTATTTACAACTAGCTATTTTACCCTTTTTTTTTGTGTGGGGTTTGAATTATGTTTTTGTTTTCTTATATTCATTGCTAGTGTCACGTATTACAAATTGAATTCTACTTTTAAATGGCTTGCCTAGGGGAACGTGACAATAGAAAAAGGTAGTTGTGTCACTTATCTTAAGTCTGAATTTAATCAGAGACTTACAATGAATAACAAAAAAAAATGACACAAGAAATCGGAAGGTAAAATATCAACTTAATGTTTAATCATAATATAACTCAATACAAAATGGAAGGGTTGACCAAAACCCTTTTACAAAAATGGCATGTAAAAATATTACAATACAATAGTTTGAAAATATAATTACAAATACAAGCAAGGCCTTGAAAAAAAGAAAAATCTTAACTTACACGATCAATTGGTATACCACGCACGGGTCACGCAATGTCTCCGCTATTCTGTCTCACGGCTGTCTCCGTATGTCTGTCTGTCAACGTTACGCGAGCGGTCTTTATATAATCTACCGCGCGTCGATATCTAGTAATTTCTAGAACAGAAAGTCATCAACACCC
This sequence comes from Biomphalaria pfeifferi, assembly GCA_030265305.1. Lineage (NCBI taxonomy): Eukaryota > Metazoa > Mollusca > Gastropoda > Planorbidae > Biomphalaria > Biomphalaria pfeifferi. The sequence goes on from JASAOG010000139.1 coordinate 1,595,732, forward strand.
AGATCTAGAACGCTCTTCAAAGAGACAGAAGAAAAGAAAAAAAAAACACCCTCTTTTCAACCAGAGGTACACACATAGGTCAAGGACCGGTCACTGTCTGTGTGGCTTGACTCTTGAAGAATAAAATAAAAAAAAACTTATTACACAAAGGGGCAGACAACCTACAGGTCAAGAAAAAAAAAACAATAGTATCTAGGCATTGTTACCTAGATACGTAACACCTCCCTCCTAAAAATAAAAAGTTTACATTTCCACGAAATGGAAATCTTTTTAGAATAACTACAAAAATGATATTTACATTACAGAATGTATTTATCATGATATACATAAAAAAAATATATACATCAAAATACTTTTTACAATCTAGATAAGGCATCGGCGATAACATTTTCGCTGCCTTTTATGTGTTTAAGATCTAGGTTGTACTCTTGTAAAAATAAACTCCACCTGAGAAGTCGTTGATTCTTGCCAGACATTTTGTGGATAAATGTAAGGGGATTGTGGTCAGTAAATACAACCAGTGGCCATCTGGACCCACTGATATAAAAATCAAAGTGTTGTATAGAAAGAATCAACCCAAGACATTCTTTTTCCACAGTAGAATAATTTCTTTGATGTCTATTAAATTTCTTGGAAAAGAAACAAATAGGATGCTCTACTTGGAAATTATCTTCTTGGTAAAGGACTGACCCAACACCTGTGTCACTGGCGTCAATAGCTAACCTCAAAGGTTTTCCGAAATCAGGAGCCATCAAAATGGGGGAGCTAGATAATATCTGCTTAATTTGGTTAAAGGCTTTCTGAAATTCATCCGTCCAAGTAAATCGGACGTTCTTTCTCAGGAGGTTTGTTAAAGGACTGGCAATGACAGAAAAATTTTCGCAAAATTTTCTATAATATCCAGACATTCCCAAAAATCTTCGGAGTTGTTTCCGATCAGCAGGAATAGGGAAAGCTTGGATAGCTTCTACTTTGGCCATTACAGGTTTCACCTGGCCTTGTCCTACAATATGGCCTAAGTATTGGATGGAAGCCTGGCAAAAATCACTCTTACTCAGGTTTACAGTAATTTTTGCATGTAAAAGTTTAGTAAAAAGACAATGCAGTTGTTTACAATGGCTAGAAAAATCTTGGCTAAAAATTACTACATCGTCTATGTATGCGTGGCAATTCTCCATGTCAGCAAGCAGGGCATTTATCATTCTCTGGAAAGTGGCAGGAGCATTCTTCATGCCAAATGGCATCACTTTGTATTGGTACAGACCATCAGGGGTGACAAAGGCGGAGATTTCCTTTGCCCTATCAGTCAGGGGAACCTGCCAATAACCTGAAAGTAGGTCTATTTTGGTGATGTACTTAGCGTCACCAATACGATCTATGAGATCGTCTATCCTAGGGATAGGAAACGAATCGGTCTTTGTTACAGCATTTACCTTACGGTAGTCTGTACAAAAACGATAAGTCTTGTCCTGTTTAGGTATCAAGACACATGGGGAGCTCCAGCTACTGGAACTTGGTTCAATGAGGTCATTTTCAAGCATATACTTGATTTCTGACCTAAGTATGGCAAGTTTTTCAGGGTTAACCCTGTAAGGATGCTGCTTGACTGGAGTAGCCTCGCCAACATCTACATCATGCATTATAACATTAGTCTGTTTTGGTACATCAGAAAAAATGTCATTAAATTCATTAATGAGTTTCATGATAACTGGCCTTTCTGTCGAAGACAGATGAGACAGTTTTACATCCAAATTCTGTAATACAAAAGAATTAGGTATTTTGTATTGTCCAAATTTCTCCTTTACAATATCATCATCAATAGGAGAAACATGGCTATTTGAACAACTTTTGACTGTATTTAAAACACAATTACTCTCCTCTGAGTGATCTGGCCGAGATACATAAGGCTTCAGCATGTTTATATGACATAGCTGAGTCTTTTTCCTACGGTCAGGAGTTTTGATTGTGTAATTGAGGTCACTAATTTTGGTCTCAATTTCATAGGGACCAAAATATCTGGCTTGCAAGGGTTGACCCGGTATGGGCAAAAATACAAGCACCTTATCCCCGGGAGAAAATTCTCTAACACGGGCCTTTCTATCATACCAGCGTTTCATGCTGGATTGGGTGTTTTGTAAGTTATTTTTGGCCAGAACACAAGCATCATAAAGTCTAGTTTTAAACTTACTTACATAGTCTAAAAGTCCTTCAGTGGCTGTTGGTGACAACAAAGTCTCTTTTATACATTTCAAGGGACCGCGCACCGAATGGCCAAAGACTAAGTCAAAAGGGCTGAATCCCAACGATTCCTGGACGGATTCACGGGTTGCAAACAGCAGCATGTGGATTCCTTCGTCCCAGTCTTTTTCGTGCTCAAAGCAATAGGTTCGGATCATGTTCTTGAGAGTCTGATGGAATCGCTCAAGAGCGCCTTGCGACTCGGCATGATACGCACTCGACATGCAGTGTTTGATGCCCAACTGAGTCATGATTTGCTTGAAAAGATTGGCCGTGAAATTCGTTCCTTGGTCCGATTGGATGGACCTTGGTAGACCAAATAGAGTAAAGAACTTGATTAAGGCCTTTACAATGTTCGATGCTTTTATGTTCCTTAGAGGAATAGCCTCAGGAAAACGAGTTGAAGCACACATAATGGTCAACAGGTATTGGTTGCCAGCTTTTGTCCTTGGGAGAGGACCAACACAGTCAATAAGTACTCTGCTGAAAGGTTCTTCAAAGGCTGGAATCGGCTTCAGAGGAGCAACAGGGATCTTTTGATTTGGCTTGCCAACCATCTGACAGGCATGACAGGATCGGCAGTACTGGATGACATCTTTCTTCAAACGTGGCCAGAAGAAGTGTGACATAATCGTGTGATATGTCTTGTGGATGCCGAGATGACCTGACATTGGTGTGTCATGAGCCAGATTCATGATGTACGCTCGGTATCTTCCTGGTAACACGATTTGATGGCATATTCTCCATTCTTCTTCGTTGGATGCGTCTGGAGGTTTCCATTTCCTGAAGAGCATATCATCTTGGATGTAGTAGCACGTTGATGCTAGCTCTGCCTCTTGTGATGTCATTGCGGTTTCTCGGAGTTTGGCGAGCTCTGGATCCTTCTTTTGGTCCTCAATCAACTGTTTTCGAGTTGATGCCGGCTTTTCAGAATTTGGCGTTGGTTCTTCTTCAAGAGAAGCAAAGAATGTGGTGCTCAAGTCCACATCATCGTGGTTACTGTTGGCCTTGATGACGTTCTCTTCTTGAGATGCTTTCAACCTCATTGCCCTTGTTACTGCACACGCTGGATATAACTCTAGGTCTTCCTCGGGTGTGGCAGATAAGTCGGGTTTTTGAGTGACGATGGGTTCGGCTATCACCTTTCCACCTGCTAAGTCATTGCCTAACAGCAACGAGATGCCTTCCAATGGTAATGTTGGTCGGACACCTACAACAACCGGTCCAGTAATGAGATTTGACTTTATGTCGATTAGATGTAGAGGCACATCTATACATCCAAGCTCTACGCCTCGTAACAGGATGCTCTTACCAGTCGATGATGATTTGGACAAGGGCAAGATACCCTCTAAAAGTAACGATTGTGAGGCACCTGTGTCTCTCAAAATGGTGATAGGTCGTAGACTTGTAGAATCACCGGGTAGTGATACGAATCCTTCCGAAATGAAAGGCTTAAAATCCTCTAATAAAACATCAATTTTGGTTGATGCAGACTGGACTTGGGTCGAACTCTCGCTGGAGTCATTGACATCTCTAGGAGACGCAGTGGAGAAACTCTTTCTTGAGTCAGTAGAACATCTTTTGGATGTATTTGGAGAACTCTTGATGGAGTCATTGGAACATCGGGGTGATGTCTTATGGGAACTCTTGATAGAGTCATGGGAACATCGGGATGATGTATTATGGGAACTCTGGATAGAGTCATTGGAACATCGGGGTGATGTATTATGGGAACTCTGGATAGAGTCATTGGAACATCGGGGTGATGTATTATGGGAACTCTGGATAGAGTCATTGGAACATCGGCTTGATGTATTTGAAAAACTCTTGGTTGAGTCATTGGAACATCGGCTTGATGTATTTGAAAAACTCTTGATTGAGTCATTGGAACATCGGCTTGATGTATTTGAAAAACTCTTGATTGAGTCATTGGAACATCGTAAAGATGAATTTGAAAAACTCTTGTTTGAGTCATTGGAACATCGTGGAGACATTTTCGGAGAGTCTTGTACAGTCAATACATTTGAAACAGGTGGTGTCGAGGTATTCTTGATATGACTTGATGATGAGGGAGTAAACCTCACTGTACTGTGCAAGCGCTGACTTTTGAAGGAGCTTTTTCGTTTCTCTTCCTCAATTTCCAGCAATCGTCAATTTTATGGCCTTCTCGTTTGCAGTAGGAACAAGTAGCTTTACTTGTAGTAGGTTTTCTGTCATTTGTACTGCTGTTCTTGATGGAGTTGCTAGCAGTGGACTCAGGCTGTTTGACTTGTTTTGGCTTGACATCCGTCGTATACTTGGCAAATTGATGTGATATTATATAATCGTCTGCCAACACTGCAGCCTTGTGCACATCTTCCTCGCCACGATCAGCTATATGCGTACGGACGTCCAGCCGCACACAACTCTTGAACTCTTCCATCAGCATTAGGTTCTTGAATTTGGCAAAGTCGGTGCCGATTTCCTTGGAAGTGAGCCATTTTTCAAAGCGTCGCTCCTTTTCCCGCAGGAATTCTACATGGGTTTGGCCATCCGATTTGCGACAATCCCTGAACTGCTTTCGGTAAGCTTCCGGAACAAGTTCATATGCCTTAAGAATTAAGGCCTTAACAACATTATAATCTTTTTGTTGTTCAATGGTCAAAGAACAAAATACCTCTGCAGCTCTACCAGTCAAAACTGTTTGCAGCAAAGTGGGCCACAAAGTTTCAGGTACCTTAAAATTTTTCACAGCAAGTTCAAATTGTGGAAAATAATTGTCAATTGTGGCTTCATTAAAGCGTGGAATTATTTTCAAAAATTTTGTTGCTTCAGCAGTATGACTGGCAGGGGAAGAATCTGGTCTTACATTAGCAGCTAACTCTAATTTTCTTAACTCTATTTGTAATTTCATTTCCTTCTCTTTTAAAGCTAACTGGGCTTCTATTTCCATTTGTTTTAATTTTATCTGAAGTTCTAAATCTGATTTACCCTCATCAGGTCTAAGGGTTTCTAAAAGGTCTTCAGAAAACACTCCCTCGTCTACATAATGGATTACAATGTTATCTCTGATTTCTTGTTTAAGGGCATTTGATTTTATTTTTAACCCTAAATGTTTAGAAATAAGGACCAGTTCCTTCCTAGTAAAAGCATCAAGCTCTTCCACAGAGGGATTTGCAAAAAAAACCTGAATATCCATGGCTAACTAACAACTATTACAAGCAAAAAATGTATACAATGTAAATATACAGTACAAAATCAGTACAACAAAAAAACCTTAAGAGAGTTTGGTCAATACTATTGATACTTTACTTCCGACTCTTTGACACAAAAAAAAATTTTGTTAAAGTCAACTTCGCCTTTACAAAATTACTCAAGTAAGACGAAAATAGGTTCAGAAAAATATCCGGGACGAAAGCCCTCAAACTTCTTTTGTCACGTATTACAAATTGAATTCTACTTTTAAATGGCTTGCCTAGGGGAACGTGACAATAGAAACAGGTAGTTGTGTCACTTATCTTAAGTCTGAATTTAATCAGAGACTTACAATGAATAACAAAAAAAAATGACACAAGAAATCGGAAGTAAAAATATCAACTTAATGTTTAATCATAATATAACTAAATACAAAATGGAAGGGTTGACCAAAACCCTTTTACAAAAATGGCATGTAAAAATATTACAATACAATAGTTTGAAAATATAATTACAAATACAAGCAAGGCCTTGAAAAAAAGAAAAATCTTAACTTACACGATCAATTGGTATACCACGCACGGGTCACGCAATGTCTCCGCTATTCTGTCTCACGGCTGTCTCCGTATGTCTGTCTGTCAACGTTACGCGAGCGGTCTTTATATAATCTACCGCGCGTCGATATCTAGTAATTTCTAGAACAGAAAGTCATCAACACCCAGATCTAGAACGCTCTTCAAAGAGACAGAAGAAAAGAAAAAAAAAACACCCTTCTTTCAACCAGAGGTACACACATAGGTCAAGGACCGGTCACTGTCTGTGTGGCTTGACTCTTGAAGAATAAAATAAAAAAAAACTTATTACACAAAGGGGCAGACAACCTACAGGTCAAGAAAAAAAAAACAATAGTATCTAGGCATTGTTACCTAGATACGTAACACTAGTTTTTCAAGATTTTTTTTTTAAATTGTTATAAATACGTTGTTTTTTTTTTTAACTGTACTAGATCTAGAAAATACGTGTGCAAGGTGAAATGTGTACTAATGTACTTTTAAATAAAATTAATGAACAAAAAATATTATACACGTAGATCTACTTGAAATATACCTTAATAGTTTTAATAAAAAAAATTTTCTAACATACCTAAGTGGGCCTCAAATAGTAATTAGAAAGTTGTTTTTTTTTTCTAAAATCAGTCTAAATTAAAGGCTTACAACTACAGTGATGTGTAGTTCTAAATACGTTTTTAAAACACCAATTTAAAGGTAAATTTGGTTAAATAATCAAATGGAAATCTTATCTTATCATATATAATACAGACGTTACTTCAAAAAAGAAGATGATTACGTCCTACGCGTCATGCATTTAGTCATGCATATTAACCAATGACTTAAATTCTGTCAAGTCACTGGTTTTTCTGGCTAGCTCAAGCAACCCATTTCATGCTCTAATAGCACTAAGGAAGAAGGAGTATTTGTACAAATTTGTCCTAGCATATGGGACGAGGAATGTTCCTTTATTTGTGTGTCTTTCAGAGTATTTTATTAGATTTTGTTTTTGTATTTGAAGATTATGGTTCAGTGTTTTATGTATAATTGCTACTTTACTTTTGAGTCTTCTGTCCTGAAGGCTTCCTAAATTTAGTGATTTTACTAATGGTGTTACTCTAGTCAAATGTGAATATTCGTTTGTTATGAATCGCACTGCTCTATTTTGTGTTTGTTCCAGTTTCTTAATGTTTTCTTGAGTTGAGGGGTCCCAAACGGTGGATGCATATTCTATTATTGGCCTAACCAAGGATAAATAACATTTTAGTTTTATGTTCTTATTTGATTTATAGAAATTTCTTTTAATAAACTCTAATGCTTTGTTTGATTTTTTGATAGTTTCATCAATATGTGGATTCCATGATAGTTTTTCATTTATTATAGACTCTATTCTGTACGTTCACTTCTCAAACTTAAAAGCGATCTTTTTGAAGAATCGAGTGACTAGATCTAGCCTTGGTCCATCAAAATGATGCGGACGATGTGCTATTTTTGATCTAGGGAAAGTTGTCATAACTGTTGTATTATATAAAGTAGTGTATTAATGGCTAACATGTTCAATAAGACGTCTTTAATATTTTGTTTCTCTTTGGCCTTTCTTTGAATTGTATCTCCGTGCTGCTCATGTAAGCTGCGGGCGGTTTTATGAATGGAGCCAAGCGAACCATTTGATATATGTCTCCTGTACTGGCTACAGAGTTGGGAAATTTGTTATATTATTTTATATTATTATTTTTTCTTTACTTTATTAGAATGACTAATTAACATATTTTAGGGTTACTGCTAGTATCTAAGGAGCGTGTATCCTAAGTTTCATCATGATTTGTCAACTGGTTTTAATTGTTATCGAAGATATACAGAGTTACCTACATACTGTTTACATTTATATATATATATACTTTAATGTAGGCTACACTTGATGACACGAACTCAACTCTAGCTCTTATGCCTTTGTAACTTTCTGGTCACCTTTTTAAGGGCTTTTCTACTTTTTTTTTAAACTAGAGAAGTAAACCTACACACACATCATATACTATACTTATAGGCCTACACGGATACATGTAGGACGTATTTATCATGTTAATAAGGACCGTATTTAATGTATAAGCACTTCTTTGGGTTAGAAAAACACCAGGATATTTCTCTGTCAACAAAAAAAATATTAATTCTACGAGTAGCAAGGCAAGCCTACCATCAAGACCCAGAATGAGTAAAACTGATGTAGAAAATGAGGTATTTCAAAGGAGCTTAAAGCTTAAAAACATTGCTCGCACAAATTTAAGCTTCAAATATTGCTTTAGAAAGATTTCTATTCCACTTTATATTTGTACTATATAAAGAACGAAATAGAAAAAAAACTGGGGAAAAAATGCAATTTTAGTATCACAACTATGCCCTATAAATGCTGGAAATCTAAATGATGACTTTTCAGTTTGTCTGCCTTAGCTAATCGTTTCAAAAAAAAATATAAAAAATTCATTTACATACACATCTATCTATCTATATATATATATATATATATATATATATATATATATATATATAGAATCTAGATCTAATCTGCATTACAAATTACAGACATAGATCTAGAATTTCAATACAGACTTATAACAATTTCGAAAATATTTTAGATGTAAAATCTAATCTTTAGCCTCTTAGTAGGCCTAAATTTTCTTATTCAAATATATTTAAGACTGTATTACCTGTCTTAACTTAGCATGTAGTTCTACAAGATCTACTACTCTAGATAAAGAATAAATAGATACATCTATATAAAGATTATCTATCAGAGATATATCTTCTTTTTTTGAAGTAACGTCTGTATTATATAAGATAAGATATAGAGAAAGAGAAAAAAGAGACATTTTATGACTCTAGATCTACTCTAGATTATTGTGTAAATATAATCTAGATCTAGATAAAATTCTAATATGTAGATTTAGCCTAAAACTATTAGTTACTGAATCTCGTGTAGATTTAGATGTAAATCTTATCTAGAATGGATTTAAATTTATAGATAGATCTAAATCAAGACTTTAGTCAAGACAACAACTTGAATCTTGTATTTTTACATTAATAAAAAAAATAATGACTATTTTGTCGAAATTCGGACTTTGCGGAACACAAAAAAAGTGCCAGTTAGGAACGGCGTAGCATGCAAGTTTTTAATGTATTAGCGGGACGGTTCTGCATAATGCGGAACGGTAGGCTCCTCTGAAAGTAGCATATAAAATTGCACCATATCTAGTGGAAAAAACCCAACGTTGAGAACATATAATTTTGAGTAGGATGATCAAATATAAAATAATTTTGTGATGATCTCTTACTCTAAAAAAAATTATATCTACCCTAACAGATTGTCTGAGAATGGATGAAGTTTTTAAGAATCTGTTTATAAAGAGCTAAAAAAACATTTTCTAATCAACACGGGTAAATCGCGCACGTTCAAGGCGTAAAATCCTTTTTTGTCTCTGTAATTTTTTCTTGAAATACTGTTGTAAATCTGATCCTGAGCCACACTGATGGTGCGCATCAGAGCGCTATTTAACACAAGAGTGGAAGACATGTTTATGAAGGAAGAAGAACTGTTGTAGATCAGGCTGCAGTGATCTGCAAGTTATTGAAGTCTGAGCTGTTTTGAGAGAGAGAACGTTCTTTGTGCTATCTATGAACTGTGTTGAGGACCTGGGGCAGCACTGAGAATTTAGGTATAAAAGTACTGGTGTCTCTTAAGATAAGACATTCTGGGACTAATAGATGAAGTCCATGCCTATAGTATTTGTACTGTAAATAAAAACCTCGTTTATTGTTACCTCCTGCCTTTCGTGAGTGTTTGCAGTAGATTTACAACAATTAGTTTCAGAAGTGGGATTTGGGCAGTTCAACGAAGGGAAAGAATGACAACGCTGAAGAAGTTAGACGAACTTAGCTACAAACAGTTGAAAGAATAGCTCCGAGCCAGTGAGCTGAAGATTTTCTTGGCCAAAGAAAAGATGAGAATACGTCTTCGACAAGACCTGGTTGATGAAGGGGAGGATCCCGAGACCTACCTGTTTGAGGTAGAACCATATATTAGTGAGCTCCTTAACACTATGCAGGACTTATTATGAGACCAAAGTAACAAAATAAAATTTAACTTGCAGGATTCGGTAAATCATTCATTGGAAACATTGATGCTTATTGTGCAAGGACATGTAACTTTTGAGAGTGGGAAGTCCAACATTATTTATCAACCAACCGTTACTTATTCAGGACTGTGGTTGTACTGATAGTTACAAAGAATGTGCTGATGGTGTTGCTGCTCTCCGTGACAACGATAACGAGTCCTACCACAATGATGTGTAAACGATTTCCACCATAATTTCAATGATTATAACAGACCTGAAAAGAAATAGACGGTAGAAGAAAGAGAAGAGGTCGGCTTTATGACTGGAGCTATGAGTACCACTACGACCTGGACCTGCGTCCGAGCCTGAAGCTTTGGAGCTTAAAGACCCCTGTCAATCTGCCAGTGTCAACAAGGGGAGCTCGAATTTCGATTGCTGCATTCAGGCGGTAAACAAGAACTGTAAATACGGTGCTTCACGAAAGGAATGCAAACGTCAAGAAACCCACCAACAGTGTCTTAAACCAGCGGACTTCGATACATCTGTTTTTACCAGTGAGAGCCCTGAAGGTGGTCAGAAGAACCCTGTGAGACGTGATGCAGCAGCTGTTGAGCTTTTGCATATCAGACGTTATTAACGTGCCATACAGACATGTCTTTTAGATGCCGCTGGGTTTGGTGAACTGTTTAATAGCCTGACCTCCTGGGGGCCTCCGGCTAGATTGCAAAACATTCATCGAGAGAGTCTGGTGAAGTAACGTGTAGAACCAGCGGTCTTTGATGACCACCGCCATGACATCCACTGCCGTCGGTGGTGACTGAGAGAAAGGCCAGACAACGAAAACGACGTCCATTTAATCAAAGGAGGATCCATTGGGGCAGAAAGAGAAAGACATACGCAGACTTCAACGCAGATGGCTCCATCGAGATGGCAAAATAATCCCATTGTCGCTCCAACCGATAGACCCCCGCCTGCATCGATTCACCTGCACAGTCCATGAGGTAAGGTAGATATTGTCCAGGACGGACAAACTGAGAAGGGGTCAATGTTGTAACTGCAAGTTATTGAAGTCTTGAGCTGTCTTGAGAGAAAGAAAACGTCCTTTGTGCTATCTATGAACTGTGTTGAGGACCTGGGGTGGCACTGGGAAGTGTGTCGGTGGTCTGTACTAATAGTTAGGTAGAAAAGGACTAGTGTCTCTTAAGAAAAACACTCTGGGGCTAATAGCTGAAGTCCATGCCTATAGTATTTGTACTGTAAATAAATACCTCGTTTATTCTACCTTTCGTGAGTGCTTGCCGTAGATTTACAACGATACAGTGCAGGATGTGCAGACAGGATGCGCAATGACCTGTTTTGAATTCGTCGTTCCATCAGTATAGTTCAATGCATCAAGCAAAGAAGCAACTCCAGATGAGCACGACAGTTAGATTTTTTCTAAAGAAATGATACCCCTCAAACTGAAAGAAATTGATTTAGATTAATGTTTTGACGATCGCCGCCGAAGAATATATTTCCTTAAAATATTTGAAAATAACGTTTATTTATAAGTGAACAAAAGTATATGTTTCTTAAAAGTGCTCGACAAATTAATGATTTAAATATTTAAATATTTGGAATTAAAAAGCATAGTCTTTACCAGGATTCGAACCCTGGAGCGCCGTTGCAGCAGCTAAGTTGTTAACCGCTAGGCCACCGCGCCTCTATTTTTATTATTAAATGATTTTTTTTTTCAATACGCCTGTTCGTAACTTCTTTTTGTTACAAAATTATAATTCAAAGGTCTGAATAGAAACATTTTGGAAGAGGGAGGAAAATCTAAGTAGACCAATAAGTTTGTATTTTGTTTTAGGTCTCATGAATACATTGTGAGTTATAGTCCCAAAGTTATTTATGCGATAGAATAATCTCAGATTGAGTAAAAGTTGGCAAAAAGGACACAAAATATTTGGGTTCAATACTCATCTCAGCTGTTACTCTTATACTTAAATGTTTCTCATGAATTCAACATTTTGACAAATTAATGAGCAATTTCATATACTCTGTTGCAATATTTAACTATTCTACTTTAACAGTCATCTTCACCAGATATCTAATTAGACATTAAAGAATCTGAGCACCAAATACTCTATAAATCAATTAATATATAGCATAGCCAAATTATACTACTGAAGTAAAATATTTGTACATTTCTTTACTAAAATAAAAATAAAAACTATTAGATTTCTGCATAAGAACTGGACTAAAATTGCTTTGCTTTCGGATAATAATTTATCTGTTTTTTTTTCTAAATTTCATTTCGTTAAAATAAAAAATATGTCTTTTTTTTATAGACAGATTTTCCGGAAACGTTTCAGAATTTAGCCATTAATACCAAAGAATTAGCTGTTGAATGTTTCAAGGAGTCTGTACCAGCCGTCGGTAATGATCATTAAAACTTAAATAAATAATTGAATTTTTATTTGTCTAACAAGAACTATATATTTGTTGTTGCAAAAAGCCACCAGCTTCATATATTATTATGGTTCTTCTCCAATACCTTTTCATTAGGCTATGGAGTCGTGTTTGGGAGTGACACTCCCTTATGGTAGGTTAATATGGCTTTCGCTTTGGTGGTAGAGGAGCTGGCCAAAATTCGTATGCTACGCTTTTCTTCTTGGTCACTCTCTCTCTCCATCTAGTGAGGTCTAGAGCTATTTCTTCCCAATGACCAGTATTGCTGTTCAATGATTTGAGGTCACGTTTTATTACATCTATGTAACGGAGGTGGGGGCGACCAGTTTTTCTTGAGCCAATCGCGAGTTGTCCGTAAAGAAGACTTTCGGGATGCGATTGACCTCCATCCAGCGAACATGTCTAAGCCAGCACAGGCTGCAATGTCTGAGGACTGTAATAATGCAAGGAATATTTGTTCGCGCAAGGATCTCAGCATTGCACACGCTTTCTATGTGATTTTCAGGATCATTAGTAGAAACTTCAAATGGAAAGAGTTTTGTTTTATCTCTTGCTTTGCGTTTGTGGTCCACGACTTACTACAGTAGCGTACACCGAACACATGCCTTGTAAACGTCCATTTTGGTTGCTGTAGTGAGCTGCTAGTTTTCCCAAACTCTTGACCTGGGCCTAGCGAATGTCGAGGCAGCTTTCCATGTGCGTTATTTTTACCTCCTCTTTTAGAGAAAGGTCATCTTGAACAATGTTAATCCCAGATAGCAGAAATCATTCACGGCATCCAGCTCGTTATCGTCAATGAGGATGTAGGGTGATGCTAATTGTTAAGCCATACTCTCTACAAGCCTGAGAGAAGCTTGACATTTGCGACTGTAGCTCCTCTTGTGAGTGTGCCACTACCACCGCGAATAACATATCTCTTACGAGGGTGGTTCTGATTTTACTTTTGGCCCTTAGTCCCACCTGGCAATATTTAGGAGTTTGTCATCAAATCTAAAATGGAGAAAGATGCCATCGGTGGATCAGTCAAACGCGTAGTTAATAAGCAGTGAAAATATTACTCCAAAACGGCTTGAGGCTAGGACACATCCTTGTTTGACTCAGCTGTTTATACTGAAACTTTCGGAGCAGGCGACTTTGAACAGCAAAGTATCCATCATATTTTGGTGAAAGGAGACAATTAGCTAATTCAGCTAAATGGACGAAAAGCTTAACTTCTGTAAAATTTTAAAGAGACCATCTCTGCTGACTAGATCAAAGGCCTTTTAGGTCAATGAATGCCATGTACAAAGGTATCCTTTGTTCTCTGCATTTTTAACAAATGTAGAAAATCATGTCAATTGTGGATCTGTCTAAGTGAAAATCGCACTGTGATTATGGATAGATCCGATCGGCGAGTTTTTGTAGCCATGGAAGTATCACTTGAGCAAAGACTTTGCTACAATACTTAGGAGGGAAATTCCTTTGTAATTGTTGCAGTCGCTTCTGTCACTTTTATTCTTGTATAGGGTAACGATTTTAGCATCCCGCAGGGATTGCAGCACATCACATTCTTGCCAATATTTGTAGAGCAGTTCGTGTATAGGTTGGCTTAGTGTGTAGTTTTGCATTTTTTTAGAAGATCTGGGGGATACCATCGCATCCGGGTGCTTTGTGAGCAGCCTTTTTGTCTATGGCTTTGTTGAGCTCTAATTGGGTGGGTACTTGTCTAGCTCATTCATTGTGGGTAATTGTTTGATAGCCTTAATGGCTGACTCATTGACTGAGTTTTTTTGGCTCTTGTATGCACAAATTTCCCTAGTGGTTAATTTAATAGGTGCTGACTTGATTAAGGAGAGTCCGAGAGCCTGTTTTATTTCTTCTTACATCCCTCTTATGTTGCCCACTTGAGCTGCGAGCTGAATATTCTCACTGAGCTCTATCCAGTTATCATTGGCACAGATCATCGCAGTCCTCTGCACCAGCTTCTTTTGGATTAAACAGGTTGCGTCTGGTAGGTTTCGCCTTGTATGTAACAAGTGCTTCTCTTTCGCTCTGATGACAGGAGCTAGTATATTTGATTTAGAATCGAACCAATCATTTCTTTTTATATTTTTTTCTTCCAATATGTTCAGGGAAGTCTTTTTTATGCTCGCGTTTAAAAGTTTTCGCAAACTGTATCTTGAGATCAGGGAGGCACATCTTGCTTACATCAGATTGAGGTCTTCCAATTTGCTTAGTATAGTGGATTTGTTTAGGAATAAGATTTATTTTGCAACATACAGAGGAGTGATCTGTGTCTCAGTCTGCACTATGATAGAACCTGGTGAGCTTGACAAATGTTAAGCACTTGTATCTTACCATGATTAGATCTAGTTCGTGCCAGCGTTTAGAGCGAGTATGCTGCCATGATACTATGTGCTGTGGTTTAGTCTTGAAATAGATATTAGTGAAACAGAGAGAGTGTGGTGAGTAGAGTTCGAGAAGCCTTTGCCAATGTTCATAAAT
This sequence comes from Biomphalaria pfeifferi, assembly GCA_030265305.1. Classification (NCBI taxonomy): domain Eukaryota; kingdom Metazoa; phylum Mollusca; class Gastropoda; family Planorbidae; genus Biomphalaria; species Biomphalaria pfeifferi. The sequence goes on from JASAOG010000139.1 coordinate 1,610,736, forward strand.
ACATATTTTGGAAAATTTAACTGCAGCAAAGCATTCTCGAGACATCTAAAGCTCATGATCCATTTTATTAAAAACGGTAGGTATAATTAAGTCAAATGAAGGTTCGTGAGGAAAAGAGCCGATACTAAAGTCTGACTGACAATCGAGGCACAATTAGCGTAAGTAATGACAATCGAGGCACAATTAGCGTAAGTAATCACAATCGAGGCACAAATAGCGTAAATAATGACAATCGAGGCACAATTAGCGTAATGACGCGCGAAAAGGTTTTTTTTTTGTTAATACCCTTTAAATGTGTTTTTAATGTTTAAAAAGTCGAATAACGTAGACTCTCTAACAATATCTGACTATTCTGTTATAAGTCATGTTTTCGTCAGCAAAGGGGAACAGGCGATTAATTATGTAAGAGTCGTCTCTGAATTTTATAATTAATTTGACATTAAAGAATTGGGGGAGTGATAACTAGATAAATCAATTAATATATAGCATAGCTAATTTATACTAGAGACATTTTTTGTAAAGTATTTATGGATCTCTCCACAAAATAAAAACTATTGGATATCTACAACAAATTGGGCTAAAACTGCTTTGCCTGCGAAAAATAACTAATCGAATTTGTAATTTTTACTAAATTTTGTTCAATTGAAATGAAAAAAAAAAATTTTTTCTTATATTTTGTAGTCAGGATTGTTTGAAAATGTAAAGAAGTTCGCCTCCAAAACCAAAGAACTTGCTGTTGAGTGTTGCAGTTACTTTTACCAGGCTTCGGTATTGATCATTGAAACTTAAATAAATAATGTTCTTGTAATTTGTCTAACAAAACACTCTAGTTATTGTTGTTACAAAAGGCAATCCGCTTCATAAAGGATGAATTCTATATCTGGCTAAATTACTACTTATGTGTATGTTATTTATGTTTTATATTGTAATAGCACTATATACCAGCTACGCTCGTTAATGTTTTCCCAGTACACACCATTCTTTTCTTTCTTTTTTCTTTCCTTTATTTTATTTTTAAACGATCCACATTTTAATTATCAGTTTAACATACCTTTTTAGCCCGTAGATTAGTGTATCAATGTAATTTCTCTCTCTCTCTCTCTCTCCCATCTGTAACCTCCATATTGTTTTTGTTAACCTATGCATTGTAATTTCTGCTACATAGACTTTTGACTTGATTTGAATTGTCCCGATTCATAATTCGCCCAAGCCAAACTTAAACATGTATTTTTATTTTGGAATCGCCTTCACTTGTCCGCCCCCCCCCCCCCACTGCCTCCGCAAACAACTAAAAGTTAGTCCTTTGACTTTTCTTCGGCTTCACAATTCAATTTTTATTATATTGCAACCGTGACCCACATTTGCTAATTTTTTATTAATTTTTTTTTTGTTGTTGTTTTTGCAAGCAATGTACGGTAATGTACAATGTATAATTTTTTCTAATATCAGTTTCAGGCATATAAAAATGCTTTTTCCAAATGGTCATTTATTTAACCTCTTTTGAATATTGCGTAAAAAGTATAGATCTAGATTTATCTTTCTAATGTTGTTAAGCTTCTAATATATATATATATATATATATATATATATATATATATATATATATATATATATATATATATTTTAAATAATTTAAATAATAATTTAAATAAATTAATGTAACGTATAAAATAAGTTGTCATATTTATTTTATTTAATACACTATGAGTATATATATATATATATATATATATATATATATATATATATATATATATATATATATTGTTATGCTTCTCTCTCCTACTCAGGCCTTCTGTAAACACTACTAAACATAACACAACACATCAACAACTTGACAACAAGGCTCCAAACAATCTGGTACTTTAATAATGGTCAAGTAGATAACAGCCAATACTAGACAATTGGCAACAAACACATCAACAACTAAAATGTTACATTGTACATCACCGTACAAAACTCTACTGTCTCTATTTCTGGACTTGTACATCAACATCTCAGGTTGAGCAGCATAAATTCCCCCTTATCTCGATATCAAACAAGACAACTAATCACCAATTATTTATTAACTAGTTAGTTCATTTTGAGTTGATTCATGTTTTTTCAGAGACAATAAATAATTGTGTAAAGTTTTGCTGCATCTAAGAATGGAAAGTAGAAGAAAAAGATGTGTTAAAACTTTGTTACCAGACAGACAGACAGACAGACTTACTAACAGAATGAGTTCATATATAAGATTTGTCATTAATTACCTTCGGGACTAAATTGAACATGGAACTCAATCCTTGAAAGAGGACCAGTTCGAACATTTATAGTCATGTTTCCATAGTCATAGACTGTAACATTTTTTACCTTAACATAATATTGAAGATGTTTTTTTCTTTCAAATCTCCTCATATTGAAATCGTAATGGTAGTTATTTCCACACTCAATGCTCAATGGTAAAGAGTTGTCATTTAGTTAATTTGAAAGATCGGAAAGAAAATATTTCGAATGGTCGCCGAAGAGCAGAGGCTAATTATTACTGATGAGTGAAGACTTGGCAAGACAACAGTTTTTTTTATTTTCAACACAGGAGAGAATACGATCTTAGAACAACAATGTTTACCATTATAAATATTAACAAAAATTGTATTCATTTATATTGATAGGGAGGGGCGGTGGCTGAGTGGTTAAGAGCTTGGCTTAATTAACTTTATATTAATAGGTTATACTTAAGTTTGCGTTTGTTTTTTTTTACAATAGTTAGCAGGTCATCGTGAGGTTAAAACGCAAAGTAAAATTCATATTACAAGGTCTTCGGTCTCGCATAGTCATTCTTCAGGGAACAGTACCTGGAAAAAGAAAAAGAGGCAGACAGAGAAAGCGATGGGAAGACAACATAAAAGAATGCACGGACCTGCCATCGAAAAAGATTCTATCCAAGGCAAAAGACTGAGAGGAATAGATAAAGACTATCGACAAATCTTGTGTGGTGCCCCAACGGTTCAACAGACCAAAAGATATGTGAATAGGTAAAGTAGAGACATATTTTTGAATACGCTGAATTTATTTTAAAATACAATATTTATCAATATAGCAATCTAAGTTTGGAAAAACGTTTAGTCTTACCGTTGTCTTTACAAAATGTAAGCTCGTATCTTATGTCGTTTAGTCTGCATTTCAAATAATAATTTTCAAAATCTGCAATCGATCTTCTTGAGGAACTGCACTTTCCCACACTTGATATTTGAACAGTGTCCCCAAAAATCACAAGCTTTTTGCTTGTATAGTCTCTGTCGCAAACTGTGTGTGACCCATTTGTTATACTTTTGGTTGAGCTGTAATTTGTATCGTGTTCAGTTATGAATAGTTGTACTACAGATGTCCTTGTGTCTGAAACAAAATCTGAAAAGAAAACCAATGACAAAATGCAGAACCATCATAATAAAAACTCTTTCTCTCCGAAATTATTTTTCAATGTTCCATTGGAATTTACATCGCTATTAATGTTCCATTTTTTTTTATTTTAGTTTTTTAACTATAAAGCCTCCAACAGTGGCGTAGCTAGGGTGTGGGGAGGAGGGGGAGAATTTGAAAATCCCTCCAGTCTCCATTTGAAAAGGGCCCTAAAATGAGTGTTTTTACATTAAAAATTAAATATTACGCAAAATTGCAGGTGCCCCCATAGAGGTCAAGTCTCCGGGTCCCCAAACGATGGAAAATTCATAGCTACGCCCATGGCTTCCAATAAAAAGAGTAAGCTATACATTCAAACTCAGTAACAAATGTGAAACTTTGTTACAAAGCGATTGTACTATTAGGCTTATATGTACATATATTCCATATTGGTTTTAAGGTTTATGTATAATTATTTTTTCTCTTTACATAAAAATAATGTATAAAAAGTGAAAACTTAAACTCTCTTACCGAAAAAATCCGATGTTGTAATATTCCAAGCAGTAGTGATTGAATCTGCTAGAGACAATGCAATTAAAATTTGTTTAGAATGTAAATCTTTGTCTATAAATACCCTTATAGTAACATCAAATTTTCTACCATCGCTTTCATTTTGACAGTTTAAGCATCCAGTCTTGGATTGTAGGCAGTCGTTTAAACTCTGCGTGCCAAGCTGTCAACAAATCAACAATATTGAAGCCACGCACACTATTAACTATTATAACACATATTCTAATGTGTAAAGTGAGAGTGTTGTTTGTATGTGATTTAAAGTAACTGTAACACAGCAATAACAACTTGTCAATAATTTTATAAAGAAAACTAAATCATTATCCGACATTAAGCTTAAGTAGTAAAATATTCAACTAAATTAAACCAAACGGTGGAATGGATGAAAATGGTCGACAGACCCTGTTTGGTGCCCCATTGGTTCAATATAATTATTATTAGCCAAAGATAGTGCGTAAACATAATTTTTCAATAGTATTGTACTACATGCAAATTCAACAGTTTTATAGCTATGCGTTGCAATAGTAACAAGTATTATGCAATTTATTTATTCGTTATTATTTTATAAGCGCAATTACTCTTAGAAACGTAAAACTAAGGGATGTAATGTACACTAGAATTTATGTTTGGTATAGTTTTTAGGTAAGACTACATTTTGAAAGACATGTTATAATATATACTTTTTATCAATTAAAATTATTAAATTTGCAACAAATATCAATAACAATGTTATGAAAAAAGCTTATACTTAATGTTATTATAAAGAAAACTATTTAGTTGATTATTCACTCTCTTAACCTTAATTATTTGATATATATGAAGCGGATGTGCCTTTACAATTGAAAATTATTAAATCCTTGCCCAAATCGCCCGCGGTACCGCGGAGGATGGCAGCGATCAGGATTTAATAGCGTGGCCATCAAGATGACAGTCCAAGCGCATAAAACTAGACCAGGAGGCTGAGGCTATCTTGCTAAATATTAAAATTAAATAAAAAATTGGTTTTGAGAACCACTGTGACATGAAGTGAGTTAATAGTCATTTGACTATCTCGTGCCTTTCTCAAGAGGAAACTATTGGTCTGAAACTGACCACGGGGTGAAAACCACAGTTATCTTGGAGCTCCAGCAGAGTAAGGAAGTGTTCGTAATCTCTCTGCTGTTATTATGTACTATGTAACTGATACTCATTGTGCACTTTAAATATTTCACATAGATGTATTTAAAACGTAGCTTGCATTTTCTTTCTTCATGGCGAGACTTGCCAGTTTTTATATGTATTTTACTTTATGTGCAATAAAAGAAACGTCTGCTACTCAGAGACTTTGTGATTAATATAAATACTTGTTACGCTGTGTGAACGATGTTGTCAGACGAGGTGAAAAGTAGAACGCCAACCGTAGTGAGAATAGACATCAACACCTATACCTACACGACACTCGCGTTGTCAGTTAAAAGTTAGATGCATGGTGTGTCAGTTACGGGCTTCTACCCATTTATTATCTTATACTTACCATGTTTGTATTTTTTTTTCTTTCTTTTCATTTATTTCAAACACTTCTAAAACTAGTTGCCATTGAGTCGTATTGAAGTCCGCGTTTTGAAACTTTAAGTGACCAAATATCACATTTTCTCTGAGGTGTCTTAAAAGTTCATTGGTGCAAATTGTTCCACAGCTAACTTGATACAATTGAAGATTAAACAAACCATCATCTATACAAAAATAGATACAAAACAGTTATGTTTTTATTTTGATAATATATATATATATATATATATTTATTTATAGATATTTATTTATTTATATATAGATATAGATATAGATAGATAGATAGATACTCCAGAAATGTGTATTAAACCACTGTTAGGAAAATGTAACAATTCATAAGTAGATTGCCTTAAAGTACCTTTAAATGGCAACAGTTTATCCTGGAGAGCAAACAAAATAACAAGAGAAAGAAATCTACACATTTTGAACATGAATGTTAAGAGGAATGTGTAAACATTATAGTACAAATGGTTAAAGTAATTTAAATAGGAAATGACTCATGTAAAAAAAATAAATCTTTCAGATACTTAAAAGCAAGTGTCTATCTCCCTTGTTATTTAAAACTGTTTTAATCAAAAAAAAAGTATACGAAAACATCCTTTGAAATGTCAACAAAAGGACAAATTGAGATTTGTTTCTTTAAGCTTGTTTTAAGTAACTCCGTCTTTTTGTCTGGCTGGTAAACATTTTGATACACATTGTTCTAGTCACAATTTAGCACACGTTCTTCTCCCTGTCAATTGTTGTTTTTTTTCTAGAAGTTTAATGATTTTATGTTATTTTTATTTCCATTGCTTTTTGTTTGAAATAAAAAGTTAACTTTTTGAACTACATTATGTTAAGCAAATATATATATAATTATAAATATAAAAATACTAGTAAAAAACAAACAAACATTAAACATGATTATATATCAAGAAGAGCCGCCTTTTTTGGTGTAACTATAAACCTCCGCAAATCCCCGTCATAAATTTATTAAAGAGTCGGATAGTTCCACTGGGCAGTGCACGTACCCCGTATGGAGGTCTAACAAATGCCAAAGGCAGTCTTTTTAAGTGACCGTACCTAATCTTTTATTTCTATTTGTAATACATACTTGGATGGCGGTGTGCATGGTAAGGTTAGAACATTGCCCCCTTCTTACTGCTTTTCGTCCCAAAAAGAAACAGTGCAGTGTTTACAGTTCAGGTGGAAGTTGATCGTTGGGACTTTCACTTCTGACTACAAAATGTTGTGATGAATGTGTTCATTCTTTCTGACACAATAAGTTGTTACATATTCCCTATTTGTTCTAACAGAAATATGTTGTTACCGGTTGTTGACTTGTAGAAGCAAACTGCTGGTAGACAATTAAACCGTTGTAGGCGTATATATTTTAACCAGTAAAACTAGTTTTAATTACTGCATGAGAAATAAATTACTTAAACTCTGCCACGTCGTTGATTTTCCTGGCCTATTCAGGCAACCTATTTCATTCGCTAATGGCACTTAAAAAGAAGGAGCACTTGTATGAGTTTTTTTTCTAGTGTATTGAATAAGAAATGTATCTTTATCTTTATGTCTTTTTGATTATTTTATTAGGTTTGGTTTCTATATTTGTTATTTATAGTTTAGTGTTTTTTATGTATTACAACTACTTTACTTTTTATTCTACTGTCCTGGAGTGTCTCTAAATTTAGTGATTTTACTAATAGTGCTACTCTAATCAAACAGGAATATTCGCTGTTATAAATTACAATTTTCTATTTTGTATTTAATTTACTTTCTTTATGTTTTTAGCGGCCCCACAAAGTGGAAAAGACGCTATTAGTTTTGCATGGTTTGTCTGTCCGTCGGTCCGTCCATCCGTTCCATTTAGATCTCGTAAATTAGAAAAGATAGTGAAAATCCGACATTATATTATTCTAGAGACCATTAGCAGTTCTGATGCAACGGTTATTTTTTTTTTCTTTTTTGAAAGCTAAAAACGTATGTTTAAAGCGATTATGTAAGCAATTGTTTTCATAAAAATGCATCATTTTTATACCAATTCACTATTAATAGTAGCAAACACTGGAGGCTATTTAGTAAGGTAGATGACGGTTTCAGAATTGTAAAAAAAAAACAACTATACATTTGTATTCCTAAGTTAAGTAAGTTCTGTCATACTAACTACTACATATTAAAAAAAAATAGAATGCATATAATCGGAACTTAATTTATAACAACAATTATTAATTACATTTTTATTATATTAGGTAAACGGTAGGGCTGCGCTGCAGCTCAGCAACACTCATATAAACATTTTTTAATATTTTTTATCATAAGGAATTTTTTTTTAATTTTTTTGTGTGTTTTTTTAGGCTTTGAATAAGATATTGATCATTTACAAAACATTTAGATAATCCTTAAAATACATCAGTTAGGCCATGTTCATATCTAACCCTCTATTGACTTTCAACTATCTTTTGGTCTGCTGAATCCTTGGGGGACCACAGCTTCTTTATACAGAATGTTGTCCCTGTAATTTGCCTTTGATAGAATTTCTGAAATTATTGAAACCTGTCTTTTAACATGCCTAGGTGGCCCACATTGGTGGCCAATTTGGAATTTGTGTTTCCACGCAAACTGCCTTTGTAATCTTGGTGGGTTTTTTTCGTGTTGAGGGATCCCAAGCAATGGATGCATATTCTAATATTGCCCTAATTAAAGGTAAATAGCATTTTTAAAAATGTTTTTGTGTGATTTACAAAAAATTATTTCTTTAACTCACCAATTATGACTTTGTTATCCTTTCCACACCTTTCGCACAACTTAAGTGTTATCTCAAAATTATACCAAATTTAAATTTATTAAATAATTTATTTAAAAAATTATAACGGTCAGACAACAAGAGTTTTACCTACAGAAGAGATGTTCAGATGTAAGAGGTTAGAGTTAGAAAAGGGGAAGGAAGTAGTAAAAAATGTTCATTGTTTTTTAATCTGTCAATCATTAATTTTAAAGACGAAAAAAAAAAAAATTTAAAGTATTTTTTTTTTTTTCTTTTTTTTTTTTAATTTTTTAACTATTAGAGACATAATATCGTATTTATAATAAAAAATATAATTTTTTTAGGTCTACTAGTAGATCAGTTGTAGAACCTAAGCAAACTGAATATGGCTGCATATATTTAAAAATTAAAAAGAAACAGCAAAAAATTTAAAATACACAATTGAAGAGAAAACAAGGTTACAAAATACAGTAAGTGTGGAAACACAAACTCAAAATCGGCCCCCGAAGTGGTCCACTCAGACAGGCTTCTTTATTTTCAGAAAGAACATCCGAATGAAATTATATCAAAGACAAATGAGAGATAAGAATGAAGAAAGAAGATTAACAGATCTGATGTAGTGCCCCAACTTTCCCGCAGATTAAAGGATAGGTGCAAGTGAATGCAAAGTTAGATGTGAGCCTGGCCTAACTAGTTCCACTTTCAGACTTTGTGGTCTATAGGGCAGATGATGTAAAGTTTATCTGTTTTTGAGGCCTACGGTTAACGAGGGTGTCATGTAGCCAGCACAACGACCAACCGCCTTTACTTTTCCCCTAACCCCAACTAATGTCAGGTACCCATTAGAGCTGAGTGGACTCAGAGGCGTCCAAAGATTCCAAAGTTGAAATTCCTAGTCTTCACCTGGATTCAATTTAATTACATTACAAAATTTCGGGAATTTTCAGATGATAAAAATAACTCTTATTACTTTAATAGGAAGCGTAGAGACATCTAGAAAGTAAATTTGCATACAAAGTGATACTAGTCTTGTGATCATTGGTTTTATAAATTTGTTCAGGTAAGAAATAATATATTATCAAAATAAACTTAATATTTTAGTTGTATGATTTGCATGCATATGCTTAATTGTATATGTTATATTTTAGCAATATATTTCGTTTGAAGTGTTACACAACTAGATTAGAATATCTTGGAAAATCTAAATTTTAAAATTATCTTTATTCATTTGATAAAACAAATGATAATTGTAGTTAAGGAAACAAAAAAACTTATAAAAAAAACGTGATAGTATAATTAGTTCCCATGCAAATCAATAATTGTATATTTTATATTTGAGCAACATAGCCATTTGACGTGTAATACTGGGAATTTCCAGATCATAAAAATATCTCCTACTACTTCAATAACGAGCGTAGAAATATCTAGAAAGTAAATTTGCATACAAAGTGATACTAGTCTTGTGATCATTGGTTTTATAAATTTGTTTAGGTAAGAAATAATATATTATCAAAATAAACTTAATATTTTAGTTGTATGATTTGCATGCATATGCTTAATTGTATATGTTATATTTTAGCAATATATTTCGTTTGAAGTGTTACACAACTAGATTAGAATATCTTGGAAAATCTAAATTTTAAAATTATCTTGATTCATTTGATAAAACAAATGATAATTGTAGTTAAGGAAACAAAAAAACTTTAAAAAAAACGTGATAGTATAATTAGTTCTCATGCAAATCAATAATTGTATATTTTATATTTGAGCAACATAGCCATTTGACGTGTAATACTGGGAATTTCCAGATCATAAAAATATCTCCTACTACTTCAATAACGAGCGTAGAAATATCTAGAAAGTAAATTTGCATACAAAGTGATACTAGTCTTGTGATCATTGGTTTTATAAATTTGTTCAGGTAAGAAATAATATATTATCAAAATAAACTTAATATTTTAGTTGTATGATTTGCATGCATATGCTTAATTGTATATGTTATATTTTAGCAATATATTTCGTTTGAAGTGTTACACAACTAGATTAGAATATCTTGGAAAATCTAAATTTTAAAATTATCTTGATTCATTTGATAAAACAAATGATAATTGTAGTTAAGGAAACAAAAAAACTTATAAAAAAAACGTGATAGTATAATTAGTTCTCATGCAAATCAATAATTGTATATTTTATATTTGAGCAACATAGCCATTTGACGTGTAATACTGGGAATTTCCAGATCATAAAAATATCTCCTACTACTTCAATAACGAGCGTAGAAATATCTAGAAAGTAAATTTGCATACAAAGTGATACTAGTCTTGTGATCATTGGTTTTATAAATTTGTTCAGGTAAGAAATAATATATTATCAAAATAAACTTAATATTTTAGTTGTATGATTTGCATGCATATGCTTAATTGTATATGTTATATTTTAGCAATATATTTCGTTTGAAGTGTTACACAACTAGATTAGAATATCTTGGAAAATCTAAATTTTAAAATTATCTTGATTCATTTGATAAAACAAATGATAATTGTAGTTAAGGAAACAAAAAAACTTATAAAAAAAACGTGATAGTATAATTAGTTCTCATGCAAATCAATAATTGTATATTTTATATTTGAGCAACATAGCCATTTGACGTGTAATACTGGGAATTTCCAGATCATAAAAATATCTCCTACTACTTCAATAACGAGCGTAGAAATATCTAGAAAGTAAATTTGCATACAAAGTGATACTAGTCTTGTGATCATTGGTTTTATAAATTTGTTCAGGTAAGAAATAATATATTATCAAAATAAACTTAATATTTTAGTTGTATGATTTGCATGCATATGCTTAATTGTATATGTTATATTTTAGCAATATATTTCGTTTGAAGTGTTACACAACTAGATTAGAATATCTTGGAAAATCTAAATTTTAAAATTATCTTGATTCATTTGATAAAACAAATGATAATTGTAGTTAAGGAAACAAAAAATAGTATTAAAAAAAACGTGACAGTATAATTAGTTCTCATGCAAAAAAATAATTGCTTATTTTATCTTTGAGCAACATAGCCCATTTGACGTGTAATACAGTTACGTTAGAAAATTTCGGGAATTTCCAGATCATAAAAATATCTCGTACTACTTCAGAGGCCGGTGTGGAAATATCTAGAAGGTAAATTTATATATAAAGTGAGACGGGTCTTTCGATCATTGGTTTTATAAATTAGTTTAAGTAAAAATAATATATTATCAAAATAAACTTAATATTTTGGTTCTATGGTATGCATGCATATGCATAATTGTATATGTTATACTTAAGCAATATATTTCGTTTGATATGTTACACAACTAGATTAGAATATCTTGGAAAATTCTAAATTTTAAAATTATCTTGATTCATTTGAAAAAACATATGATACTTGTGGTTAAGGAAACAAATAATATTATAAAAAAAACGTGATAGTATAATTAGTTCTCATGCGAAAAATAATTGTATATTTTTATATTTGAGCTACATAGCCCATTTGACGTGTATTACAATTACATTACAAAATTTCGGGAATTTTCAGATCATAAAAATATCTCTTATTACTTTAATAGGGAGCGTAGGCATATCTAGAAGGTAAATGTGTTATAAAGTGAGACTAGTCTTTTGTTCATTGGTTTTATAAATTTGTTCAGGTAAGAAATAATATATTATCAAAATAAACTTAATATTTTGGTTGTATGGTTTGCATGCATATGCTAAATTGTATATTTTATACTTTAGCAATATATTTCGTTTGAAGTGTCACAGAACTATATTAGAATATATTTGAAAATTCTAAATTTTTAAATTATCTAAATTCATTCCATAAAACATATGATAATTGTGGTTAAGGAAAGAAACAAACATTATCAAAAAAAAAACGTGATAGTATAATTAGTTCTCATGCAAAAAAATAATTGCTTTTTTATCTTTAAGCAACATAGCCCATTTGACGTGTAAAAAAGTTACGTTAGAAAATTTCGGGAATATCCAGATCATAAAAATATCTCGTACTACTTCAAAAGCCGGTGTAGAAATTTCTAGAAGGTAAATTTGATCGGACTGAAAGGATTAATGTGTGTGCGGCCTACTTATACACACGACTCAGACCAATCACACAGGTCAACGGGTCAAGGCTGTCGATAGACAAGGGACAGAACTGCTAATAACCGCAAGTATGACCTGTGTTGTGGTCATGTGATCAAGAGCCTTCACGGTCAAGGGACAGTGTGTTTAAAAAGAGTTGAGTCCAGGACAACAAGGCAATAAGGGCTTGTGGTACCTTTGAGTCTTCGAAAATGTAGCTGTACGAGCTAGAGAGACTAGTAGTGTTTAGTTAGGCCTTTCTGTTAAGTTAAAGAAATCATTTGAATTTGATGTAGTCAATTGTGTTGAATTGGCTGTTGATGTATTTGTAACTAAGTCGCCACTTTGTTACTTGAAGCTCTTCTTGTCAAGTTCTTGAGTTAGATGTGCTGTGTTGTGTTTTGTTAAGTAGTGCTTGCTGAAGGCCTGATTGAGAAAATCGTAACACTATTATCAAAATAAACTTCATATTATGGTTGTGTGGTTTGCATGCGTATGCATAATTGTATATTTTATACTTTAGCAATATATATCGTTTGATATGTTACACAATTAGATTAGAATATCTCTATTGGACAAGTGAAACAGTTGCTATTTAGTAGTTGACTCACTATCAATTTTATTTTAAATACGAAGTAGCGGGCCATTTCAAACATTTTATTGATATAGTTGAAAGTGTTAGATATACGCGTATGAAATAAAAAATGATGTTTCTCATTTTTTTTATTTTGCGGTTTGCGACAGGGGATCTAAATGCATTACACCTGCGTAAGGCGTAATTATCTTCTTTTTTAAAGTAAAATCTCTATTTTATAAGATATGATAAGATAAGAAGATTATACATGACTAGTTTACATTATTAATCTTAATAAAATTTTGGTTTTAAAATTGAAACAACAATTTTTTACCTACACAATGATTTTATTGCCTATTGACTGTTTGTTTAAGATTCTTCTTGGTTGTACTTTAACTTGGTGATGGCTAAGAACAATAATAATGACATTGCATATGCATTTCAAAGCTTATCGATTAAGAATAATCAAGTAAGTAATCATTCTATTCATCATTTGTTTATTAATTTATATTAGAAAATATTGTATTAATTATATAAAATTAATGAAGAGCCTGTGTGATTAGCGTCACATTCAGCTGCGTGGTTTGCTTTCCAAGCTACAAACTGTTCAGGAGTAAGTTTCTGTTTGCTTTTGCAACATTTATCACAATAGTTACTGCTGGAAAATGTGTCTATTACTTTAGGAGCACCTCCGGGATTAACGGAAAGTACAGTTGCAACTCCATTTTTTGACTCGAAACCACGCCTCTACCATGTTCCATCGCATGACACACTATGTACTATGTACTATGTATGTATGTAATATAAGTTGACCGAGCCTCACTCGGGTGAATAATTTGTTAAGGAAGGATATATACCCGAAGTCATTTTGGGAATATTCTTGTAATTACGAAAATGAACGATCGGATAAAGACTACTAATCTGAAGAGTTGTTTTAGTGTTCTGTTAGTTCTAATTATAGGCCTAATTGAACATCTCGATAAAATTTAAAGTCTTTTAAGTCCACCTACAGTCTAGACAAACTACAGCTCACATCCGTCTTATAGTTTTACAATCCATCTTTTGCGTAAAACTATTGTAGGCCTACTATTATTGGCTTGGAAGAAAGTCTTTACAGTGTAACTTCTCTACGTTTTAGGGTAAAACATTTACTTAGTGACAAAGTAAAATGGCGCATTTTTTCTTATTAGACTTAAATCCTGGCATTAGTTTTCTAAAGAAAGTTTCCGTGGGGCACCTTTGTTACTCCGAATGATATGCTCGTTACCCATGCGGGATACGTGCCCTGCCCAGCCTGACTGTCGGACTATGAGAAGTTCATACCGGCTTTAGCCAGCCATCCATCCCAGTGGTGTTATGGCCTGCTTTTACACATCTCTCCATTCAGATCTCTCCTGGGCTTTCCGTCAACAAGCCCTAACTCCAAGCTTTTTACCGAGGTTTATAGTTAAATCAAAAGAGGCTGCAGAGTACGCAAACTCGTTGACCGCTAGATGGATATTATATTTAGTGTGAGCAAGTAAGGCGTAGAGAAGCTGCGGTATGACCATTTCCTTTGTTTTGGTACAGGACAGTTGACACCGAAGCATGAACACATGGTAATAATTCACCAGCAAAATAAAGAGAGAAGTAATTTGAATCTAGAGACTCTGGGCCGGACTTAGGCCACTGCAACCTATACGGTCGCAGTGGGCCCGGCGCTGTAACTTATCTTAAAACTTATATTAAATGACAGGTTTTCCGCGGCTTCCTGATTTTCCAGTGGCTCCTAGAAATCTTATGTAATTATAAAATATACCAAAAGGTCATGGAAATCTCCTGAAAACTTCTAAAAATCTCCGAAAAAATAAACAAAAGCTTAATTTTTGGGTGCCAATTTTATGCGCCATAATGAACGGCATTGTAAAACGAATGTATTTTCTATTACAATATCTTTATTTTTACCTTATGCTTATACCTACCCAGACTGAGCCCGTGCAATCCGTTTCGCATTGGGCCCCGCCATTGCTAGGACCGGCTCTGTAGAGACTATATAGTCAACTTCTTGATTTTAGAATCTGGGCAATGAGATCTAGATCTAGATAAAGAGCACAAAAAAAGTTAGCCTTTTGGTTAAGGAAATGATGTAGGCCTACACATCCCTGGTGAGAGTTACTGGATCAAACAATATTTCTCTTGTCCCTTTAGTTTCAACCAAATAAAATATATTCATTTTAATGTTTGTTTTTGTCCTCAACAACTACAAAATATAATAGACTGGGAGGCAGGGTGGCTGAGCGGTATATGGAATTTTTAATTTCTGGATCTTCGGGCGCCTCTGAGTCCACCCAGCTCTAATGGGTACCTGACATTAGTTGGGGAAAATTAAAGGCGGTGGTAGTTGTGCTGGCCACATGACACTCTATAGGCCACATAGGCAGATGACCTTTAAATCGCCTGTCCTATAGAGCACATGCTCTGGGAACTCAGTGTTTTAATAAAAACATTTTAAAATTCCAAATTTTTTTCTAATGTTTTTCATGTTCACAGGATGAGACAGGTAAATATTGGAGAAACAAATCTTCTCGTTTCTTTAATGCTGAAATGGTTGTTTATGAAATTCTCTGTACATGTGGATGTATCTACTACGGTGAGACGAGCAACAGCTTGAGGGTGGCTCTTGATGAAATTGAATCCAAAATAAGGAACAAATCTCCAAAGAAAAGACGTGTTGAAGAACATTTTGGCCCTGGTAAATGTAATTTTGATGATGCTTTTATTACGCTCAAGGATTATGAAGAATGTACTGACACAAGAAGGCAGATAAAAAGAGATTACAAAATGAAATGTTCTAAATCTAAATCGCTTAACACACAAACGCCTAGAAAAAGAGACATCAATCCACATAATTTGAAACAAGAGAAACTAGAGAAATAACTCTACTTTTGTGTAGTACAAATTTTTTATAAAAAGATTTTGAATTCATTTTTATTTACCTCCTTTTTGAAATCAAAGGGTATTGCACGAAAACGGAAACCTTTATAGGATTCTGAGTAGAAAGGCTAACAAAACTAAAATAATAACTATAGAATTAAGGTTTATGAGTTAAATGTTAAATTAAACGACTCAAATTAAAGACATTTTACATTTTGGAAATTCTTTGTTCTCTATTTCAAATACTCTGTGTTACTGGAATTTCGTGTTCTTTGCATTTCTTATTCAATGCTTTATGTCGCTGTAGTATGCTACTTGGATCCACATTGAAGTTTTAGAAGAAAGTAATGAGAGTGCTGGGCACATACCTATATAGTTCTATGTATGAGATATTCAACGGTCCTTTCGCCACTGAAGGGATAAAAACAATGTAGTAAACCTTATTCTATTCAAAACTATCATAAAACTATGTTAACATATCAGAGGTTAATACATCAACTTTTAATTTTATTTTATTGGTATTCATTGTAAAATATATAAGCAAACATCTCTTCAGGATTTCAACTCTACTTGCTTCGATCGAGATCAAGATCTAAACAGAATATATTTTTATATAGGTGTGTTATCTCTGATTAAGTAACACTGTACCGCAGTGTGTCTCTAAAAATTTAGAAATAGTCTATTCAAAAATAACAAGTTTATATCTGTCCCAATCCGCCAATATATTGGGGTTGCCCTGATTGGTTGCGAAGTTCGTTGTCTAGGGGTTTGGATCACCGGGAAGAAACTCCAAACCTTAAATCAGTCTTTTTACGACAGGATCACCTCAACATGTAATAGTGGAGCATTATCACTTTTTAAAGAAACACAACTCAGAAGTATAGTTAATAGACACGTATGCACTATCTTACATAAATACACTCGACGTAAGGTCATTAGATCACTTCAACACAACTACTACATAGTCCAACACGTACTAGGATGGGAAAACATTTCTAATCCCACAACTCTCGACTAATTCTCTGTAACTTTAATCTTCAACTGTTGCAATATCCGCGCTCTCACTTTGTCAAAGCCCAGTCGCCAACTAACGAAAATCTTGCATCTCTCATATACCCCTAGACATGGGCCTGTTGACCAGAATCTGACCATCTAGTGCAAGTCATGGAAGAGTAAAAATATAAATCTAGCCCTACTATTAACTTAAAAAATTACGGGTTGTAACAGTAGCAGGACAACGTTTGGCTCTGGAGGAGGGAGAACTTTCTGCCTCTTAATTACGAAGTCAGGAAATTACCTTTTTTTGCATTCAAAATACAAAACATTGATTCATAAAGGAGATCAACTAAACTAGCAGTATTCAATATTTAATGCGTTTATTTGGATTCTAAACATAGAATAAATTTTTATGAAAAGAAATACCTGAAGATCATGTTATATTTATGCCTCAAATATTTTTGTCACATTTCTTTCTTTCAAAAAGCCCTCCCAAACCCCCACTTTGAGAATCTACAGCTCACAGGTCACAGGTTAAGGAGGGCGCAAGCAAAATTATTTTCAATTGAGAAACACTGCAACTATTGATAACTTCAAAAACCAGAACACAAAATTTTATAAAATACAATATCATAAAAACTCAGTGGCGGCCTTCATCGATTTCACCAATGGTCCAGGAATATTCAAGCCCTTGTCTAGTTTTCATCGTTTAAAGTAATACAATTTCATAACTTATTTGGCGTTATTTTTCACTTAAGTTCAAACAAGACAACATGCAGTTAATGATAAGATTCTTATAATTCTTTTAAAATAGAATTTGAAATAGAGCTTAACAGTAGAGCTGCGATGACTGCTCACCTACGAACAGCACTGAAACCTTTCAGATTCGTACCTCTCCCCAACAATTTCACTTAATATATTTTAAAGTAGACGGGCTAGGAAATTTAAAAACGAGTCCGCAAAAATAACCGGTTTTCCATCCGGCCCTCTAAATCAGCCTGGACCTGAATGGCAGTTTTGCTAGCTGGGTTTAGATTTAGATACATGAATAAATCTAGATGTAGACTAGATCTTGAATATAAACTAGGTTTAATTACTTATGGGACGCTGACCCAGAATTTTGTACCTTCGAGGGAGAAAATACTCACACCTAATTATTAGCGGTTCTGACGCATTTTGATTCTGATGTTCAGCACACCTGCTACAAACCCTAAATATAGACTAGGAATGCTTTGCCTGAGCCAGCAAGGAAAACCAGTGACTTAGCAGAAATTAAGCAATTGATTAACATGCATGAGTAGATGCATGACGCGTAGGACATAATCATCTTCTTTTTTGAAGTAACGTCTGTATTATATAAGATAAGATAAGAAGACTACATCTAGAATCTAGATATGGAATCTTGATCTCGACTAGAGTTCTTATGACTTAACACGTTTAATCTTAAGAATTTCTACAAATCTAGTCTTTATCATCCCTGTCAACGTGATTCAAAATGATCTCTTCTGAATGTAAGGTTTTGTTGAAATAAATATTCATTCCTTAAAATATGGAAACGTCTTAATTGGAATAGCTTTTCTTATAATTGTTTTTTCGAACTTATTTGGATAAGAGCATTAATTTCACACTAACAGCTTAAAGTAAAAAAAAAATAAAGGCCTAGTTTTCAATTTGAACACCATGGATGACTTCAATACAGAATGTACATCAATCGTTGAATAACGCCTATGACGAGACTACTCAATTGTCAAATGTAGTTTTTCTTACTTACTAATTGACAATATCAACATAAACCTATATATAAGATAAAGAGAGAGAAAGAGAGAATTGTAAAGCAAACAAAACAAATCTATATTTAAAAGCCTTTTTAATACAAATAGTCTTAAATCTGTAGACTATCATATGTATTCTCATGAGGGGATAGGTATTGATTCTGTAGTGCATAAAGGCGATTTTTATCGATCACTTGATTGTTCTAAAGGGTAATACAATCCCGATATGTCATTGACTGTTCATACTGCATCTGAGGCATGCTGCACTTGGATGTCTTCTGACTTACTCGAGCATCGACTGCACTCTGAAAGGATAACAAATTCGTTTAAATGTTAACTTAATTCGTTTTACTTTGTTCAACACGGTAATGTCCACGGACTAGAAATGAGATATCTTTCCAGTAGAACAGAGGTTCTCAAACGTTTATTTACTATATTTACACAAAAATGTTATTTATTTTTTTAATTAAGATAAAAAATCTATTTTGTATATGTTTATAATTTGGACATAATTTAAAACAACAATTAATAAGTAGTTTTTCATATTATCGCGTGAACTGTGGTGCCTCATAAAAACCACAGTACACTTAACCCAAGGAAAACTATTTTTTTTTAAAATTATTTTTGTTTTTACGGAATTTTTTTTTTTTTTTTAGAAACAAGAGAATGACCCTCTACAAAACAATGAGATCAATGGTATAATCATTATAAGTCATCCGTTAGGCCAGGTTCACATCAAACTTCACATTCATTTTCACCTATCCTTTGGTCTGCTGGACCGCTGGGGCACCACACAAGATCTGTTTACCTTTTTTTCTCCATAATTCTATGTCATTTGTCTTTGATAGAATTTCATTCTGATAATATTAAAACTTGCCTTTTTATCTGCCTGGGTGGACCACTTCGGGGGCCGATTTTGAGTTTGTGTTTCCACACAAACTGTCTTTGTAACCTTGTTTATATTTTTTTTACGAAAGACTTAAAATGATTTTTATTTGTCTAATTTAAAATTGATTTTTTTTTTGCAAATTGTTTATATGAGACAGTATTAAATTTTGCAAAAGATAATTGCTATTACTATGACTAAACGCCTCGGTTCTATAATCAGTTATAAATTATTATTATCAGAGAAAATCTTACTTGTTCGTTTCAGGAAACATCCCAACAAGATACATAAGAAAAAGAGAACAAGTAATGTTGCCCAGATAATTATATAGTTCTTGTAATGAAAAGTTTCTTCTGAAAAAAAAATTCTGTACATAGTTTTGTTTCAAAGCTTAAAATCTTAATCAATTTAATCTGTAAGCGTAATTAAAAATTTGAAAAATGTTTACCTTCAAAGGCAAGTGTGAATGAATAGATCATAAGAGAGTTTACATTGATCTTGAGCTTAATGACATATCTAAGTGGATGATCCCGAGTTATATTGTAGATGTTAATATTAAAACTTTCAATTGATTTACCATGTACTTCAAGTCTGTTTCCTAATCCTAACGAGGAAATTGTTAATGAAGATGTTTTTCAAAATCGCCAATTGGCCAGCAAGGCATGTTGATATAACAGTGGAGGTGAATTCTGCTACGTCAATTTCTGTGTTGTTTTCCTTCTTATTACAAATTTGAAGTGGTGCTAAAAAAAAGTTTTAATAGATACTTTTTAAAATAATTTATATTCAAGATATAAGATAAGAAATCAAGAGTTAGAAAGTTTTTTTTTTTTTTTTTTTTGTTTTTTAGATATTGTCCTTTACAATAGTGTTACTGGGCTATTTGTCCAGTGTGTCAGAAAGTCATGTTCATTCATTCATCAAACTCCATTTGATTGAGGTCTTGAGAGGCAGTTATGTTCATTAGGTGTCTTTATAATATTTAAACTGTCATGTTAGAATTGTGTGTTTATTTCATTACAAAAGTGTTTAGTTTAGCTATAATGCCTGATCGTGCGGTTAGAGTCTCGACGGTTCCGGGTTCATAGCTGCTCGCTGCCATTCCCCATCGCCCAGCGGATGCTTGGATTATCGTTACCTTTGAAGGAAGATTTGACACACACACAAAATACTACTCTAGATGGATCTTTGAAATATTAATACTTTGGATAATGAAAACAAATTCATCCCTTAAATATTCCTTGCAAATACGCGGATACGTAGGGGATCCAACGGGGGCCGCCTCTATATGATAACACAAAACTCTCTTTGGGATTTTGTTACCAATTGTTTTTGTTTAGCGCTATTTCATACGTTTGGCTTTCTCAATACGTTATTCTCCTATCACTTTTTTGGACCAATTGGAAAAATGGTGGGTTGGGGGGAGAAAGAAAGGGATATCTGGGTGACATTCTTACCACTATGTTCGTTAGTTGTGCATAAAACAAAAAGATTATGTAGTTGTCTATAGTTTGCTTGAAACTTACTTTTAAGCGGTTACTAATTTAGCTTAAACCATTACTTCAGTCAAGTACAATTTCTTTCCCTTGTTCAAGATGCCAAATAAATAATTAACGATCAATTTTTTATTAACTAATTGGATGATTGGATTGGATATTATATATATATATATATATATGTATGTATGTTTGTATGTATGTGTGTGTGTGTGTGTATGTACGTGTGTGTGTGTGTAATTTTTTTTTTGTCAGGCAGAGAAAATAATTGCGTAAAAATTTCTGCTTGATCCGAAATTGCGTATCGAAGAAAAGCGTGTACAAACCTTTTTACCAGACAGACAGAGTGAATTGACATAGCCTTTGTATAACAATGGAAAAGGCCTACTTTTTAACCGGCCTCATTTCCTCTTTCTCAACCCCTCGAGAAAACATTCTTGCTGAGTGAATGTGTACATCTTCTCGACATTATAATATTCCAAAGATAGGATTTTTAATCTACAATCGGAAGACGAAGCGCTAAATGTTTAATAACATAAATTAACTAAAGTTTTAAATTATTAGTCCAAAAGGTATTGTGCTTAACATAAATAGTACCTTGTACTCTAGCCAAATTGAATTATTTTGAGAAATATATCACGGTTATACCAGATTTTCCCCAATGTAGCCTATGAGGTACTAATTCTTTTTCAACGATATATATCAACTATACATTTCTAGGAGAATAGTTGAACTTGTTTTTGAGAACCTTGTCTACTCCACCGTGGAAAATGTGTTACTTGAATAGAGGTATTTGTATTTTTTTTTTCATGTTTCAGGTGTTCCTTTTTTTTCCTAGTCCAAACCTTCCACAAAACGACGGGAGATGGGAGCAGGCAGTTTTTAACATGGGACCATCGATAAATCTGAACGACCATTTGGTTAGGTCTAATTATTAATCAGGACTTGTCAATGTACACGATTACAAAGATGTTTAAAAAGACTTACTTCTTACTCTGAAAGATACGGAGGTTACTAATCTCTCAGTTTCTTTGTGTTGGACGTCAATAATAATCTCACTAAACCCTTCGTCGCTGTTTTTGACGTCAAGAACTACGACGTCAATCATCACGTGATTTTTCTTTTGCTCATGGAATCCGTTTTTAATGCGTGCATTGTCTATGCCTTGACTGTTGAATTGAATAGTAGTTCATATCAGCATAGACTACATTTATTAAACACACAGTGAAATGTGCGTCGTTATGTAGGACGATATCCAAGGAATAGTGAGGTGTTTTCCTAGTACAGAAACTTTACCTCAACGAAAATAATTTGCAGTCTTTAATAAAAAACGCCAACTTTGGTTTTCTAATAATAATAATAATAATAATAATAATAATAATAATAATAATAATAATAATAATAATAATCTTTATTATCCATAAAGAAATTTGTGTTACAATTTGTGCATTACACCAAACAAAACTATGTAATTATTTTGGAAACCAAAATATACTCTTTAGAGTCTATGACTATTACTTTGTGTGGTACTTTTCCGTATTGTAATTATCAATATGTTAACTTATTCTCTTCTGTTAAGTCAAATGTTATTATGTTGTCTTACCATCGCTCTCTTTCTCCGCCTCTACATCTTTGTCCTTTTAAAATTCCTGAATGAAGATCTTTGCGAGCGATGAATAGATTGTACTATGACAATACTTTACTTTTTTTTTTCTACATTAGTTAGCTGGTCATCGTGGGGTCCAATCGCTATAATAACCTTTCTCTAATCTCTTCGTTTGTGATGCGGTCTTTAAATGTGATACCAAGGATCTTTCTGTAGTATCTCAGTTCCATTGCTAGGATCCTCCTATCAAGTTCTGCAGTCGGCGTCCAAGTCTATAATTATGATTATATCTTTTAATTATTATTAAATTATTATATTTTTAAGAAAAGCTAAATCACTACTAACATGCGTTGTTCTGTACCATCAACATCTGACTATAAGTATTATTTTGAAATGTGTTCATCTTGCATACATATACTCTTTCTAACAATACACTGCACTGATCTAGCGCTTCATAAATCTTCACCAAATAATTCTGGCTTACAGAGTTGTCTTTCATTTTTACTTCACCTCTTGTTTGTTCATTTATTTCTAAGATTTTTGGGTACCAAGATGCTTCGCACATTAACAATAAATCATTTTCCAGAAATTTGAAGTTAAAATGAAAAGGTCCTGTAATATAGAATTGAAATCGTAAGAGTATGCAGACCTTTTTTGCTTTAAATGTGGGTCGTTAATTGTATTTAGTTTGCATAAAATTATTCACAATATGGGCTTTAATTTTTTAACTTATAACCTCATTTGGCTACGATCACAGCAATTTGAGTATGTAAATTGCTTTTTTGTATTAAAGAGGTATTTTTTTAGCTTCAAATCCTGCTGAAAGGGTTGGGGGTTAATTCATAGACTTACGAAATAGATCTAAATGTCCATTATGGGTAGAACTTACTTATTTTTTACCCTACACTAAAAAAAAAAAATCGCCTACTGATTAAAAATAAAAATATGGTTCATTACCGACCCCTTTTTCCGGAAATCAAATTAAAATGATCATTTAAATGTATTGTGGGATTCCGCTTTTTTTTTTTTTTTGTTATCCGCGTGGGTTTTGGCAACGGAGGACAAGAAATTGAGAGATTCCTCCATATTCGGAAATAGTATCGTCACTAACCGTGATAAAGCAGTCATTTTTAGTGTAGGAGTGGCGGATTGGACAGTTAAGTAAGCGAAGCCTTTATTTCTTCTTGGCAAATAGAATACATGTTCTCTAGAACGTGCTGTGGAGGCCCACCGGAGAAATCATTTCCCGTTTTCCTTCTGTTTTCACTAACAGACGTTTTCATGTAGCCGGGAAAGTACCGTCACGTCTAGATTACCGAAAACATGTTGATATTAACATTAAATTTTATATTACATGTAATAATTGCTCATGAGCTCCATTGGCCTTAACTAAGTTAGCGTCCCATGAATATAGATCAACTATTGTGTCGATGGTATTTATGTGGTGATTACAAATTTTCACATGTAGACGTACTTCTAGAAACAAAATTTCCAAGTAATATAACTCAGAGCTTTAATTATGAAGTAAAACAAGAAAAAGAATATCAAACACTAAACAATATATCCAATATAAAAAATCTTTAATTATAGCCATTTATCTCAAGATGGCTTTATCTCAAGATGTGATATCTAAAATAAAATAAATTAATTAGTTCTAATTGATTAACTAACTAGTTAATTTTTCAATTGATTCATGTATCGTGAATAATTATACAAAACTTAAATTTGCTCCATGAATGGGAATTGGATAAAAAAGTGACAAAAAAGTAATAAGGGACTCAGGCCATATATACATAAACATCTCTGGTTGAGCAGCATTAATTCCCCCTTATCTCGATATCAAACAAGACAATTAATCACCAATTATTAATTAACTACTTTGTTAATTTTGGATTGATTCATGTTTTATCAGAGACAATGAATAATTGTGTAAAGTTGTGCTGCATCTGAGAATGGGAAGTAGAAGAAAAAGATTTGTTAAAACTTTGTTACCAGACAGACAGACAGACAGACTAACCAACAGAATGAGTTCATATATAAGATTTGTAATTAATTACCTTCGGAACTCAATTGAATATGGAACTCAATCCTTGAAATCCTTGAAAGAGGAACAGTTTGAACATTTATAGTAATGTTTCCATAGTCATAGACTGTAACATTTTTTACCTTAACATAATATTGAAGATATTTTTTTCTTTCAAATCTCCTCATATTGAAATCGTAATGGTAGTTATTTCCACACTCAATGCTCAATGGTAAAGAGTTGTCATTTAGTGAAACATACTTGTTGTTAATTTGAAAGATCGGAAAGAAAATATTTCGAATGGTCGCCGAAGAGCAGAGGCTAATTATTACTGATGAGTGAAGACTTGGCAGGACAACAGTCTTTTTATTTTCAACACAGGAGAGAATACTATCTGAGGACAACAATGTTTACCATTATAAATATTAACTAAAATTTTATTCATTTATATTGATAGGGGGGGGGGCGGTGGCTGAGTGGTTAAGAGCTTAGATTCTAAACCTGGGATGCTGGTTTCAAATCTGGATGTAAGCGTGTATTTTATAATTTCGGGAATTATAGGGCTCACCTCCTGAGTCCATTTTACTCTAATGGGTACCTGACTTTCATTGAAAAATAAAATAAAAGAGGTTTGTCGCTGTGCTGGCCACATGACACCCTGCTGGTTAACATTTGGCCAAAGAGACATATAACCTTAACATCATCTGCTCTATAGATATCACAAGGTCTGAAAAGGGAAATTAACTTTATATTAATAGGTTATACTTTAGTTTGCGTTTTTTTTTTACAATAGTTAGCAGGTCATCGTGAGGTTAAGACGCAAAGTAAAATTCATATTACAAGGTCTTTGGTCTTGCATAGTCATTCTTCAGGGAACAGTACCAGAAAAAAGAAAAAGAGGTAGACAGAGAAAGCGATGGGAAGACAACATAAAAGAATGGACGGACTTGCCATCGAAAAAGGTTCTATCCAAGTTAAAGACTGAGAGGAATAGAGAAAGTCTGTCGACAAATCTTGTGTGGTGCCTCAACGGTTCAACAGACCAAGAGATATGTGAATAGGTTAAGTAGAGACATATTTTTGAATACGCTGAATTTATTTTAAAATACAATATTTAAAATCACAAAAATCACAAGCTTTTTGCTTGTAAATTCTTTGTCGCAAACTGTGCGTGACCCATTTGTTATATTTTTGGTTGAGCTGTAATTTGTATCGTATTTAGTTATGAATAGTTGTACTACAGATGTCCTTGTGTCTGAAACAAAATATAAAAAGAAAACCAATGACAAAATGCAGAACCATAATAATATTAACTCTTTCTCTCCGTAATTGTTTTTTCTATGTTCCAATGGAATTTACATCGCTATTAATGTTCCATTTTTATTTTAATTTTAGTTTCTTAACTCTATAGCTTCCAACAGTGGCGTGGCTAGGGTGTGGGGAGGTGGGGGAGAATTTGAAAATCCCTACGGTCCCCCATTTGAAAAGGGCCCCAAAATGAGTGTTTTTACATTAAAAATTAAATATTACGCAAAATTGCAGGTGCCCCCATAGAGGTCAAGCCTCCAAACGATGGAAAATTCATAGCTACGCCCATGGCTTCCAATAAAAAGAGTAAGTTATACATTCAAACTCTAAGCGGCTGCTTCAGATCTGTAACAAATGTGAAACTTTGTTACAAAGACGATTGTACTATTAGGCTTACATGTACATATATTCCATATTGGTTTTAAGGTTTATGTATAATTATTTTTCTCTCTACATAAAAATAATGTATAAAAACTGAAAACTTTAGCTCTCTTACCGAAAAAATCGTTCGCGGCAGAGTGGAGGGTTCTAAAAAGGGGTCGCCGAGCCTAAAAGGTTAGAACCGCTGCTATATAGTGTTATTTATTAAAAAAGAATATACAATGTAACGTGCCTTTCAAATTATACTTGGTGGACCATGAAGAAGTAGCTGACTCCTACGTCTAGTCTAGACTTTTTATAATTAGCACGAATGTGTAAGCAAATGAAATTACAGACAAGCAAGTTGTGTTTTCATTCATCAAAAGTCAATGTTTTCGGAAGGGTTGTTCTGTCAGTTGTTAAGAGTAACAAAAAAACTAAAGCAATTTAATTCCACTTATCTTATTCATGGCAAACCAGTAACACAGACTAAAAACGCAAAATACCTAGGTGTTATAATAAATGAAAGACTGTCATGGAATCCACATATTGATGAAACTATAAAAAAATAAAATAAAGCATTAGGATTTATTAAAAGAAATATCTAAATCAAATAAGAACATAAAACTAAAATGTTATTTAACCTTGGTTAGGCCAATAATAGAATATGCATCCTCCGTTTGGGACCCCTCAACTCAAGCAAACAATAAGAAACTGGAACAGACACAAAATAGTGCAGTGAGATTCATAACAAATGAATATTCACATTTCACTAGAGTAACACCTATAGTAAAATCACTAAATTTAGAAAGCCTTCAGGACAGAAGACTCAAAAGTAAAGTAGCAATTATACATAAAACACTGAACCATAATCTTCAAATACAAAAACAAAATTTAATAAAATACTCTGAAAGACACAAAGATAAAGGCACATTAAAACGTAGCTTGTATTTCTTTCTTCAGGGCGAGACTTGCCAGTTTTTATATGTATTTTACTTTATGTGCAATAAAAGAAACATCTGCTACTCAGAGACTTTGTGATTAATATAAATACTTGTTACGCTGTGTAAACGAGGTTTTTAGAAAAGGTGAAAAGTAGTACGCCAACCCAAGTGAGAATACACATCAACACCTACATCTACACGACACTCGCGTTGTCAGTTAAAAGTCAGATACATGGTGTGTCAGTTACGGACTTCTAAACCATTTGATTATCTTATACTTACCTTGTGTGTCATTTTTTTCTTTCTTTTCATTTATTTCAAACACTTTTAAAGCTAGTTGCCATTGAGTCGTATTGAAGTCCGCGTCTTGAAACTGTAAGTGACAGAATATCACATTTTCTCTGAGGTGTCTTAAAAGTTCATTGGTGCAAATCGTTCCACAGCTAACTTGATACAATTAAAGATTAAACAAACCCTCATCTATACAAAAATAGATACAAAACAGTTTTGTTTTTATTTTGATTATATATATATATATATATATATATATATATATATATATATATATATATATAGAGAGAGAGAGAGAGAGAGAGAGAGAAAGATATATATATATATATATATATAGATAGATAGATAGATAGATAGACAGATAGATAGATAGATATAGATATACTCCAGAAATGTGTATTAAATCACTGTTAGGAAAATGTAACAAATCATAAGATAGCCTTAAAGTACCTTTAAATGGCAACAGTTTATCCTAAAGAGCAAACAAAATAACAAGAAAAAGAAATGTACACATTTTGAACATAAATGTTAAGAGGAATGTGTAAACATTATAGTACACAAGGTTAAAGTAGTTTAAATAGGAAACGACTCCTGCAAAAAAAAATTCTTTTAGATACTTAAAAGCAAGTGTCGATCTCCCTTATATTTAAAACTGTTTTAATCAAAGAAAAAGTATACGAAAACATCCTTTGAAATGTCAACAAAAGGACTTATTGAGATTTTTGTCTTTAAGTTTGTTATAAGTAATGGTAAGGTTATAACATTGCCCCGTCTTTTTGTCTGGCTAATAAACATATGGTACACATTTTTCTAGTCACAATTTAGCAGACTTTCTTCTCCCTGTTAATTGTTTTTTTTTTAGAAGTTTAATGATTTTATGTTATTTTTATTTTCATTGTTTTTTGTTTGAAATAACTTTTTTAACTACATTATGTTTAAGCAAATATATATATATATTTAAAAATATAAAAATACTAGTAAAAGACAAACAAACATTAAACATGATTATATATCTAGAAGAGCCGCCTTTTTTGGTGTAACTATAAACCTCCGCAAATCCCCGTCATGAATTTATTAAAGAGTCGGATAGTTCCACTGGGCAGTGCACGTATCCCGTACGGAGGTCTAACATATGCCAAAGGCAGTCTTGTTAAGTGACCGTTCATAATCTTTTATTTCTATTTGTAATACATACTTGGGTGGCGGTGTGCATGGTAAGGTTATAACATTGCCCCCCTTCTTAGTGCTTTTCGTCCCAAAAAGAAACAGTGCAGTGTTTACAATTCAGGTGGAGGTTGATCGGTGGGACTTTCACTTCTGACTACAAAATGTTGTGTTGAATGTGTTCCTTCTTTCTGACACAATAAGTAGTTACATATTCCCTATTTTGTTCTAACAGAAATATGTTGTTACCGGTCGTTGACTTGTAGAAGCAAACTGCTGGTAGACAATTAAACCGTTGTAGGCGTATATATTTTAACCAGTAAAACTAGTTTTAATTACTGCATGAGAAATAAATTACTTAAACTCTGCCACGTCGTTGATTTTCCTGGCTGATTCAGGCAACCTTTTCATTCTCTAGTGGCACTTAAGAAGAAGGAGCACTTGTATGATTTTTTTTTCTAGTGTATTGAATAAGAAATGCGTCTTTATCTTTGTGTCTTTTTGATTATTTTATTAGGTTTGGTTTTTATATTTGTAATTTATAGTTTAGTGTTTTTATGTATTTCAACTACTTTACTTTTTATTCTACTGTCCTGGAGTGTCTCTAAATTTAGTGATTTTACTAATGGTGTTACTCTAATCAAACAGGAATATTCGCTGTTATAAATTACAATTTTCTATTTTGTATTTAATCTACTTTCTTTATGTTTTTAGCGGCCCCATAAAGTGGAAAAGACGCTATTAGTTTTGCATGTCTGTCCGTCGGTCCATCCATCCGTCAAATTTAGATCTCGTAAATTAGAAAATATAGTGAAAATCCGACATCATATTATTCTAGAGACCATTAGAAGTTCTGATGAAACGGCTATTTTTCTTTCTTTTCTGAAAGCGAAAAATGTATGTTTAAAGCGATTATGCAAGCAATTTTTTTCATAAAAATGCATCATTTTTATACCAATTTACTATTAATAGTAACAAACACTGAAGGCTATATAGTAAGATAGATGACGATTTACCATATTTTAACACAATTATGCAAACGGTTTTAGAATTGTAAAAAAAAAAAAAAAAACTATACATTTGTATTCCTAAGTTAAGTAAGTTCTGTCATACTAACTACTACATATAAAAAAATTAGAATGCATATAATCGGAACTTAATTTAAAACAACAATTAATAAGTACATTTTCAAATTATTAGGTAAACGGTAGGGCTGCGTCGCAACTCCGCAACACTCAAATAAACAATTTTTTATTATTTTTTATCTTAAGGAAACGTTGTTTTTTTTTTGTTTTTGTTTTTTTAGGCTTTGAATAAGATATTGATCATTTACAAAACAATTAGATAATCCTTAAAATACATTAGTTAGGCCATTTTCATATCTAACCCTTTATTCACTTTCAACTATCTCTTGGTCTGCTGAATCCTTGGGGGACCACAGCTTCTTTATACAGAATGTTGTCCCTGTAATTTGCCTTTGATAACTTAATATTTTGGTTGTATGGTATGCATGCATATACATAATTGTATATGTTATACTTTAGCAATATATATCGTTTAAAGTGTGACACAGTTAGATTAGAATATCTTGGAGAATTCTAAATTTTTAAATTATCTTGATCCATTTGATAAAACATATGATAATTGTGGTTAAGGAAACAAAACCATTATCAAAAAAACGTGATAGTATAATTAGTTATCATGCAAATAAATAATTGTATATTTTATATTTGAGCAACATAGCCCATTTGACGTGTAATATTTCCACATCATAAAAATATCTCGTTTGGTGCCATATTGAACACGACAGAGGAACAGATGGCTACCAATTCTAGAGGTATTAACAATCCGTTACTCAACAATGGAGACGCTGTTGATGGTAGCACTGTCTATGGCTGTGATAGCGAGCCTTGCAAGATTGGCTTTGCAACAAAGTCTTGACCAAACGGACGTTTTTCCTGATACCAGAATCAGCAAGAGAAGCGCTGATTGGGGTTTTACAGATGGATTTGCGCACATGGAATGTTACCCACGTGCACCACAGACATGTCTTCCAGACACGCTTCAAGATTATGGAATATTTGACAACCTGGTCTCCTGGGGGCGTAAAGCGCATCAAGAAAGCCTGCTGGAGAAACGTGTAAGATCAACGAACTTTATGACCAATGCCATGACATCAAGTGCTTCGCTACTTGACACCAGACTGCAATCGGTGGCAACTAAGAGAAAGGCCAGAAAACGTAAACGGCTTCCTCTCAACCAAAGGAAGACCAACTGGTGCAGGAGGAAGGGACACACACAGGTTACAATGCAGATGGCATCATTGAGGTTGCAATACAAACCAACTGCCGCTCTCACCGATAGACCTCACCTGCGTCGATGAACCTCCAACACCCATGTCGTGAGGTAGATTTTGTGCGGGACGGACAAATCTAAGAAGGATGCAAAGTTGTAACTCCAGTGGCGGACTGAAAGGGTTAATGTGTGTGTGGCCTACTGATACACACGACTCAGGCCAATCACATAGGTCAACGGGTCAACGGCTGTCGATAGACAAGAGACAGTACTGCTAATAACCGCAAGTATGACATGTGTTGTGGTCATGTGATCAAGAGCCTTCACCGTCGAGAGACAGTGTGTTTAAAGTGAGTTAAATTATGTCTAATATATAATGCATACTAATTAGCTTTTTCTCTTTAATAAACTGCTTGCATAACTGATTTTAAAAATAAGATTTTTCGCTTTCTGGCCAAAAAAAAAGTAGCCGTTGCATCGTTTGATTGTCGTATGAGCTGAGCCGAAGGCTCTTCGAGCTCAAAGTTTGAAAAAAACCTGTTTGGTCGTCCAACCAGAACAGTAAAAAAAAAACAACCTGTGGGAACACAGTTCTGTTTGAGAGCGACCAGAGAAAAAAAATGCCTTTGTAAAGCATTGCTGTTTCCAATTCCTTTGGCCCCCTACTCATGGCCGAGGGCCGAAGGCACCGGGAGCCTCCGTCATTTTCCTTCGTTATACCAAGCTATCCGTGGGGGACTCGCCATTTATGTAACGGTTCTTTGAGGAACGGCGCATGGATGTGTGACAGGTTTGTGGGGACTTTTTTACAACCCCGCCCGTGCAAGGGGTGGACTCTCGTCTACCCGTGGGCATCCCCACGGGAGTTATGTTTCGCCATTCATTTAGCCTATCTATCCCCTCAAGTAGTCGTTTCCACCCGGGTGCCACGATGAGGCAGAATAGCTAACTATTGAGATGTCTGATTTTTTAATATCTTTTCTAGTTTACGAGATCTAAACGGGACAGACGGACAGACATTTCGCACAAAACTAATAGCGCCTTTTTCCCTTTCGGGGGCCGCTAAAAAACTACTGCCTATGTCTATGAATAAATTTGCCAAATAACTAAAATTCATACAGCACAATTTCAATAGTAGAGACAGAGTTGGACAAGTACTAATAGAGTCTTAGAATAGACATAGTTTGATTGATAAACATAGAGTCATAGTGCTCTACTATATTTAAGGTCTGGTCCGATTTTCGCTAGTTTTTTATTCTACAATAGTCGACCGGCGGCGTAGCAGGCCTTAGGCCTCTGCAACCTATGCGACCGCAGTGGGCCCCGCACTTTCATAGGACCCGCGCTAATTCAAGGTGTATAAATTATTAAATTAAAACATTTTATACCTTAAAAAAGATTTCCCGCTCCATACTGTCGATTTACCAGGCGCTCCTGAAAATCTCATGAAATCACTAAATATACGAAAAAGTTCTTATACGGAAATATATAGACAAAATTGTCATTTTGGGGTGTCATTCAATTTGGAAAACCAAATCTTACGCGCGGCATTATGCATCAGCCCTAATTGTGTAATCTTGTGAAATAAGCTTCTCGCGCCTCAAACTAATCAAGAATTACTTCAGGTCAATAATTATGTTTCCCACGTAGATCCCGCTCAATAGCAAGAATTACCAAATGTTTCAATCTATCTTTGAGAATTGTTGACCACAAGTAATTCTTCATTAGTTTGAGGCGCTAGAAACTTCTTTCACCTGATTCCATAATCACGGGTATTGCATAATGCCGTTCTTATTAATAGCGCGTAGGATTGACGTATTGCATATTGAATGACATCCTAAAATTTTTATTTTTTTTTGTTTTGTATTTCTGTATATTTAAAGGAATTTTTCGTATATTTTGCAATTTCGGGAGGTTTCCAAGAGCTCCTGGTAAATCGACAGGAGTGCTTGGGAAATCTGTTTTAAGTTATAAAATGGTTTAATTTAATAATTTATATACCTCGAATTAGCGCGGGTTCCACGATAGTGCGGATTCTACGGTCACATAGGTTGCAGTGGCCTAAGACCGGCACTGCAAAATAGCAGCGTATGCTATGCCGTCGGTCGACTAGTATTTTATATTTGAGCTACATAGCCCATTTGACGTGTAATACATTTACATTAGAAAATTTTGGGAATTTTCTAATCATAAAAATATCTCTTATTACTTTAATAGGGAGCGTAGAAATATCTAGAAGGTAAATGTGTATATAAAGTGAGACTAGTCTTGTGATCATTGGTTTATAAATTTGTTCAGGTAAGAAATAATATATTATCAAATAATCTTAATATTTTGGTCGTATGGTATGCATGCATATGCATAATTGTATATTTTATACTTTAGTAATTTATATCGTTTAAAGTGTGACACAGTTAGATTAGAATATCTTAGAAAATTCTAAATTTTTAAATTATCTTGATCCATTTGATAAAACATATGATAATTGTGGTTAAGGAAACAAAACCATTATCAAAAAAACGTGATAGTATAATTAGTTATCATGCAAATAAATAATTGTATATTTTATATTTGAGCAACATAGCCTATTTGACGTGTAATACAGTTACTTTAGAAAATGTCATGAATTTCCAGATCATTAAAATATCTCGTACTACTTTAATAGGGAGCGTAGACATATCTAAAAGGTAAATTTGTATATAAAGTGAGACGGGTCTTTTGATCATTGGTTTTATAAATTTGTGTAGGTAAGAAATGATATATTGTTGTAACTCAAGTGACGGACTGAAAGGGTTAATGTGTGTGCGGCCTACTGATACACACGACTCAGGCCAATCACACAGGTCAACGAGTCAACGGCTGTCGATAGACAAGAGACAGTAGTGCTAATAACCGCAAGTATGACATGTGTTGTGATCAAGAGCCTTCACGGTCGAGAGACAGTGTGTTTAAAAAGAGTTGAGTCCAGGACAACAAGGCAATAAGGACTTGTGGTACCTTTGAGTCCTCGAAAATGTAGCTGTATGAGCTAGAGAGACTAGTAATGTTTAGTTAGGCAGTTCTGTTAAGTTCAAGAAAGTATTTGAATTTGATGTAGCCAATTGTGTTGAATAGGCTGTCGATGAAGCTCTTGTTGTCTAGTTCTTGAGTTAGATGTGCTGTGTTGTGTTGTGTTAAGCAGTGTTTGCTGAAAGCCTGATTGAGAAGATCGTAACAATATTATCAAAATAAACTTTATATTATGGTTGTGTGGTTTGCATGCATATGCATAACTGTATATTTTATACTTTAGCAATATATATCGTAAGATATGTTACACAATTAGATTAGAATATCTCTATAGGACAAGTGAAACAGTTGCTATTTAGTAGTTGACGCACTATCAAACTTTATAAGTAAGACTTAGTGTAAATACGAAGTAGCGGGCCATTTCAAACATTTTATTGATATAGTTGAAAGTGTTAGATATACGCGTATGAAATAAAAAATGATGTTTGTCAAATTTTTTTTTATATTTTGCGGTTTGCGACAGGAAATTGTAAATGCATTACACCTGCAGAGTGTAATTATCTTCTTTTCTAAAGTAAAATCTCTATTTTAGAAGATATGATAAGATAGAAGGTAAGACATGGCTAGTTTACATTATTAATCTTAATAAAATTTTTGTTTTAAAATTGAAACTACAATTTTTTTCCTATACAATGATTTTATTACCTATTGACTTTGTTTAAGATTCTTCTTGGTTGTACTTTAATTTGGTGATGGCTGAGAACGTTAATGAGATTGCGAATGAACTTGGTGACTTAGTGATTGACGATCTTGCAGTGTATGAGCAAATAAACATTCTATTCATCATTTGTTTATTAATTTAGATTAGAAAATATTGTAATAATTATATGAAATTTATTACCACATTATATTTAACAGGATAATTTATTTTTTAGTAATAAATAGAAAGATGTAATAGGTTTAACTTCATCGTTATAATGCATAATTAACATTGCATCTATCCCAGTCAGAAAAATGACAATCTAAATTATATTTGTAAGTAGTATACACTGGATATTTTCAAACTATTAAAATGAAATCAAATAGAAATTGCAATGTTATTATGTAGTAAAAAATTAAAGTAGATGAAAGAAAAGTTGATGTGCCCTCAAGAAGGAACAAAAATATAAGAAGACATTAAAAAGGCTGACACAATTTTAAAAGCAAAAGCTTACAAAAATAACAGAATTGTATTATCGATTTATAATTAATTGATATCATAAAAGAAAAAAAATGCATTGATAAATTGTAATTACTTTTTTACATCATATATACAATATTCTGTGGCATTTTACGTCTCGAGAGACAATCTTTTCCCTTTGCTACTTCTTGTGTGACTAAAGAGGTCAATCCTTGATACACAGCTGCGATCGCAGGTTGAGCCTATATAATCACCAGGCACCGTTGCATTTTCACCCTTCTTTCTGCTTCTGTTGTGTATAAATATTAAAATATTATATTCAAAGATACATGTAAAAACAACATATTTATTATTGTCGGATAGTATAGCTTCTCCTCTGTGATCGAGGATAAAAACCTTTCTCAATTCATATGTACTATATGATTGTAAAGTCCAATCCCCTATTTAAAAAGCCGGTGGCATGGGTAGGTTTGGTCAGTTCCAGACAGGCCTGCTTCTTGTCTCAGCTTTCTTTTGGTTCGGCGCTTTTTCACCCTAGTCATCTTCTTGCTTCAAATCTCGAGACTCACAGCTCCACGCCATAGGGCGATCAGGAGCTAGTTTAGCTGTGAATGTCGAAATCGCATTTCTTGAAGAAGCTTTTAAAGAGTGTGTAGCGCTTCTATAGGCCTCCCTAGGAGCACTTTCCTGCACACAACTTCCCATACAGAAGTCGTTTGGGAAGGCGATTGTCTGCCATGCGGACTACATGTCCCGCCAATCGAAGTTGGGATCTTTTTACTGTCGCATAGATACTGTTTATGGTGAACAGCTTTAATATTTCTGATTCTGGTATGTGGTAGGACCAACGCACCTTATGGATACTCCTTACTTTTTGGTGTGACGGGAATATAGGGTCCAGGACTCTGATGCATATAGGAGTGACGGGAATACTACGGCACTGTACACTTTCAGTTTAGTGGATATGCTGAGTCATCTCCGTTGCCACACTTGTCCTTGAAGTCTTCCAAAAGCAGCACTGGCACGAGCAACACGGAAGTTTTCCTAATCATCTAGGTTGGCGCTTGCTGATAGACAGACTTTTCGACGTTTGGTAATTTCTGTCCATCTATAAGAATGTCTGGTTCTGTGACAGATTTCTTTGGAGGAGGTTGATGCAATACTTCTGTCTTTTTAAATTTATGGTAATGTTAAAATTTATTCAGGCGTAGGCGTAGAGGACAGGCTCTTTTGAAGGTCCTCTTCGTTTGAGGGATTTAGGACACATTCATCTGCGAATAGCAGGTCTCTGATGAGGTTGTAGTTTACTTTGGTCCTTGCCTTGAGGCTATGAGTGTTTAATAAACTTGCATCAATGCGATATCGTATACCAACTCCAATGCTTTATCTACGAGAGGCATCTTTTATTATGGTGGTGAACTTTATGCTGAAAAGCGTTGGAGCCAGCACACAGCCCTGCTTGACACTATTTGAGACAGGAAAAGGCTTGGAGTAGTCTCCGTTTTCTTCTTGCACGTCATCATGGAACTGTCGCACCATTGTTATGAATTGATCCGGGCAGCCGAATTCGGCCTTAACGACGGACGTTATCCAAAGCTTTAGTCAAATCTATGAATGCGATACATACATTTGACTTTTCCTCTCTATATTTCTTAAGGAAATAGCGGACTGCAAAGATCAGGTCAACAGTGCCTCTAGACGACCTGTATCCGCATTGAATCTCCGGAAAAAGTCTATATTTTTCAAGACAGTTAATAGTGGCAAATGTGTTGACTATTTTAGGGGAAAAATATTAACATATAAATATTAAAAATTAAGCATATAACTGTGTAACTGATATTTTAATTAGTCATTTTGAAACAATAAAATTTAACTTAAACAAGTAAATTAAAAAAGTACTTTAAAAAAACAAAGCACATAATAAGTGTGCCAATTAGTTTGGATCAGTAATTGTAATTTAATTTAGACTAACAATAATACACCTCTCTGATTATATTTGTTAGTAATTATTTTTGTTTAATGCTAATTTATGCTTTTAGCTTTCACAAATCTTTAGATGGTGTGAACTAATTTAGCTTATACCACCACTTCAGTCATGTACAATTTCTTTCCCTTGTTGGAGATACCAAACAAAATAATTTATTACCAATAGTCTATTAACAATTGGTTAATTTTTCTTTAGATTAATTCTTGTGTTGTCAGGTGAAAAAAAATAACTGTGCAAAATTTTAGCTTGATCCGACATTGGGACAGAGTTGATATAAGTTTTTTGTTACAAAACTAGAAATTAAGACGTTACACATAAACAAATTAATTAATTCGTGAAATATTTTTTTTAAAATTAATTTATTATAACTTTTGAAAATTATGACTTTTTAGCATAGTAATTAGATGTCGGTTAGGTTTGTATTATAAATAGTACTTAAATTAGGTCATAAAGTATATTTATTATTTTCCTACTGTTACAGTACAGATGTATCGATGCAGGTCAATTATGGCAAAATCAGTCTAAACATTCTAAGTACTTTGAGAAGCGAGAAGCTGTCGTTGAAATCGAATGCACCGATTGCGATGGCGAAAAAGTTTATTATGGTGAAACAAAGAACACTGTGAAAGAATACATCAGTAATATTGTTACTAAAAGTAAGAATCAAACAGAAGATATTGAAGATAGAGATCTCCTTTCGCATTTTCGTTCTTTAGGAAACTGTCATATTTGCAATGCTCGAATTACTGTTTTGTATGAAAATGCCGATACGGATACTCGAAAGAAAATTAAAGCAATATTAATGAAAAAAAAACCTAAAGAAAGGTTGCTTAATGATATAACAAAAGCTCCCAATTATAAAAAAAAATGAAAAGCAACTTTGATAATGACCAAGACCAGACACAGTAAGTCATCTATTTTCTTGGCAATTTGATCATTAAAAGTACTTGTGTTTGTTTGTAGTAATTTTTTTATGTGCTTTTGTTTTGTGCTATAATGTAACACGTTTACTGCATTAATGTATTAAAAGAATTGTTAGTTGGAAATTATACAAATTTTTCTATATTTTTGTTCGGGATTTTTAGAGGACCCCTGAGTTTTTCAAACTCTACTGGGTAGCTGGCTTTAGTAGGGGAAAGAAAAGTCTGTTGGTCGTTGTGCTGGCCACATGCCACTCTGCTCGTTAACCGTTGGTCATAGAAACAGATGACCTTAGTATTATCTGCCCCATAGATCGCAAGGTCTGAAAGGGGAACTTTACTTTTTTTTCTTACTTATAATTGTAAAACATGTTTCCTGACGATGATATTATTACTCATTCGCTGGCACAGCCAGGTTCCAGCCTCGTTAGAAGTAAATCAAATGCATTGTATACTTAAGAGTGTCCTTAGAGGGTTTTTTTTTATGTTGAATATCTGTAACGGTACTCCCCTCTGACAGGTCATCAAAATCTATTAATCAATGTTTAGAGCTTCGGATGTAACTGTTCCGTCAGTTGTCATTTTATTGCATTTTTATTGCATTTTTATTTGTTTCCGCTTACGCTATGACTAATACTTTTAGTATTGTAGAATAGAGAACTTGCCTGTTTCTTAATTGTAAATTGTATTTAAATATGTTGTAGTTATGAGGGTATTGTAGAAGTCAAGGTTTTCATTGTTTTGTTTTCTTTCCACTTTCTTCTTCATTATTATTTAGACGATTTAATAGAAATAAAACCAAATTCCTAAACCCACATTTCTTTATCTTTTTCTTTGTTTGTTCAATGCTTATATGAGCTCACTTTGTATCTACCTTTATGTTTGTATCCTTTTTGTATGTTTTTTTCAATGTTTGAATTTTTGCAATCGATTGTTCAACAACTTTTACTCAACTATTCTTCAACGTATTTTGCATAGAACTCATGCTTCATGACAACTCATAAATCAATCAATCAAAGCATTGACCAACTATTTAGTTAATGAATGAGTCTAAATTATTATTTTTTCTTTATTTATTTATTAAACCCGGTGTAGATAATTACTTACATCAGGGTGACAATCCTATGATGCATGTGCTCCAATTGACGCATTGCACAATTGTTGTTGGCCAAATCACAGCAAGGAGGTATTACATAAAATCTTGTCTGTTCGTACAAAAATAATGAAACTGATTTGTATTAAAATAGAATAAAGAGATTTAACTTATTAGCTACAATGCATCCACATAGAACCACATAGCTTTACTTCTAGTTGGCCAAAGTTATTGTTAGTTATCTGACAATGATGAACTTTCTTCATCTTGCCCAAGGATATGACCCGCGAATTTCAAACTATGTTCTGTTACTATTTTACTGACCAGAAGAATGCCTTTTTGAGAAAGGACTCTATGACGACGACTGCCAACTAAGACGCCTATTGGACAAAAGGCTGGCTAGATATTGGCTAAAAGTACAGGGTTTAAGGAGAGCTCGATTTTCTACAGGAAAGAACAGCTTTTAGTCTCACTGGAGCCTTCCACCAGGCAACAAGTGCTAAAGTACCAGAGGTTATAAAGACGCTGTATTAAACATGTAATTTATTCCAACACTAATAATTAGTACTAAAAATAAACCATAGACCAAAACCGAAAAGATTGACCCCACGAGACAGGTCATAGTCTTGACGACTTCGGGCTATGATGTGGTAGTCAGAAGTACCGATGCAAATGAAATTATTAATTTCAGGCGGAAACCACTGTGTTGCCTAACTGGAAGGAATCAGAAATTATTTAGAATATATCTTAGAAATAATAGAGAAAAGGACACTGGTATCGGATAAATGCGTTCTCTTCTCAGACTCACGTTTATGCCTACAAAATTTATAGGGTTCAGTGACTTTGCTTACCCCAATAACAATGCTATAGTGTACATGGGGCGTCAAAAAAAAACAACTGGTGGTGATATGGTGCATTATGGAATCAGGCGAAAAGAGACAACCCACTATTTTGGATCCACCAGAGCAACCCAAAACTTATGAAAGTGACTGATAAAAGATTTGTGAATGGAGCAACTCATAATGTAACAAAAGTCGGGACCATTGTTGCACGAGGAATCTTGATGTATAATAACCGCCCTAACAGAACAGATGAGTCGTTAAAGCTAAACAGAAATTATCAATCAATTTTGTTACGTTTTCACCTGTAACACTGTTCTATATGGAGAGAAAGATAAGACGTTGATCTTGCTGGGATAGCTTATACAAAGCATTCATCTTTCTTGTGATTCTGATGAGATCTCAAAGCGGAGCCATATGTAAGGGGTTTTACAATTGGTGAGACTTATGTGAATCCGTAATGTTTGTTTGCACATTAGGCAGCTTATTTCAGCTAGAGATGTCTCTGTAATTGGGATGGAAGATTTACCCATTGTTAAATACAATTATTAATCTAGAGAATTTCTGTCAAATAACGAATAAATATTTTGTTAATAGTTTCTATAAATATATTTAATGATACCACTGATTCGACCGAAAGGAACAATCCCTACCACACTGCCTGACTTGATTCGTTAAATCCACTATGGGCGGGGGTGTGTCGGACGTAAAATCATTTCTACGTCCTTGAAAACGTGCCTCACTCGAAATGACTTTTTTGAATCTGATTAAGATAAGAGTCGGAGAGTTTGAGAGGCGGTTTTATGAATATCGTAAGACGAAGTCAACGCACACATATAATTATTTCCATTTTATTTGTACTGGTTTAGTGGGGCGGGGGAAATAATCTTACACAATATTGTTATTACTATTTTTTAAATTATTATTTTAAAACTAGTAACGATATGAACAATTTAAATAAGAGCAGACTTTAGTCTACAGTAGATATCGTATAGATCAGGTGTTCTCAACCTGTTGATCGCGACCCACTTTAGGGTCGAATGACGATTTTCCTGGGGTCGTCTAAGATCTTCAGAAACATATATTTTTGTCTGAAAACTTGACATATTACAAAATTGTTTATAGGTAGCCATTATTTTATTTTTACTATAATTATCAATCAAGAATAAATGTTGCAAACAAAATTATCAAAATCATTGAAAACTTTTTTATTTTCGCATTTTAAGTATTTGCAACATTTTCAATTATTACCCTTCAAACAGTGAGAGAAATCACAACGTTACGCCATTGTGAATCATCTATCTATAGATATATATACTTCTCTTCGTCCCTCAATAGTCTGGATGAGCAAGAAGAAAAAAGGAAAGATCACTCTCTTATTTCTGCGGAGTCACCCCACGAAATAACAAGAGGTGGGGGGAGAACACGTGGATACTCACACGTCTCTACGGATGGCTGCGTGCTGGACTGTCAAACCCTGTCCGCTCCCACCCCCCTTGGTCTTGCGGGAGGTTTGGATTATAAAGTAAACTATCTTGAACTCTGAAGGAACATCGAAAACATGTAAAACATTTTACAAACAAACATTTTACAAACACTAAATAGCAAGGCCGGACTTACGCCTTGTGAGGCCCTATTCGAAACGGATTTCGTGGGGCCAATTTTGGGTAGAAAATAAATTCGTCTATGCATTTTAATCATTCTTTACTATGTACAGAATTACTTTACGAGCCTAGCGTGTAGCAAAGTCATACAGTATATCATAATAATTCTGTTTCCTACATAGATCCCGTTCAATAACAAGAATTAACAAATGTTTCAATCTATCTTTGAGAATTGTTGACCTGGTAAATCGGCATGAGGGTGAGGGAAATCTGTTTTAAGTTAAAAAAAGGTTTAATTTAATAATTTATACACATTGAATTAGCGCGGGTATTATGAAAGTGCGGATGCTTTGAAAGTGGGGGCCCACTGCGGTCGCATAGGTTGCAGTGGCCTAAGACCGGCTATGCAAAATAGCGGCGTAAGCTACGCCGCCGGTCGACTAGTAATAATTATTTCTATGGTGAAGGGTTACGTACATAATTGGAAACTAGATTTTTTAAATAATATCCAAAATGAATACTATAGTACGTGATTTATTTGACATAATCTGTTCATTTCTTAAAAAAAAAAAAAGTAAAACTCTCTAAAAAATATATTTTCTTTATTTGTAATTTAGTTACAAGCAGTAATATATAATGTTTGCTGATTTAGAAAAAAAACAACAGCTTTATAGATTTATATTCGATATTTATATAGGATTATATAGGATTACGATTTTATAACATGAACAAAATCATCGTTTTACGGTTAGGGTCGCCGCATAGTGAGCAATTATAAAAAGGGGTCGAGAAAAAGGTTGAGTACCGCTGGCATATGTATATATGTTGTTTTAATATTTTATTTTATATATTTTTTATAATATTTTTTTGTTAAAATTTGTAACGATATAAACAATTTCAATAAGAGCTGAATTTATTAAACGCATACTTGTGTTTTTCTAAGTGTAAGTGTTCATTGTTGTTAACTCATACGAATCAAGTTTTTTTTTTGTTGTTTTTTTTTTCATTTTATTTAGCAAGGCCAATGTTTCTGTGTTTACAATCTCAGTATGATTATAGCAACTCATGAGACGTAGTCTGTCTGGTACAAATGTTGTAAACGATATTTCTCCTTTGTCCCATTCTCGGATTAAGTCAAAATTTTAAAAAACTCTTTATCATTAGTGATGAGATGCAAATCAATAAAAAAAAACTTATTAATAAACAATAAATTAACAATTTCATGCTAATAAATTCGTTTCATTCATAGTCATAAAGGAAAACAAAATTACAGTTTTGAGAGATATGATTGTAAATGAGCAGTTATTTCCCTAATAAAAAGCTTAATATCTTCTTGAAAGCATTTTGTATTTTATCTATTTTTTCTTAAATGTAGATGAACAATTTACATCAAGGTAGACAATAACCACATGACTAATGCATCAAGGTAGACAATAACCACATGACTAATGCATCAAGGTAGACAATAACCACATGACTAATGCATCAAGGTAGACAATAACCACATGACTAATGCATCAAGGTAGACAATAACCACATGACTAATGCATCAAGGTAGACAATAACCACATGACTAATGCATCAAGGTAGACAATAACCACATGACTAATGCATTAAGTAGGTTTCTTATTTATTTCTCGTTTTACAAACTAAAGTAATCAAAAAAAGAAAATACTGCGAAAGAAAAAGATTCAAGTTTGTGAACCTGAGTTCAAAGGTGTACATGATAAAAGGCAGTGGTTCTCATTAATTTTGTACTGGGGGGCATATCCATTTTAGACGTGTTATTAGCCTAAGCATTACAAATCGTTACTGCGTCGATCTTAACGACATCATGCAGCTTGTGTATGGTTCCTTGGCCCAAGTCTAGAGGCTAAGATAATATTACGTGTTATGCTGGATGTGGTCCCCGAGACTTAAATTGAAAATCACTGAGAGAGGATGCCAGTCTGATAAGTACTAAAAATAGCACATATTGTACATTTATCTAAAATGGTATTTTCAATAGTAACGCCAATACTTTTTTTAAAACTTGATAAAAACTTGATAAAATTTGGCTTACTCAAAGCTCAGTTGACGTAACAGAACATAGCAGCACTAGTTAATAAGATGGTTATTCTAGCTTCAGTCGCATTTCAACATTGTATGTTAACTTCCTATTTGAAATTATATACCAACATTAAGCAATAAAATCAAACCACGGTCCACATTACCATTGTCCTGGTTATCAATATTTTATTTTGTAATGACGTGAGATTATTTATAAAAATGACTAGGTTTATACACACAATAATATCACTGCTAAATTAGTTATAAAAATTTGTTAGGATTAAAACACTTTTATAGCTTGGATAAAAAATTATTGTTAATTTCAACGCCAATTAAAAAAAACAAAAATGTTTATTTCGAAGCTTCTGTTTATTTCTTTTGTAATGTATGCTCAAGCCATAGGTAAGTGAATAATTTTGTTATATGTATCAATAAAAGTGTGTGATTATTTAATACATCACATAATGGAATAAATACATACAAAATAATTTGTGTGTATGTGTGTTTTTGTCTCGTTCGGTCAGTCTACCGAGACTCACAAAGTTATAACATGTTTTGTTTTATGACTCTCTACCTTGCAGTATATTAAAGGGGGGGGGGGGGCGACCATAGTAGTTTTATTACAGCACCCACAGTAATTATTTTCCTCACAACCTATATATTATTGTAAAAAGAAATCATCCTTAAAATTTAAACTTATGTCGTTACGTAGAGTGTTTAGGTAAACATGTTTGTTGGACCAGATGTACATTTTTCATTATGTTTTTTTTTCTTTAATTGATTTAATCTAGACCTATTTACATATTCTACTTTATGCGACTTTTTTTTTCATGAAAACGTGACACAATTATATGCACAAGATAACCTAAACAAAATACCTAAACGTCCTCGTCTTGTCATTTGGCTATCATACATATTTTAAAATAAACATATTAAAGACCAACTGTCTTTAGCTAACATAGGACACCTGGCAAGACTCAGCTTAAGAACAATACACCTGAAGATTTATTAAAAAGGCCTAGGAATACAGGTTTGAGACCAA
The DNA here is from genome assembly GCA_030265305.1 of Biomphalaria pfeifferi. Taxonomy (NCBI): domain Eukaryota; kingdom Metazoa; phylum Mollusca; class Gastropoda; family Planorbidae; genus Biomphalaria; species Biomphalaria pfeifferi. Next base: position 1,655,451 of record JASAOG010000139.1, read on the forward strand.
AACAGAATCATCTTTCGAGGACAGACGTAGACGGCGAAAAGAGACCCTATATTGAATACCGTGGGGCGACTGTTTTACCTGAGATTGACTCAGACTCGGAGACAAATATCTTATAAATGTAAGGCCTGTCCAAAGTTTAAGGGGGATGTAAGTATTTCATACGGTCTTCCCTCACACGGGACATGTGCCCTGCCCAGCGTAGGTCTCAAACTCGTCCATCTACAATGTCCATTCCGGCATATGCAAATTTATATATATATTTACCTTTGTACTTGTGTGTATTTACATATTTCAAAAACATTTTTATTAAACTTTGAAATACACAGTCTTTTAAATTGATGTATAATACTACTGTAGCTAACAAAAATGCACAAATAAATAGAAGAAAATAATTTAGACAAGTAGACATCTTATGTTATATTCAGCAGATAGTCCTAAAAATGTCTCCTGTAAAGTCAGCAGAGTGACCACAGAGTCAATACTAATCACTTGTGACATACAACCGTCATTTGCTTATAGAGAGTATAGTGCATATTTTACTTCCAACGTAAGAAATATATTTACTTTAAATATAATTAAACAACAAATAATCCGATCTTTATTTTTTTTTAAAGATTTTTCTCGACCTGCTATTGGTAAAGCATACTTATAATTTTGGTCACGATTTAGTAAAGTGCTATGTGGCATGCACATATATATTTCTCATGTATAGACGATGATTATAACTATGTTTCCTGAGCCAGCCAGGAAAGCCAATGACTTGGCAGAATCGAAGTCACTGGTTAACATACATGACTAGATGCATGACGCGTAGGGCATAAGTATCCGTATCAATGGCGTAGCTAGGGTGGGGAAAGAGGAGGGAGAATTTGAAAATCCCCCCGGGCCCCCACTTAAAGAGGTGCCCCAAATGAGTGTTCGAAATAGTTTGTTTTTTTACATTAAATATTAATTAGTTCACACAATACAGGGGCCCCAAAGCATGTCAAGCCCCCGGCTCCCAAATGATGGAAAATTTCTAGCTACGCCACTAATTCAAATCGTATAAGATGCGATTATTTGTTTTTGGATTTGTTTTCATTATTTTTAACTATGCATTTTCCATCGATTTAAACAATGTCTATTGAAAACCGAATATTATTCCTATATAGAATACAACCTGGAACTTTACTTCGGAAATAGAAAACAATTGTACTTCAGAACGGCCCTATGTCAATCTCACACAATTCAACAACAAACAGACGACATGTTTGTTAAAAATCAACACGACACAATTAGAATCAGGGGATTATGACATTAAGTTGACTGCATCGGCTGAAGGCAACGATTTCAGTGAAACCGACGTAGAAAGGGACAGCATTCGAATCTATGTTCCAAGTATCAGACATTTTATTTTTATATTGTGTAGTTTAGTTTTTCAATGAAATTTACACATTTTTCTTTGTATATATATATATATATATTTTTTTTTACTTACCAACTCTGGCATTTTACTTCTCAAGAAATCACCTATTCTCTTTGCAACTTCTTGTGTGACTAAAGAGGCCAATAATTGATACACAGCTGCGGTTATATGTTTGGCATATCTAATCACCAGGTGCCATTTTACTTTCACCCTTCTATCTGCTACTCTTGTGAATGGCATCTGCAATCCAGGATCCCTCCTTTATGCTAGCCCTCCTAGTTGATGTGTCCTTTTCCAATTGTATATTTAGCAACATACGTATGAATCAATCAATCTATCGATTAATCTATCTATCTATCTATCTATCTATCTATCTATCTATCTATCTATCTATCTATCTATATATATATATATATATATATATATATATATATATATATATATATCTACTAACCTACTTATCCATCTAGCTTTCTATCTATCTTTAATTTTGCCTATATTTTATGTAATTCTTGAAGTATTTAAATACCACATGCATCAGTACGTGATTCGCAGACATTATGATTATCTTAATCTAAAACAAATAATATTCCACTTTTGATACAAACTAAAGAAATAGTTTATTTCTATAGAAAGGCATATAGTATTTCTGATACAAATGTCTGCCTCTACACTTGTCTGTTCCTACAGAAGAAATTCAAACCCCGGTATGCACGGAGCCACAGTACGACGAGGAGAATTGCCCCAGCTGGCCAAGGAAGACCCTGTGTATCTTGTGTATCGCAGCTGTTCCACCAGGAGAAGTTGACTGTCGTTTGTTTTACACATCTGGGGTATGTTTTATCTTAGAAAGATTAATGTGGAGTACTTCATGTGGATACGCAGTCCCAACCGTGTCCTACATTATTTGCAATATGCAGCGCAGATAAAACCGTTGTTCATTAGGAATATTAACTTATAATCAGTATTCTCTACAAATTTTATATCATATGTGTCTGGTTAAAAAAATGCACACGTTATTTCTTTCAGACTTAACTCTGTCTCGGATTAAGCTTAAATTTTGCACTGTGATTTCTTTTACCTGACAATACAAGAATCAGTTTTAAAAATGATTAAATATTGGACATTAATTTTTTTGTTTTGTATCTCGAAAAAGTGGACATAAATTTGACTTGACTGGTTTGATGAAGTAGCCCCTTTTAATGTTTATATGAAGAAAAGTTTGTAAACCTGTTTTAATAAACAGCTACCTAGCACAGAGGTTTTAGTATAGGCTTAAGGAGGTCTGAGTCCTCGTGTTTGAACTCAGATTGATCACTCTTTTATTAAAACATTTATAAAGCGATCACCCAGATACCCCCTCTTTTCTCTCCCTCCTTCCTTCTCCAAATAATTCAGACAAATGACATGCATAGCGTATTGAGAAAGATAAAAGCATAAAATGTGCGCTAAACAAAAACTAATGTTGAAAATTTTTTAGTCGCAAAGATTTATTATATCCTAGATTTAATACAAATTTAATTACAGGACTGATTCAAACTAATTGATAAAATGACACTTTATATTCGCTTTTTTTTAAAGCATTTTTTGTTGTATTTCGTTTTCTTTAAAATTCTTTGGATGTGTGCCTAGAGGCTTAATTCTTTTGGGCTCAGCTAGGCTACCTATTAAGAGGGCTCTAGATTCGACCCTTAACTCGAGCAGAGTTTTTTATTTTTATGGGGCTCCTAAAGACAGCACGCGAAACCTCCCAAGTACCCCCCGCTTCCATTGGTCCATAAAATATATTGGACCATAGCGTTCTCCGCATGCTTATATAAAAGCTAATAATAAAAAAGGAAATTCAAGTTCAATTTTTAATACCCTTTTATTTGTATAGTTTTAGGAAACATGGTCGAGAGGCCAAGTACGCTTAAACTTGGCTTAGCTTGCCTACCTATGAAGGGAGCTCGAGTTTTGACACCCGACTCGAGAAGAGTTCTGTTAACTGGGCGCCTAAAGGCATCACGAAAAACCTTCTCCCAGATACCCCTTCCATCCTACTGGTCCACAAATGAGAGTGGACCATAGCTCTTTTTGAGCATGCTATATGCATGAAAGTAGCGCTTTATAAAAGCTATACTTATTATCATTATCATGCTAGAAACGAAAAAGTTTTCATTCTCTGGCGCTGCCAGGGTCGTGAGTTTCGCTAAAGAGAAACAAAATAGTCCCTTTAACAGTTTCCACTGAGGAATTTTCTGGTGATGTGGCAGGTCTGCAGCAGTACCGCCATCTGATAGGCAACGAAGATGTTCTAAGGAATGTTAAGGGCCTTGAAAGTGTCTGTGAGGTCAGTTGTTATTATCCCCTCGGTTGATATAACAATGGGGTATATTGTTGTTTTAGATAACTTCCATAAACGCTTTATCTCCAAGCCTAGATTCCCATATTTTCGTTGTTTTTCCAACTAGGTTTTACTGAATTTATGAGATAGTGGTACGGCGATGTCAATAATGGTAGCGACTTTTTCTTTTTTATTGACGAGCAGCAGATCAGGGCGATTAAAATCTACCGTTTTGTCGGTCAAAATAGGCCTATCCCAGTACATTATTATTATTATTATTATTATTATTATTATTATTATTATTATGGTAGAAACGAAAGAGTACTCATTCTCTGGCGCTGCCAGGGTCGAGTTTTGTTAAAGGGAAAAAAAATTATCGTAGTCCCTTATTATTATTATTATATATGTTTGAGTTATATTTGTTTTTTATCATATTTATATTTTTCTTTCAGTCTATGACTGGCTCAGTGTATAACTTCGGAGCCAAGCCACACATGCTAGCCGACAATGACAATTCCTATACATATGCAGCCAAGTGCACGAAGACAGTGACATCGAGTATGCTAAATGATGGAATCGACATACGCGCCAATTTTACTAAATACATCGATTACGGCAATACATCTGTCAGGTCAATCGCTTCAGCGAGTTTCTTTTTTGGTAAGACACACTTTTTTGCATATGGACCATGAGTGAGGGCCTATTCCATTGTTATATATTGCCTTTATTTAGCCAAAGTCAAGTCATTTAACCTTATGTAAAATTTAAAGACCGCATCTCGAACCAAGAGATTAGAGGTAGGGTTACTGCAGCGATTGGACCCCATGATGATCTTGTAACTATCGTAAAAAAATAACTCAAGCTTATAAAACTATCTGGCCATATTACAAGGTATTCTGGTCTGGTAAAGACCCTTCTTTCAGTACCAGACAGACATCTAAAGACATCGTAAAAGAATGGACGGGTTTGCTATTTAAAGTGTATCTAACTAAAGCAAAAGACAGAGAGGAATGGAGAAAGACTGTTGATAACTCTTGCATTGTGCCCCAACGGTCCAATAGACTAAAGGTAAAAGTATTAGTCAAGAAAAGTTGATATTTATGTGAACTCATTATGAAAACATTTTTTTAATTAGCGATCAGGAAGCGACTTCCAATCTTTAAGATTGCTTTTGTGTTCTGTTAGTTGTAAATGTCGTCAGGCCCGGCTTTAAGTCGAAGCTCTATGCAAAGTGAATGTGATGGTCACAAATAAAATAGAGAATAACAAAATATAGACCGGAAATAAAATTATATAATGCATCAACGATTCTCTTGTATCTAGATCAGTGTTTCCCAAACCTTTGACCTATGCATTCCCCTTATAAAATTTTCTTAAAATTGAGTACCCCTAGCCCCTACCCAGCGGCGAAGCTAGGAATTTTCTAACATCTGGGGGCCCGAGAGGCTTGAGGCACCTACAATTTGCGTAGTATTAAATATTTAATTTAAAAAACACTCATTTGTGCCCGCCCTTAAGTGGGAGCTTTGTGGGATTTTCAAATTCTCCTCCCTCCTTCACCTACGCCAGTGCCCTAACCCCTATCCAAAAAGAAAGAAAAAAGGGCTTTAATAAATCAATGTTTTAATTGTAGTCTTACATACACAAAATAATAATGACTCTATTACAATTAAGTATTCAATTTGTGAGTTTATTTTTTTTTTTTGCATGCTTCAAAAACACATCAAATACATTCTTAAAAAAAACAACATGAAAATATAGTTTTTACATGGAATTGTATTTTTCATTTACAGTCTCATCGATTACGAATAGTCACAATAAATTAGCCAACAGGTTATTGATCATTAGTCTTAACATTAGGTACTTTATGCTTTATTATTTTAATTAATTCTCGCCTTTTTATATTTAAAATTATTACGGTTTTAAACGATTCTTTCTCGTATCGTTTTTATTCAGTGACTCCGAAAAAGATCAACTTTACAGTAAACGACAACCCAATCGGTGTATGTGCAAATATTGGAGAAAACGTCACATTGAAATGTGCTACAGATGGCTCTCCAGCGCCTCGGAAATTTCTTCAGCTGGGCCCATCACTAGATAACGTATACATCGTTAATGACTTCCCAGAGCCCGTGATGACTTGGACAATCATAAGCTCTTCAATTTATGGCTACTTTATATGCTATGCAGATCAGTACGAACAACGTATTTCTAAGTCTGTATATGTTGTAGCTCCAGGTAAGTTATTTCGTATGGATAAATAATTTCCTATTGCAAATAGCAGATAAGACACTTTAATCACAACGTAGTTCCAATTCTGTATATGTTGTAGCTCCAGGTAGGTTATTTCGCTTCTATCTAGATCTAGAACATGGAGAAATAATTTCCTACAGTTAATGGCAGATACAAATAAATAACACGAAAATAATAAGACATTTAGACTTGGTTTTATCCATTAAATGGACAATTTTAATAATCCTCTATTTCGCCATCTTATTCTTTTTTTCTTCTTTCTAAAATTTAGATCAGATCCTTGGGACAGAAAGCCAAAAGAACTACAAGCTGCAATATACAGGTCACAACTACGATACATCCTATGTGCTCATTGGAGTTACTGGATGCCCTGAACCTTCCAGCCTAACACTCTTCAGAAAGAAAAACAATAATGTAAAAGAAACCCTGACCGATGGAGTTGCACTGTCCTATAAAAGTACTCCTCAGATCGTCAAGTCATCAAACCAATACAAAGCCTTAGGCTTCGTCAATGTCACATTCCTAAATAAACACATGACTCTAGATTCACCAACATACTTCTTGAATCTTAGCAATGGGATCTCGAATTATACCATTTTTGAATTTAGCGTTTACGGTACGTTTGAGCGCCTATGTGTGTCTGGATTATTGACATTTTTACTTGTTCTAGACGCGCAAACTATAATGAGAACTAATTTTTTAAATAATTAAGTCAATTTATTTATTTATATATATGTAATTATGTAATTTATATTTTTTTCTCTTTTCTACTCTGTCATAATCTTTCTATCTCTCTCTTTTTTCTCTTTCTTTATTTCTATTTCTCTCTTTATCTCTCCTTCTCTCACCGTCTTTTTAAAAAAGATGTATTTATAGTTTATACTTGTCTTTTATATTTATATAATTCTATTGTATTTTTCAGGTGCTTACAACAGTAATGCTACTTCTCTGTCAAACAGCCTCACAATCTTTTTGTTGGTTTTAGCTTTGTTCAATGTGTTTAATTTCTAACATTTTGATACCATTTTTTTTAAAATATCATCACTTACTGACTTACACAAACAAACAATAAACATCCATTTTATTTGGGTCATTGAATCAAATGTCTACCAAATAATAAAATAAAATTTGTAATGACTGTCACGTTATTATTGCTTTGAGTGTCTGAACACTTATGATGATAGATATTTCATTCGATGCAGCTTTAATGAAAAGAAAAAAAACAACAAATCATATTGGAAAATTATGTAGGATCTTTAAAAACTGCTACCATAAGCGATATTCAGCAATGGAATGTGTCACACAAAATGTTGCCCCGCTTGTGCAGCCTTATAAAAAGAGCGTCATAATCGCACGCAGAACAAGACGATATTTGGAAAATAAAACTTTCCGAAAAAGACGTCTGACCTAGTATTAGGATAGGTCATAAGACCAGTGACCTCTGCTGTACTGGCAAGTTAGTCCAGTGGTACTTTGTGGTCCCAAATTATATTATCTAGGCTATAACTATAGCCTCTAGATGTACAAAACTACTGAGACAGACAAGTAATAATACTGAGATTTCAGTGGCAACACAAAAAAAGAGTTTATTTAGAAACAAAAGAAAAAGATCATGAAATGTATAAATGGAAATAAAGGTTCACAAAAGAAAATGAAATAATGAAACAAATCAAACTAGTAGGACAGGTTTAGTTCAAAATAGTCAAAGAACCAGCATCAGAGAGGCACAATAGTGTCTCATCTCAAAAACCAAAACGATGGTTTACAATAATATAATATATGTCATGACAATTAAATGACATCATCCATGAGACACACTACAGTCTCGTATCATAACAAAAGGTGTCTTTTACACACAAAAAAATATAGGGGAGGATAAGAGACAAATTAGACTATATTATTTACATAAACCAACTTATTACTAACAAATAAATAAAGTCTACTCAGCTCATTATCTTCCCAAAACAGTGGCACACTCCTCTTGAGTAATACAGTTAGAGCACAACAACACAGGTATTAGTTAAACATCAAGGGGACATAGTTCAAACTACACTGGTCAGCTCAAGGACTCAAGAGAGTGGCAATTGTAAAGATTTAACAGGGACTTAAATCAAGTAATAAAGGGGACTAACTCTAATAGAGAAATAAAGGTAGCCACCCTATTTTCGTTCTTGTCACACCCACTTTTTTCTAACTAGCTTAAGTCTTCTCGAAAGGGGGGTTTGTTCAGTAAGGCATTCGTAGTTTAAATGATAGTAAGGGTAAGTCTTGTGATGAATCTCAAGTAATATTAAACTAGTCAGAATTATATTGGTTATGGTGTCAATGTATTGTCTCTTTACTAGAGGCATGGAGATATTTCTATATTTTAAATTTAACTACAAGATTTTTAGATTGAAAAAAAAATATTCCATACTCAATAACATTTAATTCTCTGCCCCATACATAGACAAAAGTCGGAAAATTTTTATAACAAAATATTTCTTTTTTATGACAGTGAGTAGCGACAGCCTAAATATTTAATTTTTGATGTAAACAACAGTCATTTTGGGACCCTAACTCCTACCCCACCCTAGCTACGTCACTGTTAATACCTTATTCTTGGTGTGCAATGAAAAATACTAGATCTACATATCATGATATATACACTTTTAAAAAACAATGTTTCGAGAGTCAATGGGAAATTCGTTACTTGTGACTTTGAAATGGAAATACTGTTTGTAAATCAGTTACAGATTGTTCATAATAAAAGATCAATAAGACGAACATGTTAAACACTGTATTTATAATATAAACAAATCTTATTTTAACATGTTTTTTGCATTATTTGTAATTATTGGGTATGTTACTATAAAGCTTACATTTTTTCTTTACAAAAGACTTAATCATGTGGTTTTTATTATGTGGTGGTGATTGTCTACAAAAAAAAATATATTGGCATATACAGGATTTAATTTAATTAGACTTCGTTATGGTGTGTGCATGTGTGTGTGTGTGTACATATATATATATATATTAGCCGTTAGAATTCATCTACAATATTTAAAAGCTATAAGAGTTTGAAAATATGTTGTCATTCTTTTAAAGACTTGTAATTTAAATTTGTATTCTATACATTTCCACACATTAATTGAAACCCTGTATATATTTCACCACAAACAAATTGACTTTGTTTCGTTCACGATGATTTTCAGCGATTATTTAAAGTTGGTTATTTCCACCTTCAGTAGGCGCTTACTTTCGAATCGGGGGTCCCGTGTTCGAATCCTGGTGAAGACTGGGAGTTTTAATTTCGAGATCTTTTAGCGCCTTTGAGCCCACCTTTAGGCGCTCAGTAAACACAACTCTATTCGATTTGGGTGTCGAACCTCGAGCCCCCTTCATATGTAGCCCAGCCAGGCTAGTTTACGCGTTCTCGACCACGCTTCCAACTAGTACATATAATATCATAGTTTATTCTATTAAAAATATAAAATATATTAAGGGTAAGTCTTGTGATGAATCTCAATTAATATTAAACTAGTCAGAATTATATTGGTTATGGTGTCAATGAATTGTCTTTTTACTAGAGACATGAGATATTTCTATATTTTCAATTTAACTACAAGATTTTCTGTTTAAAAAAATATAATTTTTTACTCAGTAACATTTAATTCTCTGCCCCATACATAGATGATCAATAGTGTATGGCAAACTACATACTTGAGAGATCCAAATTTAGCAACACCAGATAACATTAGGTAATAGTTATAAGCCAGGTTTTTGTACTGGAGTATCTGTTAGTCATTTTCTATTTATAGACTTTTAGGTCAATCCTGAAGTTTTAATTAAAAAATAAAATGTAATTTTTATCGTTAAAATACTAAAAGTAAGTCAAACTCTCTTACTATTTCCCCCCCCCCCTCTCTACTATTAAATTTAATTTTGTATATCAACATTAGAGATTCACAAATTTCATCTAGCTAAATTTTAAAATTATCGGTAACGGCATATTATAATTATATACAAATATTTGGGCTTCGAAAGAGGAAAAAAAAAGTTTTTTTTTGCATTTTTAACTTGCAAAGAAATCTCTTTTTGACATTATATAAAAACCAATACAGGATCTTCTCTGTAACGAGTTCGTTTAATTATTGGTTATTTTCTTCTAAGGTGTGTATACATAGTTATTTATATCCACATGCAGGTTTGTTGGGGAAAGGATTGGTAGAATTCGGAACAAGATAGATAAACAGACAGACAGACATACAGACAGGTAGATAGATAGACAGATAGATAGATAGATAGATAGATAGATAGATAGATAGATAGATAGATAGATAGATAGATAGATAGATAGATAAATAGATAGATATATGTAGGTGAGTATGGTGTACGATGCATGACTAGTACATAAAAAGTATGTAATTGAAATGATAAAAACGTATTTGATTTTCAGCAAACCTTTTTCCTCAATTTTCTTCTCATTTCATTATCCTTCATTATTTTTTAATTATTTTTTTTTAAATTTTATCATCCCTTATTGTGTATATCACTTTTTTTTATTTTTCTATGTTTCAATGATTTCTTAAACGTAGATTGATCTTTAAATTTCATAAGTAAACCAGGAAATGTTTAATATAACAATCATTGACAGTGCAGATCTTCACAACTGAACTCTGTTTGAGAAACACAATGTGAAAGTAAATTCACACTCATCTCTTGATGGAAATAAATCCATTTTACATCGTAATGAAAGCTCGTGAACACCTAAGTACAGTAAGAAGCAATGACTATAAGGACTTAGACAAACTCACGGTCGAATCACTAGACAAACAGAACGATTACGTCATGAATTTAATTTCTTCATATACAATTTGCGATACGCGTTGGATATGTGCTAAACATAGCACGCGAGATAAACCCTTTGTATCATGTGCTACTAACTAGAATGATCAATGCAGGCGAACTATGGCCTAGTTGACTTTTTTTTTTCATAGATATGACTGTTTAATGTCGCAATGACGTGGGTTGGTCAATACGCAAACGCTTAGATTTAAGATGCAATGAAATCGTAGCAAGTGTATTAGTGTTTCTGACATCGGTTAGACTAGCACATAAGTATATATAGTGGAAGGATACTATTTTGAATAGGAAACACATCTATAACACTTTTAAAAATGTTCATTTCTCAGCTTCTGTTTGTTTCTCTTCTAACCTGTGTTCAGGCATTGGGTATGTATTAGATGATGACAAAGAGAGCGTGTCTTGGAATTAGATTCATTACTTGTGAAAGATATTTTCCTTAATTGAAGCGTGAACAAATCAATGTATATCTTTTTGTAATGTTATTTTCCCCCAAAAAATTTAGTTTTGCTTTATTATAATCTTCAATAAAAGATCAAAAGAAAATGTATCATAAACTAGGCTTTGGTACGGGCAAATATGTTCAAGTGTGTGGAATGTGGGTGCTTGGTATAAAGTCTTGGGTACAGAAGACAAAAAAATAAATTACTGAATTTTTAAAATTAAAAGACCAAATAGGTTAAGCCGTTTATTTATCTATCTGTCTGTATGTCTGTCTTTCTGCTTGTCTATCTATCTGTCTGTATGTCTGTCTTTCTGCTTGTCTATCTATCTGTCTGTATGTCTGTCTTTCTGCTTGTCTATCTATCTGTCTGTATGTCTGTCTTTCTGCTTGTCTATCTATCTGTCTGTATGTCTGTCTTTCTGCTTGTCTATCTATCTGTCTGTATGTCTGTCTTTCTGCTTGTCTATCTATCTGTCTGTATGTCTGTCTTTCTGCTTGTCTATCTTTCTGTCTGTATGTCTGTCTTTCTGCTTGTCTATCTATCTGTCTGTATGTCTGTCTTTCTGCTTGTCTATCTATCTGTCTGTATGTCTGTCTTTCTGCTTGTCTATCTATCTGTCTGTATGTCTGTCTTTCTGCTTGTCTATCTATCTGTCTATCTATCTATCTATCTATCTATCTATCTATCTATCTATCTATCACTCCCTGTTATATTTATATATATATAAGTCGTTTTCTTAATTAACAAGCACAGTATAATTCATTATTTCATCCATTAGGTCATAGGTAATTTAATTTTAACTAAACACTTTGTATATATATATGTTTTGATTCGCTCTAATACTTACAACTAAACATTTGAACATAATTTTTAGAACAATGAAATAACGCGTTGCACTGAAAAAATATTTTCTCAAAATTATATTATACGTTTTTATTTTCTTCTGTAATGTAAGATATCAATTTATGTTTGAAAAAAAAAAGGATCCACTCAGAATGGAATTAATAACAGAAATCAACACAAACCTGTTAAATTATAAGTCGTAAACCTTTTTTTCAGAGACTCCCAGAGATTTAACCTGTACAATTAGCAGTGTCACGTTTGAGTCCATTCTAGTCACTTGTAAAACACAAGTTCTACTTCCTCAGTCAGCGTTCAGTGTCAATTTTACGTCGAACGTAAGTAACAAGTATTACATTTGAGATTATTAATATTGTTAGTACGTGGGTTAAATAAATAGTAGTAATAATAACATCTTAACGATTGCCCGACCCTGCTATTACTCTGACTGCAGACTTCTCCCCGAAGCGCAATCCAGTTGTAATGAGTCAATAATCCCGGTCAAAGAAATACTTTACATACTCCCAATCGAATTCACATCCACTAATCAACAAACACAAAAAGAAAACAACCCTCAATCTCTTTATGGAGAACATTCAAAACTAATGTCTCGTAACTCACTATCACACGTGGACATGTTAGAAACATTTTTTAAAAACAATTTCAAATATATATATATATATATATATATATATATCTACAAATATATATATATATATATATATAATTCTCTTCGTCGCTCAAGAGTTTGGACGAGAAGAAAAAGTAAAGGAAAGATCACTCTCTTATTTCTGCGGATAGTTACCCCACGATAAAACAAGAGGGGGGGGGGGGGGGAGAACAAGTATTCACCTGTCAATACGGATGGCTGCCTGGTCTTACGATTTGCGCGCTGGAATTTTTATTGATATGCTATTCCAGTGTTTTTAAGGAAGATGGTAGACATTATGTTGGTGCATTATGTAGGTTGTGGCTTGAATATCAGCCGTGATCGTAAACATATTAACATTTTTATTTGTTCAAAAACACATGTTGACATTATCCTCAGTGCTGTCTTTTTTTGTCAATCTTGTCTGGTAATGGTATGTAAAAATAAGAATTGACTAACTCAACCACCTATAAAGAGTTGAATTCTGCCAGAAGAAGTCAATAAGCAATATGACTTTTATAGAGTGCGTAATTCATAACAAATATACTAAAAAAAGGCCTTTTTTTGGTATTCAATGGTAAATAATTCGTATCATTAGTGTGTTGTGCATGGATGGCATAGTGCTTAGCTTTCGAGCCAAGAGGTCTTTAATTGGAATCCTTGTAGGGTTTGGAATTTTTAGTAATGATGATTTTTAATAATGATGAGTCTTAAGACAAGCCGCTCTAATGGGTACCTGACATATTTAGGGGAAGTAAAGAGAGTTAATTATTGTGTTGGTAACATGACACCCTCGGCCATAAACACATATAAATTTTATGCCATTTGCCCTCCCCCCCCCCCCCCCCCCAATCCTAAAAATATGAAAAGGGGTAATTTTACTTTATACCTTTTAAACTAAATTGTGTGTTATTCATTAAATTATTTCCGTTTCAGGATACTTCATTGAACGATACATCCAGCATAGAATTAAACTGTACGTCCGACAGTTCTAATGTCCAGTTATCTCAAGTTAACATTCCCAGGACAACATGTTTAATAAAGGTCAACACGGCACATTTACAACCAGGTTATTACGACCTCAAATTGATTGGATCGGCTGTCGGAAACGATTCAATTGTGGAAAGTGACACCATAAAGCTCCATTTTCCAAGTATATGGCCTTTTTATATAAACTATCTATCTATCAATATGTCTATCTATCCAGTGCTTTTTTGTAAATAAAAAATAGATGCCGGTACTCAGAGATGGGTTGCCTAACTTTGAACCACTTATAAATAATTAATAAACGTTAAAATGCATGAAAAGTAATAATTTTTCCAATATTGAAAACGGTGCATCGCCGGTGCGTACCGTAACAAAAAAGCACAGTATCTATCTATCTATCTATCTATCTATCTATCTATCTATCTATCTATCTATCATCTATATAACTTTCTATTTATATGTTTGTTTAAGAATTGGGCATTAATTGATATATATTGGCACTTTTTAAACAGAAGAGCTTCAAGCCCCTGTGTGCACAAATCTTAATTATGATATTCCTGCTTGTATTTTCGGCCTCAAAAAGATGTTATGTGTTTCATGCGTTGCACCCATTGCAATAGGAACAGCTAGTTGCAGCATCTTATACACGTCTAAGGTATTATTTTCTTTTCCCTTACTCTAGTAGTGCCTAGAATGTCAATGCTTTTAGGAGAAGTGTTTTCTCTGTCACAAGTCTTTTTATGTTAGTACGTTACTATCAATATGTATCACTATTACATCGGATAGAATTCAGGGGTTCTCAACCTGTGGTTCGCGACTCCCTTTGGGGTCGATTGACGATTTGCCAGGGGTCACCAAAGACCATTGAAAAGATGGATTGTTATTGTCTTTTCTTCTATTGCTGTGTGTGTGTGCGGGGGGTCGCGGCTAAGTGGGGCATTGTAAAAAGGGGTCTCCGAGCATAAAAGGTTGAGATCCGCTGCGATAGATCCTGAAACTAAGTTACTTCCAAACGTATCGCTAAACATTTCTATGGATCGCACTAGAAGGACTAACTAGATTTGGTTTGATTATAACGCATGGCAATCTATGATCGACCTGTTGCTGCCTTGGGTTTATTATTTGTAACTGAAGACAGAAAGAACCAAGACAAATTGGGTGTATTTTAATCACACCTGTACACTTTTTTAATGATCCCTAGATAGTAACTATAGGCACTAATTATTTTTTACCTAAAATGCAGTTTGCTTTGGAATTGTTTAAACTTTGTTATTTCAATATAATTACATTATCATTGCAATATAAAAGAAGTAGATGGACTTTTGTTTCTATATTAGTATGATTGTATTGTACGATATATTGTTGTATTTATTTCATATGGTGTAAGGGGTCCCTGGTTCGAATCCTTGTGAAGACTGGGATTTTCTCGGGATCTTTGGGTGTCTCTATGTCCACCCAAGCTATAATGGGTACTGACATTAGTTAGAGTAAAGTTATTCACTACTTTCTCTCATTTAAAAACTTTTGTTCCTGTTGCTGCTTTTTTATGTTTAATATTGTTATGTATTTCTGAATCTTCTGGCTAAAGAACTTGACGACTAAGCTTTTAGTTTCATATAACTTTAATGACTATTAACTCTAACAATTCGTCACTGTAACATGTAGCGTAGAAGACTGTACAATATCTGTCAGTTTACAGTTAGCTATACTTCGTTGCAATTCATCTCTTTGCTTAGTTGCAATTCATCTCTTCTCAACTTGCGTCGAGCTGTATTCCACAGAACAGACCAACGACACACTTCACAGTGTCGCTCCAGGTCTCCCAAAGCTAAACCAAGTCGTACTCAAGTCTACCGAATCAGAGCCGCACACGTCTTACATCGACTGTATCGACTGTAACGGCTCAAGTCCACTGTAGTTTGCTGTATAGACTTTAACGACAGTAGTCCACTCCAGTTAACTCTACCCTAGTTAACCTGCATCGAGTCGTACGCATTTCTCTTCCACTGGAGCCGCACACGTCTTACATCGACTGTATCGACTGTAACGGCTCACTCACGACTCCATACGACTGACTTTCACATTAACTCTCTGGCTTATATAGAGTCCCTAATCGCTCCTCCAAAGTTGCACAAACACTGTTAGTATCATCTGGAACAATAAGTGAGGAAATGGCACATCCTGTCTTTGTTTTTACATGTAGATTACAGAGAACACCTGCTGCAGTGTCATCAAGCCGGGGTCACACGTACTGACTTCTATCTGTCACTGTTCATTAGTAACTGCCCCCTTCTTAGATCTTTTTATCCCCTGGAACAACACGTGAGGACACGTCACATCCTGTCTTTGTTCATACGCGTAGATTCCAGAGAACACTCGCTGCTGTGTCATCTCGCCAGGGTCATACGTTGGCCTCTACCTATCACTGTTCATTTGTAACACTATGTATGTGTCATAAAATACAACTAGGGATCCACATCCTATCAACTAATTTCTGCCTTTTCTACGATTGACATATTTATTCTTCACATGTGCATCAGATCTATATCCTAATGGACTGTTGTCTATTGTATGTACTTTCAGTATACCACTGTTCAAATTAATAGCCATGAAGCCAAGCCATACATGCTAATGGAGAAGGATAATGTCACCACTTACTCTGCCGAATGCTATCATATATTAGATTCCAGGATGTTTGATAACGGGATTAAGTTCAACATTAATTTCACACAAGACATAAAGAACGGAAACACATCTGTTACATCAGTTTCTTCCGCAAGTTATTATTATGGTCAGTGAATGTTTTAGACGGTGTACAGATTTTTTTTTAATCTCAGTTTTTATAACATTTTAGACGACTGCACTTGGACTGATTTCATGAAGCCCCAGCTTTACATTCTCACCAAATTTGATCTTTTAGCGTACTGATAAGACTTAACAATTTACTTTTCTGAAGTAACATAAAAATCGTATAAAATTAATTTTAAGTTTACGATTGATAATAAGACCAAAATAATAATATATAGATATTTCATTAGCACAACATTCAATTCTGAATAGGTTTTCTTTGTGTATGACAGGCTCGTTGCTACCCAGTTTAGACCTTATTATATTTTGCTAATTAAGCAGAGCCTAAAGTCTATTCAGCTTTAATCGGTATTTGTTTTCAATTATTGAAATTTGGTTCAGTATCGTTAACAGCTAACTTATAAGAAACTTTTACAACATCCAGTAATCATTTGATAGTGTTTTATTTTCTCTTTAAAGAATTTGCTTTTAATGACACTTATCCGTTTTCTATTATTTTTGGTGTTTGTCAATTAGGCTTCGATAGCCTTTGATATCTGATGGAATGGTGTTCTGGTGGTACAGATTGAAGATAGATGTTAATAAGTGGTGGAAAATTATCCATACATTTAATTAGATGTTTATGAATATATGCAGTTTCATCTCAAAGTTAAATATCTAAAAAACAACAACATTAAAAACATTTCTTATTATTTCTCTATCTGTATCTTTCTTTCTTTTACGTTTCATATGTCATAGATCTTTTATTTGAACAACCATTTCTATATTCCTAAAATGTTTTAGACAATTTTTTTAATGACTACCTCCCTTGTTTGTTCGTCAGAATCTACCAAGATAGTTAACTTCACAGTCGACGAAAATCCGATCGGTGTCTGTGCAAACATTGGTGACAACGTGACATTAAGCTGCGTGACTCAAGGTTCTCCACTTACTCTCAAATTTCTTCAACTAGGCCCATCAATAAACAATGGATACATATTGTATGACTATCCAAACAAAGACATTACTTGGACAATGAAAAAACCTTCTGAATACGGCTACTACTCGTGCTTTACAGGACAACAAATAGAAAACCGGAAGACAAAATCTGTATATGTTGTACCTCCAGGTTAGTTATTTCTCTTTTAAAAGTTCAATGTGAGCATTTCTGTAAAGGCAATTTAAAAAGAAAAAGATAGTATAATTTTGATTTTACGCGTCTCCTCTTTTACGGGGAGACAAGCGTCAGCTATAAATTATGTTATTGTTTATCATTCTAGTTATAAACATAAAAACAAATATAAAACCAAAAGTTATTTTTTCTCAAATCTTTATTCTCTCAATGAAGCGCTTGTTATTGAATATAAAGAGAAGGGAAGAATGACAATAAGCTATGAGTGTCATATTGGATAGGAGTTAAAATACTGTAATCTTACCTTATATAATACAGACGTTACTTTAAAAAAAGATGATACCTACTCCATGCATATTAAACAATGACTTGAATTCCGCCAAGTCACTGGTTTTCTTAACTGATGTTTATGCACCATAATGATGAAATTAATTTGTCCTTGTGCTGATTTACATATTATACATTTATATCAATTTGTGACACAAGAGCTTTTAAACTATTTTAAATTAAAAATTTCCATATACATGGGATGTGGTGGCCACGTGGTATGGTCCTTGGCTACCGAACTAATGTATGTTTAGTTTGAATCCCGGTGACATTTGTTGGGGAAAAGTAAAGGATGTTGATTGATACCCTATCCACATGACGCTTTTGTTAAGCTTGGGCCACCATATCAGACTATCTTTACATAAACTGACTCTTATATTTGTTTTGACATCCTTCAGACGTATAATGACTATAATCTAACTGAAATAGAAAAAATGTATTGAACTGTAGAGCCCCTTTCTTCGGAGATATTCGCTCTTGCTTAGGTGTTAGAGGAACCCAACCATTTGTTTCGCTCGACACGCTGTGCAACTCTTTCTTGACACCATCTTTATCCACAAAGTATGGTCAAGGGCTTCGACTTCCATATAGTCCCCTTCAATGGCCACTGCTTTCAGGTCCATTTTAAATGCAATATGAATAACTAAGACTGTCTCGTGCAATTTAAAGACAAGCCTAAATGTATATATATATATATATATATATATATATATATATATATATATATATATATATATATATTTCTAGTAATATTTTACATAAGTAAGATACTTAATTTGCTTTTAGTGACTGATCTTATAAAATAAAAATAACCTAACAATGCAAGACAATATTGATAAGGAAATATTTCTGAAGTCCTTAATTTAGAGGGCTCACATCACATTATCATTGTTATAAAGCTTTTATAATTAGCATAATTCTATTTGAATTTAGATCAGACAATGAAGAAAGACAACCAAACATACTACAAGTTGCAGTACTCTGGCATTAATAACGACACGGCCTTTGTGCTGATAGAAGTAACCGGATGTCCCGAGCCCTCCACCATGACACTCTTCAGAAAAGAAGACGAGTTTGTGAAAGGGTCAGGCATAGAGATCTTAACAGAAGGTGTTAATGTAGCCTACATAAGATCTACTGATATCATTAAGTCCTCGAACCAATACAAAGCACTGGGCTTTATTAATGTCACATTCTTGAATAAAGACTTGACTCTTAATTTACCAGAGTACAGATTAAATGTTAGCAATGGCTTGTCTAATTTTACAATCATTGACTTTGGCGTTTATGGTAAGTGTGGGTTCATAGAGTTTAATTAAAGTTATTTATTTTCACCATTGTTAACTTGCATTACATAAAGACAATTTTCAGGGGCGGATGGTTATATGGACATTCTAGCAAATGCCCGTTGGGCCGGTACCCAAAAGGGACTTTAGGGCCATCGAAAGCGCCGTATGGATGCCTCTATATATCAGATTTTGAAAGGTTTTATAATATTCTTTTATAAAAGGGGTCCTTTGAACGTCGTGTTTAAAAGAAATTTCTATTAAGTGTAATACTAATATAATCAAACACATTTTTGGAAGTAATGCAATAGTCTACATCGTAGACAATGCTGCTAGTAGTAGGCTTCACTTTTTTATGAGCTGCACTCTGAGCAATTAAAAGCAACGTAAGGCTTTTATTTTATATACAATTTAAAGCTCACTGTATGCATGTGTACAGTAATCGATACTCAAACTTAATGAATATGAAGGCAGCTATGCCTATAATTTAATTCCAATCAAATGATAATTAAAGTATGGGCCCGATTGTAAAAGAATGCCCGGGTCGATTCTGACACACAGTCCGCCCCTGGACATGAATGCCTATATAGGCTATACATATATATAAAGATATATTTAAAATAGTCTTGGAAGCATTGGCTAATAACTCATAACTTAAATATTACTCCGATTCTACTAAGTAACTCTCTCCATTTCCTCATTTCCAATAGTTTTTGTTCTATCTTTACCACTACCTTTGAATCTTGATGCTTTTCTTTTCTTTTTTCGTGTGCTTATTCTTTTTCTCTCCTAAGTTCTTATTTTTTTCATTATTGTTGAGTACCGCAATCTTTTTCTTTTTTGTTTATCACTTTATACTCTTTCTCTTTGTTTAAAAAAAAAAAAAAAAAAAAAAAAAAATTACTTTCTCATACTTTCTCTCTCTCTCGCTGTCTTTTTCGTTCTTTCCTTAAATCATTCTGCTTCTTTTTGATGTATGCCTCTATTTATTGTAGTTTTTTTTGTTTTTTTCAGGTGAACGCACCAACAACTTTGCTCCAAATGTACACAGCGTCTCAATTTGTTGGATAGTTTTCGTCTTGTTCAGACTTCTTACTTACTAGCATTTTAGTATTTTAACTATTCTCATAATAATAAATATAAACTATACTAAGTCTCAAAGTAATATCATAGCTTAGGTTATGTTAACATTATTTACTTGTGTTGGTATGAGCAAACTCTGGCTATTTCAATGTTGACTTTCAAAGAAAGATATAAAGATTTGATAAGCAATTTTAACAACAACCTCCTTTTATAAGACTAAATTACTTATAGTGTAAAAAAAAAGATGTATCGATGTCACCATAGTAGTTCTATTATTAGACCTTTAAAAATACATTTGTATATACAATATAAGAACTTTAATTAGCCTTTCGATTGAGTAAATAAGATAGCTTTAGCCTACCAATTACTTAATTTTCGTCTAAGTAATAGGAACTATTCAATAGAGCTACTTGCTGCTACAGTATATTTCAAAGGTATAGATTTCCAAATATATGCCTAGCATAATTTATTGACTCTTATCAAGGGGAATAAACCCGGTTGTGGATTGATCCACACGAAAGCAAACATCAAAGAAGGGTCCTGGATTACTTGCAGTACACTCCAGAAGAAAGAAGACGGCTGAAAGCGCTTCAAGATCTGGAGATTACAAATATTCTACCTGTGACCGCGGATGTGAATCTGGCATTGGCCTCTGTGGCCAAATGAGAAGATGCCAAATGAAAAGATCAACTCTCGAGACGTAAAAATCACAAGACTAAAATACTAATATTACAAAATATGAATACGTGTTTAGCAGATTACCCTGATCCAAATCTGTATAGTGGAACCATAAAGGAGTAACCTTGTTAACGAACGGCACAATCTTTGGAAACAAATACTTCCTGAATAAATCTTAAACACTAAGTGACTTGCTGGTTTTTAAATGGTTTTTGTATGTTTTACCAAAAAAATGTGTACATTCCACAATAAATTTATGTATATTAAAAATGTTTTTGCTTGTTTGTTTTGTTTTTTTTAAATTAAAAAGAAATACAATATTTCATTTTACGTTTAATGGATCCTCTACTTCCCTTTACTTGAGTTATCAACAAATAGCCTCTTATCAATCTTCTTTCCCTTCAGCTTGTTTTTAAAGCTCATTTTATGTTAGCAAATGTATTTTTTTTTATTTTATTACTTCCAAAGAAAAATAATTATAATTTTTTTTTTACTCTAATAAAATACTAACAAATCGAACGTATTGTCCGCCATCTAATGGCTCATCATTAGTGCTGATAGAGCTCCTTCCATGTTCTGACATCTGCATCTGTTCCTCCATGTTTGTCTAGAATACCGCCGAGATAGGTCAAGAGGAGACGGCCCAGGGATACATGGCGCCGCGATTTGGAAGCAGATGTCAAGCAGAAGGGCCAGACATGGGGACAGTTGGAGAGACTTGGCCAGAACCTATATGCCTGGAGGAAGCTGGTTGGTGGCCTATGCCCAAAGAAGGGAGCACAGGCAGAAATGAGATAATCAGATGAGAGCATCTTCTAAAACTCAAAAATGACAAAGTTATTATCAAAGCTTTCAAAAGGCATTGAGTTGTATACTAAATGTGATCTAATAATGTGACCTGTTATCGGGTATAACTAAAAATACTAGTATGAAATGTATCGTTCCTAATTGCCCCCGTGAGATCTATTGTTACTAACGAGTTCCTATGAGACATTGAACTTGAATTTGGTTATTAAAATCTACATATCAGTATTTTAATGTGTGCTGGTGCTGGCAGGTTTGTTAAGTGATATATTTGTCCCTACTTATATTTCAGTTAGCATAAGTTATCTGAATTTTTAAATGAAACAAATATTATCCTCAGTTTTGATGTTATTGGGAAATTTGCATTGAGAGAACAAACATTTTTTTAATTTGGTGAATTAAGAGTTGGCAACAGTGTAGATCAAGTTGATAAATAGAGTTGATATTATTTGTAATGCAAGAAGATCCTAAGCGTAAATGCTATCGAAATTGGCTCAACACATCCCTTCTCCTAAACCCCAACAAACACACCCACATGTATGGTTTTGTTTTGTTGTTATTGTTCTTAATTATCACAGAATCTTAAGGTGTCTAATAATTGATGAGGTTTCAAGATGTCACAAGATGTCACTTTAATGAAAGGGATTCTTATATCGATATTGATATTAGATCTAAATATCTTTAGAGATTCAAATAATAATTCAAATAATTCTTTTACTTCAAAATACAAAACTTTAATTCATGAACTAGGAATCAATTCACAATATACAAAATGCACAAATGAAACAGTATCAATTGAATACCTTCTTCAGAGCTCGCTAATAAATAAATTCAAACAAAAAAACATTAATTCTACAACTGGAAATATACCGCTTTAGCCAATCCAAAGACAAAAACTACGCTCCATCACGTCATCATATAAGGCCAGAGCTCTTCCGTGTTTGAACTGTCTACCCAAAAAGTTGGAGCTAATTATTAAAGTTACTCCGGAAAAAAGTTTAATTTTTATGCAGCTCGACTGCCACGTGACATTAATATTATAAGTATTATAATGTTATTGAGAGCTTTCAACGATGCCTAGATTCTGAATCTCTGGAGACTTACAGCGAATGATAAAATAGAATTGTCATGGAATCGTCATGGAATCGTGATGTAAAACCTTAAGACAAACAACCAAAAAAGCTTTGAAATAAGAAATACATCATACCAGAACTGCACGATATTCCTAAGAGGCCTCTGTTAATAGCTGTATTGCCATGACCGTATACAGCCAGAATCCAGGCATTTTATTCCCTTTCATTTTACCCCCACACTAAAGCCCCTGTTCTTTTTAATCCGCAATCGGCGATAATTAAAATGTATTTTATAGACATGACAAAAAGTGCGACACATTAAATAATAATAATGAAATTAAGTAAATGTCACCAAATAAACAAAATATTTAACATCTATCTATCTATCAATCTATCAATCTATCTATCAATCTATCTATCAATCAATCTATCAATCTATCAATATATCTATCTATCTATCTGTTTATATATCTATCTATTTATCTATCTATCTATTTATCTATCTATCTATCTATCTATCTATCTACCTAACTGTCTATCTATCTATCTATCTATCTATCTATCTATCTATCTATCTATCTATCTATCTATCTATCTATCTATCTATCTATCTATCTATCTATCTATCTATCTATCAATCTATCAATCTATCTATCTATCTATCTGTTTATATATCTATCTATTTATCTATCTATCTATTTATCTATCTATCTATCTATCTATCTATCTACCTATCTGTCTATCTATCTATCTATCTATCTATCTATCTATCTATCTATCAATCTATCAATCTATCAATCTATCAATCTATCTATCTATCTATCTGTTTATATATCTATCTATTTATCTATCTATCTATTTATCTATCTATCTATCTATCTATCTACCTATCTGTCTATCTATCTATCTATCTATCTATCTATAGTTAGCAAAGCTATCATTTTAGGCTTTGTGATCTTTAGATTAGTTGATATAAATGTCAACAGTTTCTCTGGCTGACAAATAACAAGGGTGTTATATATCCAGCACAACGAACAACCGCCAAGACATTTCTCCTATAACGGCAGGTAACTGAACGAGCTGGGTGCCCTAATAATCTCGAAATTTAAAATCTCAGTTTTTAATAGTATTCCAAACCGGGACCCCTCTGTTTGGAAACCTAGCACCTCACATTACGTACATAAAAGATTGAAAAAAAAAAAGAAAAATATTTTAAAACCTTATTATTAGAAATACATACATCATTACATTACTAGTTGAACATTAAAGAAACATTAAAGGTTCAATTTTTTTCCATGACCTTAAAATGTATACAATAATAGCATGAAGATTGAATATTTAATTTTGGCTTTTATAATTCTTTTTCGTGAACTGGTATCTTTTTTTTTTAAAATGAAGTGTTTAACATGATTTATTATTATAATTCTGAAAATCTTGTAAAAAATTCATGCTGAGCATTCAATGACTTATAGACGCAATCTCATCTTGTACTTCATCCGGGGACAGCATGCTTCTTTCTATTGCTGAATGTCACGTACGCTTTGTCTATATTTAGCCCGCCCAAGGTCTGCCGGCTAGATCAGTTAGCTCGGGAATTTCCATCATGCAACAAGCTTATGTTTTGGAGTGAATGTGATTGGTTAGAAATATTAATTATTGTACGTTGAGCTGTATTTATTGGTGAGATTGTTTAACCAAGCAGCAAACAGATATTAGTCACATGGCAAACGCCCAAAGCTCTTAAAGACCTCCAGTCTCGTGTTGTAACTCAAAGGAAGATGACAAGATCATATTATTGTGTAGATCATTTAAACTAGTAGAAATTTAGTTTTTGTTTTATTCTATCACAGTATATCATTGTAATTATTTGTGAATTAAAGTATTTGTATTTGTCGAAGAGAAGTTTCTTCATTGAATTTAATAATTACATACTTATATCGTCTTATCGACTAACAACTTCTAGATGATCATCTTATCAACATGCAATTTCTAAATGATCATTTTATCAACTGACGATTTCTAAATCCTCGGCAACCACGATCATTGATTGTGCAATATAGATCAAGATAATCTTTAACGTGACATCTAGCACCATTGATGATCGTAACACTGAATATTGGAATTCCAGTTGTGATCGAAGAAGATCCATTTTTCTTATTGTTTCATAAGAATTTTATAGAGTTTTATTTAACAGAAAACAAAAGAAAAATAAATATTAAATAGAGATATCTTTTCGGTTACAATGATTTTGTATACATATATAACATTTCTTTAACATCTTGTAATGAAACTTGTACATTTTATAAGGAATCTATATAGTTACTTGTTATGAAGACAATGTGGTATTTGAAGTGTTACTGCTCTATAAAAATAGCGTCAAACAAAAACACACACATACAAAACCCCTACCATAATAAAGTGAAAGAAAATGTCTCATCAAAGTCGTAAAAAAATATTTATAAAACAACCTCTACGTTATACAAATTGGAGACTTCTTTCCAACATAGATAGATTCGAACTGTAAAAAAAAACACGTTCGTCTTTAATTCTGTCTATATCTGCACTACCTGTTGACCTGGAATGTGAAAAATCTGCATGTAGTCAGCTTGGCACCAGGGAATAAAGTTTAAAGAGAAACATGGTTACAAAGACAGCTTGTGTGGAAACTCAAAATTGGCCCCCAAAGTGGTCCTCACTGGAAGTTAAAAAGGCAGGTTTAAATATTTTCAGAAAGAATATCAGAATGAAATTCTTTCAAAGGCAAATGACTGAGGAAAATGGAAAAAGAAGGTTGACAGATAGGTGAAAATGGAGGTGAAGTAAAATGTGAACCTGCCTAATTGATGTCTTATAATGAATATCTAATTGATCTAATTGTTTTGTAAAGGTTTAATCTCTTATTCAAAGCCTCAAGGAAAAAAAACATTTCCGTAAAAAAAAAAATCCTTTAGTTATTTTTTACAGCGATAATGTAGTAGTACAGTTCACGCGATTCTGTGGAAAACTACTTATTTATTGCTGCATTAAATTATGTTTCACTTATATGCATAGAAAATAGTTATTCTCTTAAAATACGTATACATTTTTTTGGTAGAAGATTAATTAGTATGACATAAATTATTTAACTTAGCAATACAACTGTAAGAACAAAAAATTAACAGAAATGTAAAACAATTTGCATAATATATGTTACAGATATGGTTTACTGTGACCTTCCTTACTAAATAGCATCCCGTGTTTGTTACTATTAATGATGAATAGTCGTAAAAAAGGTGTGTTTTATAACAAAAATAGCTTGCATAGTTGTTTTAAAAAATTATTCTTTTTTGCTTCAGAACTTTAAAAGGTCATGATGTTGGATTTTCAATATATTTTCTAGTTTACGAGATCTAAACGGGACGGACGGACGTACGTACGGACAAACAGACCACACAAAACTAATAGCGTCTATTCACTTTTCGGGGGCCGCTAAAAATCTGCCCAGGACCTTTACTTACTAAGATCTGGTACTTTTGTACACATCATATAAGTCCGCTCCATTGTGTCTTGCGCTATTTTGTCGGCGCTATTTGTCCGCGCTATTTAGTCGGCGCCATTTTATCAGCGCTATTTTGTTAGGTCACCCTAATTACCAACATTCAAGTCTTCGCGCTACGAGAAGCGATCAAGACTTACCGTTTCCCAGCCGTGGATGCCCAGTTCACATTTTTGAGGAAGCTCTTTAGAAAGTCCTTATATAGCAAGTGTTGACCCACTTGAAGCTATTTTTACTCTCACACCGATAACTTGTCAAGCTCATCATAGTAGGAACTTATTTGGCTGTGGGTGCTATTTATCTGTAACAACTGTGAGATATTAAAATATTAAAATCTTATACATAATAAAACCAACAGAACAGAAAGAAGATGTGGCGGGAAAGAGAGTATTTTATGCATGGAACTATCAAGTAGACATTGACACTTATATTATTTAGAGTATGGTGGTAGAAACAAGATATATATTTGTTACGTGTCTATTTGTTGTAAAAGAAAATGTTTTGTGATTCTCTATATTTTAATAAAGATTTTACAGTTTGAAATTGATTTTTCCCTACTCAAAAATATATTTTTTTGCACCTTTGCAAGTACAAATGGATAATTTGGGTATTCGAGAAATCTTATTTTAGCAACTCAAGATAACGTTAGGTAATAAGCATGTGCTATGTTTTAGTTAGGAGGAAAGTGTTAGTCAATTTCTATTTATAGACTTACTGGTCAATCCTAAAAATACAATCTTATCAATCCCATCGTAAAATTTCGAAAATCTACAGCATTCTTCTAATTGTCTATGGAAGCTTGCCTCTATCTGACTGACTGAATAAACTTCTGGGAAAATCAAAGCAGAAGTAATTAGGACTAAGTACTTCTCTATTAACGATTGCTCATATCTAAAGGCGCTCGGTTTAGGTGTTTGCCATAAAAACGATCCTTCAAGGAACGGAGTGTGGATTGTGACATATTTGTAAAGGCATTCTTCCATCCCCGCGAGTGCTATGGACCTGGTTCTTAGGCATCACAACGGGAGTTCATTTTGGTTTCTTTATTGGCCTTATCGTGTCCTATAACGACCGTTTCCACCCGAGCTATGGTGAGGCTGAAATGCATTGCCGTGAAAGACAGAAAAAATCACCTTTTAGACATTGTGATCTATAGGCAACGAACAACTGCCTTTACTTTTTCCCAAATTATGTCATCTACCTATTAGTGCTCAGAGGGGTCCGAAGAAAACCTTCACCATGATTTGAACCCTGTACCTCCGGCTCGAAAGTCCAGCGCTTTACCGCTTTAGCCAACGCGCATTCAGGATAAGACTAAGAGAAGAAAGCCTACGGTTTTATCAGTAGACAAACACAAGTTTTAGTTAATGAACCTAAAGTCTTAAATAAATACATTATTTTGATACGAGGTTGATAATAATTGCACACAAGATAAACCCAGCATATCGCGTGCGTCAAGATTGACCAATGAAAGGAAACTATGGCCTGGTAGAAATTTTTTTTTAGCTATGACTGTTGAATTTTGTAATGACACGCGTTAGGCAATACACTAATCAATCCTTAAGGAAACAATAAAATCAGAAAATGTATTTGTACTATTGACATCTATTAAACTAATCCGTCTGTGTATAGAAGACAAGTAGTTTAATAAGACGTGTCTATAACAAAAAAAATGTTCGTTTATCAGCTTGTGTTTTTTTCCCTTTTAACATGTGTTCAGTCATTGGGTAAGTATTTTAAATAGGTGCATTTTAAAAATGAGATTTACTGATAGTGAAAAATGATATATTATTAAAGAATGCTTAAACAAAACAATTAATTTGATATATTATATATCTGTATCGATAAATTATTTTAAAAATAACAACACAAGCATAATTCATACATAAAATAGGCTGTGTTACAGTTAAACATTTAAGGCTTATGCAAAGTGGACGAAGCCTTTGGTACATTAAAACACAAATCTATATCTATCTTTCTATCTATTATAATTTAGCTATATATTTCTTTCTTTACATTTTAACATAGCTAGAAGCTCAAATACTTATTACACAATATCACAAAATTATAACAGAAACTATAGAGTAGAGAGAGAGAAGACAATAGTAAGATACTTTATCAGGTTAAATTCTTATTCGT
Organism: Biomphalaria pfeifferi; assembly: GCA_030265305.1. Classification (NCBI taxonomy): domain Eukaryota; kingdom Metazoa; phylum Mollusca; class Gastropoda; family Planorbidae; genus Biomphalaria; species Biomphalaria pfeifferi. The sequence goes on from JASAOG010000139.1 coordinate 1,684,046, forward strand.
ACACAAAAGGTTAATTAAGCTTTTAAATGATTTCATACAGAGAAATCGATACATTTAAAAGTAGAAAGGAGCATATTCTGCTCATGAGAAAACTTTATCAAACATGAAGTAATAAAGCTTTGTTTTTTTGCAGAGACTCCCAAAAATGTGACGTGTAAAATTAGCCAAACTACCTTTAAGTCCATACTAGTCACTTGTAAGACGCAACTTTTTCTTCCACAGTCAGCGTTTAGTCTTAATTTTACGTCCAAAGTAAGTAATGTGTAGTATCTGTTCAATATTATATAAATAAAATGTATTTAGTTGAAATGAGCAGAGGTTGGTGGTATGTCTTAATTATCTGTCATATAAATATATATATATATATATATATATATATATACTTTTATATAGAGCATATTTCATGCTTATAGCATGCTCAGTGTGCTAAGATTGAATCCCTTAAATGGACCGCTTGTGGGAGAGAAGGGTGTATTTTTGAGAAGGTTTCCATGCTGGCTATAGGCATTCAAGAGACACAGCTCTAATCGAGTCGGGATTCAAATACGGACCCTTCAGGCCCTCCTGTTAGATATTAAGCCGTAGCCAAGCCACACGTCTTACATATCATACAAGTCTATATATTGATACATCACATTGACAGTACTTTTAGTGCTGTTAATTATTATAATTTCCTGCTTTGTAGAGTTTAGTACTTACTACCTCAACCACCAGGGGTGCGGTAGCGCAGTGATATAGCGCTTAGCTCTCGAACCTGCGGCCCATGTTCTAATTTCAGTGAAGACTGGGTTTTTGAATTTCGGGATATTTAGGGCGCCAGAGTAAAACCAACTCTAATGGGTACCTGACTTAACTTGGGTAATATAAAGACGTTGATTGTTGTGCTTGAAATATGACACACCCTGCTCTTTACCACTGGCCAAAGAAACAGATGATCTTAACATCATTTGTCCCATGGTTCGCAAGGTCCGAAAGTGGAACTTTTTAGTCCTTTGTTTTCACCTCAGCCATCAATAAAAAGTTCAAGCCTGTCACAAGCAGTAAGTGATTTTTATAAGTTGTCCACACATTACCTAAAGAAGCAGGTCAAGGAGCTTTGGGCATCGTAGTGTAATTTCTTTTTACCTGTGTTGCGTCGCTGAGTGGTAAGCGCTTCATGCCTGAACCGTGAGGTCTCGAAGTTGAATTACGTCCTGGTTTATAAGCATTGACATTTTTAGGACATCCCTAGGCCCACCCCCAACTCTACTTAATATACGCCGGTATAGTACAGACCGTACGTATGTAGGCTACGCATTTGTGATTGACAAACTCAATAACCTTTGGCCATATATACAATTAAAATTACATTATTTGTCCTCAAAGATTGCAAGGTCTAAATTGCGTACCTTTACTTTTTACTAGACTTTAAGTGACTTTTTAGTAATGGTTAATTATAACTTTGTTTCAGAGTACTACATTAAACGATACATCCAGCATAGAACTAAACTGTACGTCAAATAGTTCTAATGTCCAGCCATCGCAAGTTCATATCGATATGACAACATGCTTAATTCAGATTAACACGACACATTTAGAACCAGGTTATTATGACCTTCAGTTGATTGCATCGCCTGTTGGGAACGATTCAAGTGTGGAAAGTGACACCATAAGGCTCCATTTTCCAAGTATGTCATTTTTATATATTCATCAATTTATAATCTATCTTTCTTTCTCTTTCTCTCTATCTATATCTATCTATCTATCTATCTATCTATCTATCTATCTATCTATCTATCTATCTATCTATCTATCTATCTATCTATCTATCTTTATATATATCTATTTATCTATCTATCTATCTATCTATGTATCTATCTATCTATCTAACTATCTATCTATCTATATCTATATCTATATCTATATATATATATGTATATATATATATATATATATATCTTAAAATATACATCAATTTATTTATTAATTTATCTATCCATATTTAGCTACCAAACTACCTATCCTTTTCTGTCTATTTCTTTCTTTTTTTCTCTCACTCTATAAATCCATTTCTCTCTCTCTCTCTATTTCTCAATAAATAAATACGTAAAATATCCAGATAGAATGTTTAAATGCCGTTTTATTCAACAGAGGAGCTTCAAACCCCTGTGTGCACTGACCCCAGTTATGATATCCCAGCTTGCACTATCGGCCTCAGTAAAATGCTATGTGTTTCTTGTGTTGCACCCATCGCCTTAGGAAAAGCGAGATGCAGCATTTTCTATTCATCTACGGTATTGTTGTTTTATAGCATGGTTATCATAGCCTATAAATTCTAGTACCACAATTGTTTTAAACTGATGATTATGTAACTGTCTTAAGGAATGTTTTAATGCCTTAGTTCTATCAGTTAATCTATTTTCCCAGAAAGCTCTAGCGACTTTTAATATACAATGTATTCTAACTTCAGCATGGCTATGTCGTACATATGAGCCACCTTAACGATTTTGGCTACGTCTTAAACTTGTGGCACTTTAATAATCATGGCAATGTCTTAAGACTACAACGCTATAATAATTATGGATAAATCTATAGCGTTTCTTAAATCTCCATTCTTTATGATTATTCGAACTACTAACACGAAGAGTTAATGAACCAACTATTTTATACCAATGAAACATTCGATAATAGAGTATTGAGTAACTATTTTGTATTTAGCAAACTAGAAACAAATATAATAATTTCTACTAAGAGAAAAAGAAGAGAAATACAATATAGCCGCTGACTTCGGTAGATAAGAAAGTCCTGTATTACATCGAAATAGCTCTTTTTCTAGGGGAGTAGCACTACTATCTTGAGATGTTCAGTATTCACCATTTACTTCTTAACTCTTTTACTCGAAATTGGCGATGCCAATGTTGATCTGACTCCATTAAACTAAATTTGATTTTTCGATTTACAAACTTTAATTTGTGTTGTGTAAAAAGAGCATGGCATCGCCCTAGAGTTCGATACCAAATAGAACATTTTCACAAACAAAAAAGTTATTGAAGTTTATTATTAACAGGATAGTGAATTACAAATGAGCTAACGAATAATTCTATAGAACGAGGACAACAATTACGGAGAGAAAGAGTTAATATTGTTTTAATCAAAACAATCGGATCAAACAACATAAAATTTAAAAAAAAATAAAAAAATTATATAACAAAGTATTTGACTTTATGTAAATTGTATCAAATGCATTCATCACATGTATTTTATTATTTTAATTGGCTGTAATGGACTTATTGTTCTTTCAGTACAATTATATAGACTTTGGTAGCTCCCCAGCCCATCCCCACATGCTCCTTGATCAGGATAACGTCAATACTTACTCTGCCGAGTGCTATGAAACATTAGATTTGAACATGTTTAAAGACGGGATTAAGTTCAACATCAACTTCACACAAGTCATAGAGAACGGAGACACTTATGGGACATCAGTTTCTTCAGCAAGCTATTATTTTGGTAAGTCACTGTTTTCTCAACTATGATGATCAGATTTTAAACCTTGATATATCGGTTATTCTAGATAGTGTTATGGCACGATTGGGAATCGGGGGAAAGTTTTTAGTTGGTGACGATGACGTCATATAACTTTAAAAAGTATGAACGATATAGGATGCGATATAAACAAGACGCTTTTCATAACAACATAGAAAAAAGAAGTATTTATAGACGGCAAGAAGTAGGTGACATTCGACGGTTCCCTTCAGGATTAGTAAACGCGTTTGATGTTCGCCAACTGAGTCTGTTTATTGTTTAGCCTTTTGTCGGTGTTATTGGTTTCGTTTATTGTTACCTTCATTTGGGATTTGTTTGTAATTCAAGTACTGGACACCGCAGAAGCGCTTAACCTTGCTATCGGTTTTTCTAGATAGAAGCTTTTGGGCTGTCTTCATGAATGTCGAAGTTTAAAGTCTCAATGTCTCTCATCTACTCATGCGCTATTCAGAGTTAATAATCTTCATTTCTTAATTGACGCAATAATCATTACAGGTCATTTTCTTTTGTTTACAAATAATTAAATCTGTGACCAGTAGTTTAGTGAATAGATACTTAGATAACAAAATACTTTATCTACAGATTGTTTTGTAAATGGACTATTATGCATAATCGGATTTAGACCTGAAAAGGCGCAAAGCTATCTGACATATGGGGTCCCTTATAGGTCCAGATATTACACGTTAACATTACTATGTTCAGGTATTAAGGAGCTTTAACTGTTCCTGGAGATTTTCAACACAAACAAGCCAATGTCAAGGAAGCAAAAATGAGCTTTAAAATTGCCAACTAAAAAGTTTCAAAGAAAGGAGCTACAAAATACTTCATACAACAGTGTCATCATAGTACACCGTCGTAACTCTATATAAAAAACCTAGCTTATCGACACTTTATTTAGTAAACCGGATACACCAAAATGCTTACTATTAAAGGTTTTCCACCAAGCTTGAAAATCTACAAATACTAACAGGTATATATGTTGTTAGTAGTACGTCTTTATTATAATTATAGTAATGGCAATGTCTTCGATTCTGAAGATTAAGAATAAGTGCAGAGTTTGACATGACCATACAAGTGCTTTTGCTTAGTTTTTGCACAACTGATTCAGAAATAAAGTTTGTTCGCCCGATTAAGTTTTCTTGATACGCCTTAAATAATTAAAAAAATACTGAAACTAAACAAATGTAAAGTGCTGCTCTAGCAACAAGATTTAGAAATTGAATAGAATACTGAATATATTTAGCGTACCTGTTTATCTTTAATGTTAATTCTTTCAAAACCTTGGGATTTCCAGACGTGTTTACAACAAAAACTGACTACAACATTTACTAAAATTTATTTTGCACTATTTTGTAAAATAGTTGTACACCATCCTATCTAAACTTTCCCTGTGTAGCTACCTGTGTGGCTACCAAACTCTTGGGAAGGTAAGATTGAGATTTGATTGGAGAGAAGGCTTTGAGAGAGTTACAATTTTTGGAGTCAAGTGTTGGGGAATTTAGAGTGTATGACTTAATTGGATTGAGAGAAAAGTTGGTTTTTCTATGTGATGAAACTTGTAGGAGACGTGTTTTTGCTTAGATAGGTGTACTGCGTTGTATGACTATCTAATCGACATTCTAGAATTTTTCGTACATATGTTCAGTAGTATAAATCTGATCGAATTCACTCAAAAACAAAAAGACACTGGACAACGACCTCCACAACTACCCAAGGCAATCCATATAGGTAAGCGTTTTTGTTGTCTAAATGGTTCTGGTTTTAAACCCTGCCCACTATTCTACGAGGGAACTTAAAATACGATGTTGTTATCGAAGAATAGAGATACAATAATATAATGGGAGGATAGAGACACGATGTTTTAATATTGAAATATAAAGTAACATCTGAAACATTCAAAACAAAATAAGCAATTGATATATTTGTAGTGCATCTGGAAAGAGTGACTTATATGAAATGATAATCCATATACAATTATTATTTACAGGTTCCCGTAATTGAAAGTGCTCATTCTTTTCACCTTTTATGAATGTTTATTTGTTGTATAACAGGTTTATTGTTCAATAATCTGTGTCTTATTTTAGTAGTGTTTTATTTAATGATTATCTTTCTTTTATATACAATACAGAGTCTACGAAAATAATCAGCTTCACAGTGGACGGTAACTCCGTGGGTGTATGTACAAACATGGGAGACAACTTCACATTAAGCTGTGAAACTCGAGGATCTCCCCTTGCGGACAAATATCTTCAACTGGGACCAACACTAAACAACGGATACATCATTTATTCTTTTCCAGAAAAAGAGTTGACAAGGACAATCATGGAAACTTATGACTACGGCTATTACATGTGCTCTACAGGACAGGATCCAGAACATCGAGATTCAAAATCGGTGTATGTTGTAGCTCCAGGTTAGTAAGTTATCTCCTACTGAGTATATTACAAGATATTAAAGCATTTCTATTTCTGAACTTTTTTTGTTTTACAGGGAGAAGTCATCTATAAAAAAAATGTTAAGATCTTTCAAAAAAGAAAAAAAAACTAGCCGTTGCATCAGGAACTTGAATGGTCTAAAATATTATGATGTCAGATTTTCACTATCTTTTCTAGTTTACAAGATCTAAACGGGGCGGACGGACAGACGTTTTCCTGTCTGATTCGGGCAACTCATTCCAAGCTCTAATAGCAGTCTCTCTACATAGTGAGGTCGAGGTCTATGTCTTCCAGGAAGTTTGTATCCACGTCCTCTGCTTTGAGGCTCACTTTGATTGCTATATTCAAAGCTAAGATTATTTGGCCTTAAAACATGACGTGCAATTTAGAGACAAATTTCTCATTTAAATGTAGGTATTGTAGAGAAGTAAAACATACTTAATGAGTGCGGTGACTGAGTTATTAAGCGCTTGACTTCCGAACCTGGGTGTCTGGGTGCCTGGGTTCGGATCTCGGTGGGATTCTGTATTTCGGGATTGTAATGGCTCCATTGAGTCCACCTTTCTTTAGTTTGGGAAAGTAAAGGCGGTTGGCCGTTGTGCTGGCCACATGACACCCTGCTCGTTAACCGTCGGCCGAAGAAACAGATGACCTTAACATCATCTGCCTTATAGATCGCAAGGTCTGAAAGTGGAACTTTACTTAGTCTTTTAAATATACTTTACGTTCTTTTAGTAGCATACCTTATGAAGAAATACATGAGTTTACAATCTAAGGAATGTAGGTCATTTACATTTGTAGTGATAACACAATTTAGTTAACGTACCTAATTAAGATGTAATAAAACACAATATTAATGTTGTCAAGCTTCTATAAATAGTATTACTCTCTTTCAATTTAGATCAGACAATGAAGAGAGACAACCAGACATACTACAAGTTGCAATACACTGGTATAAATAACAACACAGCTTTTGTGCTGATAGAGGTAACCGGATGTCCCGAGCCCTCCACCATGACACTCTTCAGAAAAGAAGACGACTTTGTGAAAGGGTCAGGCGTAGACATCTTAACAGAAGGAATTTACCTGACCTATATAAGATCTCCTCGACTCATCCAGTCATCAAACCAATACAAAGCAGTGGGATATATTAATGTCACATTCTTGAATAAAGACTTGACTCTTAATTTACCAGAGTACAGATTAAATGTTAGCAATGGCTTGTCTAATTTTACTATCATTGATTTTGGCGTTTATGGTAAGTTTAAGTCTCCGCATTGATACATAACAATTCCAAAACTTCTATTTTGCTTAGTGTTTTATTTATTATGCATAACTCTTACTAATATAAATAATGTGTGCTTCTTCATTATGAAACATGACATAATGAGATGCTTATATCTAATGCTATGATTACCTAAATACAGTATGGATTCCTTTTAATTTTTAAAAGTCTTATATATATATATATGTGTATAGTAGAACTATCTTTATCTCTATTACTATATTATGTTCAAGCACTAACCGTTTTGTTTTTCACCTTTGCGCAAATGCATTTTTTGGTCTTGTTTTTATTTCAATATTTCTTTTTTTTTCCTACTTTCTCCAACTTTCTGTCATTTTCTGTCGCCCTCTGTCTTTGTCTCTGTCTCTGTCTTTGTCTCTGTCTCTGTCTTTGTCTTTGTCTCTGTCTCTGTCTCTGTCTTTGTCTCTGTCTTTGTCTCTCACTTTGTCTTTGTCTCTGTCTCTGTCTTTGTCTCTGTCTCTGTCTTTGTCTCTGTCTCTGTCTTTGTCTCTGTCTCTGTCTCTGTCTCTGTCTTTGTCTCTGTCTTTGTCTCTGTCTTTGTCTCTGTCTTTGTCTCTGTCTTTGTCTCTGTCTTTGTCTCTGTCTTTGTCTCTGTCTCTGTCTCTGTCTTTGTCTCTGTCTCTGTGTTTGTCTCTCACTTTGTCTTTGTCTCTGTCTCTGTCTTTGTCTCTGTCTCTGTCTTTGTCTCTGTCTCTGTCTCTGTCTTTGTCTCTGTCTTTGTCTTTGCTTTACATTTCTTTTGTCTCTTTTCTTTTTCTTTTTACCGTCCTATTTCATGTGTCCTAAATTATCTACCTTGCCTTCCTGGTCTCCAAAAAAGTAGACATTATAGTTTCTCTTTTTTTTTTTCTCGCTATCTTCTTTGGTTGTCTTAAAAAGAATTCACTTTTTTTGTTTGCTCTACTTTCTGTCTATCTCTCTCTCTCTCATAGAGATGAGGATATGATGTTTTTTTTTTTATATAATTTTTCTTCTTTTAATTTAATTATTCTTTTTGTTATTTTTCAGTTGAACGAAGCAATAACTTTGGTCAAACTTTACACAGCGTCTCAGTTTGTTGGATAGTTTTGATCGTGTTGAAAACTCTTGCTAACTTTTAGGAATTTTTCTTACAAATATTACTATCATAACAATTTCGAATGATGACTTAATGTGTATTATGGCCTAAGAAATATTCACGATTAATTGACACATTACTGACTTCTCCAATAAGATATAAGAATACAGTGTACATTTAAAAAATATTTTATATTCAAAGACTAATTACATATCTCAAAACTGAATTAAAAAGAGTGTATTGTAGTATCATTGGTAGGCAGGGCCGCCGCGAGGGGTGTGGCCGTCTGCGTGCAAACTTTGAAAAGGCCGCCTTACCCCCTATTTTTTTCTTGTAGAAACAAAAATATCCCATTGAGACTGAGATGGACATTGTACCCAAAGTGCCCATTGATTTAAATCCATTTTTGCAGACCATTCATTTTTTAATATTACAAATTCGTCTCGTTGTTGTGACCCTCAAGTACAACAATGAACCATGCACAATGAACGATCTCGGATGTTTGCCTACAGAAATCTGTGAACTTTGTGATAAACATCAAAAGATGATCACGTTCTGACTAATCGACCATGACGGTCTACATTTGACAAAACCTTATAAGATGAAACGATGTCTCTTACTTAAGATATTTTAATTTTTTTTAATATTATAATAATATTATTTGTCTAATATTCAAACATGGATGAATAGCTACAATGAAAATGAAACACCGCCCCCCCCGTGCCATTGTTGACAGGTCGTTGGCTTGTAGCTCCAGACAGCTAGTAGGCCTACAACTGAACCAATGTAGGCGTTTTATATTTTTAATTAAAAACAACTTCTTTTGTGAGCGAAAACTCAATATAGCCTAACTGTTAGTATCGACACAATGTTATATGAATAGCTTGAATCAACCACACTGACATCCTCACACACACACACACACACCAAGCGTAACACTAAAATGTTTATAATAAATACACCCAAAAATCCTCAGACTTTAAAGATACTCAAAACCAAATGTACGACTATCTTCTCACCTTTTTAATGGATTTTGGCATGAAACAAAAAATGTCATTAAAAGAAATTATAAATTGAATAAACTATTTGATCCTTGAGAAAGTTTTACGTTTTTAATTTCTCTTTTTTTAAATAATGTATGTTTTTATTTGCAAAAGGTGCAATCCCAAATTTTAGCGGCTGCAATTTAAGAAAATCGCAATCCTTCTCTTGCAAATTTTTAAAAAAAGTGTTTCATCAAAATGTCCTTAATTTATGACTATCTATATGTAAAAGTTAGAAAAATAATATGAAGCATGTTTTTTTGGTTTTTTAGTGCTGGTGCATAATTTCAGTACACACCTTGTAAAAACTATCCGATATTTTATTTTTTTTTGCTCCAAGACTCGGAAAAGCTACATAAATATGGTGGCTATATTTTCAAAGTAATAAAAATTAACATTGAAATGTTGGAGGAAGGCCTAATGACTGCCAGATGTCCCGGGTTCTAATCTTAGTAAAGACTGGGATTTTTAATTTCAGCACATGATGTAGATGTCATCTGAGTCCCAAGGTTAATGAGGGTGTCGTTTGGTCAGAGTAACGAACAAATGCATTTAATTTTCCTTCACTAAATTGAGATACGCATTAGAGTTGGGTGAACCAGAGGCGCGCTAAAGATTCTTAAATTTAAGCCAAGCGCTTTACCATTTAGTACTGCGCTTCCAAAGCTTTATGATAAAAAAACCTTTACCAATAGTAATCCCCTTACCCTAAGCTTTAACCAATGAAAGGTACCTACACCGAGGATTGAGGTGAATGAAGTGGTTCTGTGATTGTTACAATGTACTGCCACACGCATATTGAATCACGAGCGGATATTCCCTTACAAAAGATCTGCCTTCGCTACCTCACTGCTTCCCTGGGCGTCTGTACTAGGTCAGGTTGTGATTGAAAGGCAAAAGGCAAAGCCAATATGATCCGCTGGTAGATGTCGTGAAGCTTATTGAATCTAATCAAACCCACGCCCACATAGGTCTTCCTGATGTCGACAAGAAACGGACTCAGTACATTTGAGAGGTGAAGCTTCTTATTTACATGGTTTCAATACTTGAGAACTGGGACACCTTCAAAGGTGACATGGGGTCATCTGAAGATGATTTAACACTGTTTGCTTTGAAACGGATATAAACCTCGTCTAAACTGAAGAAGAATCAGTGTATAGAAATAGAGGTGCGCCCGTACAACAGTCATAAAATCTCATAAGAATTGGTGAAAATAAACTAAACAGGGTTTAAATATTGTGTATTTATGTTTTATGGATTGGGTGTTGTCAATATCAACAAACATATTGTTTATGATTTATGTTACTTTTAAAGTATATTATAAATTTTTAAAATAATGAATTGGCCTTCATGCATGGCTTTACCGGCCACAAGTCTTTTGCCGGAGTACCCATAAAGCCAATCCGCCCCTGCCGTATGTGTATTGTTGTTAAGTAAACTTTATTGTCATTCTAGATTAATATTGTCTTAAGAAAAACATAGCCAATTTCCCATTTAAGACCTTACGATCTATTGGGGAGATAATATTTCGGTTATCTGTTTCTTTTGCTAACGGTTAACGAGCATGTTGTCATGTGGCAAGCACAACCTTTACTTTCCCAAACTGAAATCAGATACCCATAATAGTCGGTTGGACTCAGGGGCGCCCTTAAAAATACCGAAAAGCCCAGTGCTCAGCTAGATTCGAGCCCTACAATATTGTCTTATTATGAGACATGTTATGCCTTATTATTGCATACGATTTGTAGTGGAAGTAGATATGAAAGATAATAATGACAACATTTATAAAGTGAAAGAAGACACAGACGTCATAGGTTTCTTAGGATAAACAGGTGCTTCAGTTCTACTTAATTGTTATCGTTTATTATTAGACATTACCGTTATTTGTTACATGCTTTGCGGGTTCAAAAATAGTTTGTAAAAAGCCTTTATCATGCATCTTCATTAGAAACATAAAGCATTCTTCATATTTTGAAGCTCTAATATGTGAACAGATTTGAGTTTGATTGGGATTAACTCTTACAGTGAACTACTGTACACTTCCTGTACCTGTGTAGTCGAGAGAAAAAAAAGAAGAAAGAGTTTGGCCTATTTAAGGTTAACTGAGACAGCTTGCCACCCAACGGCGCAGGAGAACATAAGTCCTAAGTAACTGCTTAAAAGGTCCGTATTACAAAATGAAACAACGTTTAAACTATTTAATTGTTATTTTATGCTAAAAATAGCTAATAATATCATTTTTACATGGTTATTAACCAAATATGGATGTATTGCTGAAATGAAAATACAAAGTTATTTTATGCCCCATTCATAAAAAAACACTTTTCGCCATCCCAATAATCTGTCATAAGCTAATATGTATGTCACGCTCTAGTTCACAATCAGTCAAGGTAGATCAATGGGGAGACAATAATTTTATTGATGACAGCGAAGTTGTTAAAATCTAGAACTTCATTTTGTTTTATGAAACAAATACACTGGCCAGAGATGAACACTATGTAATGCAGGGGTTGGGGTTCGTTGCGTTTTCTAAAAACTAGTATTTTAATGCTTTAAAATAATAATAGATTCAGATATTCGGGTCGTGATTGGTAAATTTACAATTATTTTCAATGAAATACATAAATAACTTATTATTATCTATATTGAACTCTCTAGCTGAGGTGCCAGTTACTCGCATTTGCCCCTTCTCCTATTAGTGAGAACAGTTCCGCCACATGTGAAGGCTAGGAGTTGGATTGGTTGTCAGTGGCTAATTAATACGAATGCCATTAGGAAGCATTTAATAGGTAGTGGAGGGCTTACATCCATCACAACTTCCTGCAATGACAACCTTGCGGAACCAACTGGCGCCTTGACCAGTAAGCTTCGAGCAGGAGGGGCTGGTTAGCCATGGTTGGCTACCCACCTAGGAGAAAGAAAACTCTAAATTCAAACCTCTGTTGCCTTGCAGCTATACCCAGACATGATAAAGGCTTCGGGAGTTAACCCTGAGGAAAAATATGGAGCTGGCGACCCTATGGCAGTTTGCAGCACCCAGTGCTACACTCTGGCAGAACCTGCGACGCCGCTGACCCCAAACTGCATCGACACTGCCGTTCCTTTGGATACATCAGCTGCGTGGAAAGGGGGGAACTGATGTGTGGGCGACATCGTTCCGACCACAGCTAATGCCCAGGCATTCATCTCATTTCCATGAGATGATCCATAGTCGCTTCGCGACTGAAGGAGGCTAAAGAGATTGTACTCATGACTTTCATATTAATTTATTGTAAAAAAATATTTAATTCGCTAGACTTTATAGAACATGACAGAGCGACACAGAAATGCATTTAAATAAAACTAATTATCAGTCAACGTTTTCAGAACTAGAGACTATTATTTAAACTTAAATTGAACTCTGTAATCCATTGTTGTTGTTTTATGCGTCTCAATTAGAAAACGTGTTAGATAATTCTCAAATCAGCAACCCATGCAAAAATGATATCAAATCGGTCACATAGTGTCCCAGTTTTCTTTCACCTATCGTGATAATGAGTGTACTCTTTGGCAATACGATAGTTAGTCTACACAGTAAAACTATGTTCACAATACACAATGTTATCACAGTCAATAGTTCCTTTGATCAACGAGACTTCTACGTACAATACGGAGGTTTGAAAAGAAAAGTTCTCATTCTTTAATATGCTCAACATTTAAAACCAAGTTAACATGCTGATTTATCTGTGCTTGTTTTTGTCTCTTGTATCAGGTAAGAGTTGAATGTGGCATACATATTTTATAAAATAATGAAATGTATCTAATAGCTCCTTATTTTATTACCGTAAAATGCATGACCGTGTTTCAAAAACGAGTGTTTTTATTCTAACGACGTCATATAACTCACATTTTACCTTCTACTTTTTACAAAGCTTATATCCAATCATTCAACTTCATTTTCCCCCGCACCCTTTCTCAAGTCAAGGTAAAAAAATTTAAAAAAATCAAACAAAACAAAAATGAACAAAATAAATGAAACAAGAATTCAATAAATTACTGACTAAAAGAGGCCAATCCTTGATCCACTTCTCATGTGACTAAAAGAGGCCAATCCTTGATCAACTTCTCGTGTGACTAAAAGAGGCCAATCCTTGATCAACTTTTCATGTGACTAAAAGAGGCCAATCATTGATCAACTTTTCATGTGACTAAAAGAGGCCTATTGTTGATCAACTTCATATCTAACTAAAACAGGCCAATCCTTGATCAACTTCTCATGTGAATAAAGAGGCCAATCCTTGATCAACTTCTCATGTGAATAAAGAGGCCAATCCTTGATCAACTTATCATGTGAATAAAGAGGCCAATCCTTGATCAACTTATCATGTGAATAAAGAGGCCAATCCCTGATCAACTTCACATGTGACTCAAGAGGCTAATCCTTGATGCACAACTGCGTTCACATGTTGGGCATCTGTAAGCACTAGACGCTGTTGCATTTTCACCCTTCTTTCTATCATGGCGTCAGCGCAATCTGCTATCCAGGCCCCTTCCTTTATGCTTGCTCTTCATGTGGATCTAACCAGTGTCTCTTTTTCCCGGCTGTTAGTATTAATTTTGAAAAGCTAAAGCCCATAATTATTCCTTATCTTGTGGAAGTCGACCTTGTGTTATTAAATGTTCATTACCAAGCCAGCCAAGGCGTCCAATAACATCGCTGATGACCTGGCACTCCGCTCTGTACAACACTCCCTTATTGGTTAATTTAACTTGCCAACTTTAAAAAAAAAAAAAAATCTTAAGCATCGGCGATGAAAGATATTCAGCTTTTTTTTGTCCTTCCAAAAGTAGGTTGGTCATGTTTCATTACCTTATAACGGAATTCTAGTACTAAATATTTACATTGAAAAGACAGGTAGGTCCCTAAAAACATGACTCCAAAAACGACTTGGAGACATTCAAAATCTTGCAATTAAGCCCGTTTTGATTCATTTCAATAAGACAGAACATAGGAATGCCACATCTCCTCATCACTGCTATACAACAATGCAACGAACGGAAAACCCGTCTGCAGATTTCAATGAAACCTATTTACATGTCATGCACCCTTCATCCTTACGGGATCAACAACCAACCTACATTTATTTAAAATGAAATTAGGACTTACACTCTATCCTTTTCTCATTTATCCTTCTTAGACATCATTGCACCCTTCCGATTTCCCTCAGTTTTACACTATGCTTTTCTGCCTCAATAGAGAAAAACTTCAGACAGCCTTTTGTTTGTTTTTCTGCTGATGAAAGCCTCGTGGCCCTAACCCTCTTTTTTTTACTAGGTCCGGCAGGGTTACATATATGTATGCTTCATAGTATTTTCTATGCTGTAGACTAGCGGTTTAGCTTTGGTAGTCAGCAAGGTATTGTTCCACACTATTTTCTGCAGCCTTCTTATGGTGCCCATTGTCTTGGCTGTCCTGGTGTCGATGTTTTTATCCAGTGGCACAGTTTTGGAGAAAATGGAGCAAGGATAGCAGAACTGGTGAACTCTATCTAGAAATAAATCCTTCAGTATTAAGAGATATGGAGCTTTGTCATTATATATTTTTCGTGCATGTCATTACCCCCACATTGATTCTCGAGTCAAATCGAAACTTTACACAATCATCTGTTATACCTAACGAAGCAGGTATCAATTGACACATTTTAAACAATTAAATATTGCTAACTAATGAATCGTTTTGTATCTAAAAAGGGAAATAAATAATACATAATATACAGGTGTATTTTAATGTGTACTTGGTACCCTTAAAAATGGTATATGCGTGATGAAACTGTGCATTAAATTTCTTTAGGTATTGATATTTCATAAATCACGAAACTTAGTCATGTTTAACTACAAGTGCAATTTCATTTCAGTAAACCCAAAAAGTCCAATATAAGAACTAGGCAGCTGTCATTCAGTTAGTTATTTTTTAGCGTTTCTTCGGTCTTTTTTTTATTTTCTTTAGCGACCTGAAAATTCGTAGCATGATACGCAAAAAAAGATTAAAATTATGACAATTATATATGCCTAACAGTTTTTTTTTTAACAAAACATTACACATTATCTGATTAAAGTGTAAAGTTAGTCACTTAAAGAAACATTATGCTGATAAAAAAGAAGTCAGAATCCCGTACACATTTAATATCGTGACTGAATAAAAAGAAATATTTCTCTTTAACAGGATACTCTGACAATATTTTATGTGGAATAGAAGACAATACGTCGACATTTAAATCAATGTATGTCTGTTGTTTCATAGACCAATTTTGATCTCAGCCAATATACAGTGCCAGTTTTACGTCCAATGTAAGTGGCAAATATTTTTTGTTTTTTTTTAAGTTGTTATAATCGGGTTCTGTGTAAACACTGCTCAAGACAACATTCAATTTAAGATTATGACAACAAGAGCTCCAAAATAAGGTGGTAGTTTAATAACTAATTAAGTAACAGCTTTTAATACACAATTGGCAACACGATACAATGTCTAAAATTGCTTCAATGGACATTATTTTGCTGGCCTACTAATCTGTATCCTGGACTCTTACTGCTTTACTCGAGGACTCACTGCACCGGTCTGGACTGTGGACTAACAGTAGGCCTACTGGGGGGGGGGGGGTTTGATAAAATGTGAAACTTTGTGACAAGGGGGAAGGGAGCATGGTAGCGATTTTGTGACGTCACAAATTTAAAATTCAGAAAAAAAGACAAATAAAATATTTTTTAATCTTCAAAAATCATCGAAAAATAATAACAATTTTTAGGTACTCATTTCAACATGAACTTCTAAGAAAGTTTTATTCTCAAATAAAAAGCTACAACCCTGAAACCAACATCGAGAAATCCAGCAAATCAAAATTTAAGTACACAGGTTTGTTCCAATCTCTTCATTTATCTCAAAAGGCAATCCCCTTCGATCAATTCTGCCCATCACATTCCGGTCAACTTCAGAACAAAATTTGTGAGTGTGGAATCTACTTAGCATCGTTAACTTTTTTGAAAAATCACAAAAAAGTTCATTCCACAATCCAACAATACACAAGCACAGAAAGCTAAAAGAATTATTTTAAAAAAGACAACAAAGTCCTTGTAGTTTTGCAAAAATTATGGAGAGGAGAGTCTGGAATGGAGAGATGAAGATCTCATTAAAGACTATTTCATTTTCTAGTCAGCTCCTCAAGCAGAAGAAGAAAATCTTCCTGTGTATACTATCCATGAGCACATGAAACTCTTTGGGAAAACATTTATAAAAAAATAAATAGTTTGAAATAAATATTATTTTTTATTATGTGACGTGACGCAGAGTAGAAAGGGGGTCTGAGAATTTGTGATACTTTATGACAAGGGAGGGAGGGGGGTCAAAAAGGTCATTTTTTGTGTGACGTCATTTACAAACGACCCCAAAGTAACGTAACACTTTAATAGTTGAATAAATCTGAGCCAATACTGTACAATTGGCAACACGTAACACAAGGCAGTACAGGTATTTCTCCGTTATCACCGTACCGACGTATCAACTCTTGCACTGGTCTCTACGTCTCGTTCCAGGCTTGCACTGGGTTCAACAGTACCGACTGACTTCACACACTGGACTCTAGTGAAAAGTCTTGACTGTGACACCTCCGTTCTTTAAATAAGGTCCCTGCTGGTCTTCTATAGCCGGACAGAACATCGCTCGACGTTTCTGGTTGGTCACCCGACTACATCCCTAGTGACGCTTTTGACCTCTACTTACATCACCGATCCTTCCCAAAGTGTCTTGGCTGACCGTCGTAACTCGTCACGATTGACCGCCCGTCTAGTGCTGGCCTGGAGCTATTTGCGTAGGATGACTACAAACATACCACTACCACCAGGAATATTACAATATTTTCTATTATTATTTGTATCAACACAAATACAAATACAAAACTAGGGGTTTCTCGAGCTATCATCCTCCCTACATTGATCTATGCCTCAAAAACTTGGACAGTATACAGAAAACATGTAAATAAAATGAACCATATCCATATGACATGTCTAAGTAACATACTGATCGTCCAATGGCAAAACAAAATACCAGATACAGAAGTCCTTCGAAGAGCAGGTCTGCAAAGCATCAACACAATCCTGATCAGTCCCAGCTGCGATGGGCAGGACACGTCTGCAGAATGGGAGACCGCCACATCTCTTAATGACTCTTGTATGGCCAACTAACTGAAAAAAAGCGCATCAGGGACACCCTCCAAGCTTCTCAAAAGGCGTTCAGCAAAGACCCAGCCACCTGGGAGACAGAGGCACATGACATAATGCCTTCGCGCTGTGAAGAATGGCGCACAGGTTGCTGAGAAAAAGAGAACAACGCTGCCAGAAGAAAAACGCCAGAGAAGAAAAGCAAGGCCAATGACACTAGCTCCAGCTGGAATAACCTGCCCAGTGTGCACATAGGTCTCACCAGCCACATGAGGAGGTATAAAACACCAGTGCAAAGACCTCAGCCCCCCTGGGTGACAAAAGGTCATCATCGAACCAAGATGGACAAACTATATAATATTTTCTATTATTTTTTAATATATTTAGCAAATAACTTATAAAAGTTTCAAATTTTTGAAATAACATTCAGTTTTATATAGTTTTCTGAGTCTAAAAGGGTTAACAAAATTGTATGTGGTTTGATAAGAAAATTTAATATTAAATTTCTTGTTACATAAGTTTCAACTAAATTTACATATGTTACTAAAAATGACTCAATATAAATTCGTTTTAAAATTTTGCGGGGAACGATGCATCGATAATAGAACTAAACTGTCCATCTACTGTCCACTACTTGTCAGTAACATGTTTGATAAAAGTAAACATGACGGATTTACAATCAGGTTTTTATCATCTCAAAATGATTGTTTCGAAAGACATGAACAATTCTCGTATCGTTACAATGGATAGTGATGACATCCAAATCTATGTTCCAAGTAACTCTTTTTTAAATAATAGATGTTTTGTTAATTATTCTGTATTTATTATTTTATTTAATTGCTTCTAATGCACTATATCAGCGACTCTATAAACTATACGCAAGTTAAGAGATTCGGGCGGCGGGTAATATCTGTTTAGTGTATATATGTATGTATGTATGTATATATGTATGTATGTATGTATGTATGTATGTATGTATGTATGTATGTAAACTATGTATGTTTGATTTATGTAAGTCCTGAATAAAAATTACAAACTTTTGATCAATCTTGATAAACCATGGCATAAATATTCGATAGATCATGGCGAGACCCTAGTGTGTATTTAACTTTTTCTCCCACAACCGTAGAGCCATAAAAAAAGACAAAGAGTTCCTGTTGTATCTCTATTAAAAAAAACAAACGTTTTAACAAACAAATCGGTAAACCCGTTTTCACAGTAGGTTATATTTTTGTATGAATATGTCTTTTACACCCATTTTCACATTCTTGTTTTATTTTTTGTTTCAAAATAAAATAAACTGTGAATGGAACATTCTCCAATCATAGATCTCGTAAACTAGAAAAGATATTGAATATCCGACATCACAATATTTTAGACCATTCAAAGTTCTGGCTACTTTTTTTTTCCTGAAAGCGAAAAATCTAAATTTTAAAATCAGTTATGCAAGCAGTTTTTTAAAGAGAAAAAGCTAATTAGTATGCATTGTAAGTTAGACCTATATTAAAACGAATAGTAATGTTATAAATTTCATTTTATTGATGTAATATTCATAAATCACTAGACAAAAGATTAAGCTTTTTCAAAACAATTACATTATTTATAGACCAGGAGAAGCTCGATAAAACGCTTAGCTTCCGAACCGAAGGTCCCAGGTTCGAATCCTGGTGAAGACTGGAATTTTCAACTTCGGAATCCTTGGGCGCCTCTGAGTCTACCGAGCTCTAATGGGTACCTGACATTAGTTGGGGAAAAGTAAAGGCGGTTGGTCGTTGTGCTGGCTACATGACACCCTCGTTAACCGTAGGCCTCAAAAACAGATGAACTTTACATCATCTGCCCTATAGACCACAAGGTCTGAAAGGGGAACTAGTTAGGCTGGGTTCACATCTAACTTCGCATTCACTTGAACCTATCCTTTGATCTGCTGCATCATTGGGGCACTACACAAGATCTGTCAACCTTCTTTCTTCATTCTTATCTCTCATTTGTCTTTGATATGATTTCATATGGATGTTCTTTCTGAAAATATTGAAGCCTGCCTGGGTGGACCACTTCGGGGGCCGATTTTAAGTTTGTGTTTCCACACAAACTGTCTTTGTAACCTTGTTAACTCTAGATTAGTGTAGATTTAGATCTATGTCTACCTCAAGATCTACTTTATACTTCAACACATGAACATACAAAATTAAGTCTATTCATCTCAAATTTTAATCAAATATATGTAGGCCTACAAGCAAATGTTTTAATTTGAAAAAATGGATATAAGGCTATTGGCTATTTTTATTTGATAGCTTCATTCACACTATTTTAACAATGACACATTCGCTTTACTTATTACATTATTATTTTGTTTAATTGTGACTATATCGACAGTAATGCGCAAATAAAGACCCGCGGGTCTTGGGTAACATATGTCTAGTATATATATATATATATATATATATATATATATATATATATATATATATATATATATATATTGGAATTCATACTTGAACAGAAATTTCCATGTAAAGTTCTTGTCGAGATATTTGAATTTAGCTTAATATATTAAATAAATTGTATGACTATTATCTAAAAGAGTGTACACATTAACACATTGAGAATGATCGTAAAGAATATTTAGAGTTATTTTAATGATAATTTCTTTAACAGTAGAGCTTGAGACCCCTGAGTGTAAGTTAGATAATTACAATGATGCCTGTTCCAACAATGCGAAAGATTGGGTAGAAAGTTCTTTTATTTCGTGTGTAGCCGCTGTACCATTTGCAAAAGTGAACTGCAGCATTATCTACATATCCAAAGTAACTCTTTTAAAACTTTTGAGTTTGATATTTGCTTTTATTTTAAAGATTTGCACAATACAAACTTTCCAAACCTAATAGCATTTTGTTTATTTGTATATCGAATGAATTAAGCTTACGTAAATATGAATGTAGGCGAAATCTGAGAAGTGTAGGCATCAATAGAAGTATTCTTGAAACTTTTAGCTCAAGATGAGATAGCAGTGAGTTTGACAATGCGTGCTGGTAAAAAACTCACTCAAAATAAACGAAGTGCCTTAGTCAAGAGAGAGAGAAAACGAAAGTTGTCCTATTAGCTAGCCCTCAAATTTATTTACATAGACCAGTGATGCCCAACCTTATACAGCATGGGGGTCATTTTAATTTCCGACACTCGTGTCGCGAGCCACATTAATGAAAAGATACAGAACAATGAAATAGAGACCAAACCATTTTAAATAGTTTTATCACAATCCCATGGATGCAGTAGATCTACTTACAGTTATAAGTCAATTATGTAACAATTATGTACTAAGGGTTTCATGCGTCTTATTAATGAACAAGTTTTCCTACTAAATTAAGGGCTTGTAAACATTGTAATACTACAGAGCAAATAATTTTCGGAAATGTGCAAGGTTGATGCAGACAACAGCATTGCTCTAAATTTCTCTAGCAGAGAAGTCTGATTTGTAAGTCAATCAGTTCCAGATGGTGTCACTCCTTAAGGGCAATAGAAATATTTTCGAAATCTGCTGCTCTGTCATTTAGTTTTAAATGGAGATTTTCACTAACATCGTCTACTCCACTCGTTTTGCAGTTGTCATGCCTCCAAGTAGCCTCCAATACAGCCGACTCATTTTCTTGACTTCATGGTAAATATTTTCGTCATTCGCTCAACTCCAGACGTAACTTAGCGACTCTTTTCTTAGCGGCTAAAGCCAACAGTACCTCCATATCGTGTCTTCGACACTCCCATTTCATTAACGCACAAATGTTACATGGAACGGCACCTATCATGTTGATGTCAGAAGTACCCAAACCAAAATGATGCAAAAATGATGCGCTGTTACACACATGAGATTTTAAGGACACATGTAGCTTAAAATCGTCCAAGACTATAAAATGAATGTCAATTCTTGTCGCCGAAAAAAACAACAACTTGTGTTCTAAAAAAAAAAAAATGAACAGAATAACTAACAGACAATAGATTACTTTGAAGTACATCAAAGGGAATGTGAGAGTCCTAACATAGAGGAAATACATTTTTCAACCTTTTAGTTTGTACATTTTTTTATTTTCTACATTATGTGCCGATGTTTTTGGCGATGCCGGTCAGAACTACATCGCGGGCCGGATCTGGCCCGCGGGCCGTAGGTTGGGCATCACTGACATAGACTAACAACCTCTGCAGTTTAGATCAGTAGCTTGACCCCACGTCACTGATCTCTTGTTAACCCACAGGTTATGACGTTAAAGGTCAGAGTCCTTCTAAAAAGATTTGTTTCGGTCACAGTCTAGAATTGAGACGCCTGGGTATGGTGAGTGTAAAATTGCAGGCATTTTTCTATTTCCTTAAGTGGAAATCTGTCCATCCAGGCAAGTAGAAAGGCAGGTTTCAATATTTTCATCAATCAGAATGAAATTCTTAAATACTAAAGACAGAGAAAAATGACGAAAGAAGGTTGACAGATCTTATGTGGTGCCCCAGCGGTCCAGCAGATCAAAGAATAAGTGAAGTGAATGTGAAGTTAGATTTGAACCAAGCTTAAATGATGTCTTATAATGAATGTCTAATTGATCTAATTGTTTTTTGTTTTTTTTTGAGGGTCAATCTTTTATTCAAGAAAAAAAAACATTTCCGAAAAAAAAATAAAAAAATAATTTCCTTTAGTTTAATGCTGTGTAGTAGGTGTATTGCTCTGATGTCCACAATATAATATGAAAAACTACTTATTAATAGCTTCTTTGAATTATGTTCAACTTATAAGCATACTAAATAGATTTTTTCTATTAAAAAAATACCAAACATTTTTTTGTGTGTAAATGTAGAAGATGTATTATAGATCTTATTTAACTTAGCAATACAAAAGTAAAAATTATAATTATCAACCCTTTTATATGGATCTGATACGATGATACTATACAGAAAGCATTTAAGACTACATGAACACTTTAACCAAATAGTCTTGCGCTTCATCATGGACATACGGTGACACGACCTCACTACAAACAGCGATGTCCTTGCGAACGCCGGTATGGACAGCATTGTTCTGCTGTTTAGTTCTTATTGGAAATATTTGACAGGCTCCATGATATGTGTAGGCCTGGATTATGTTTTTACACATTCCAACAAAGGCTCTCTAATGCACTCAAAATCCTCCAAATTCTTAATCGAGTATTAAAGATCATTATTTAAACAAGAATTTATATTCTGTATGGATTTTAATGTAGATTGAATTATTAGAATTAAAGAGTGCAAACAAGCTAGTTAAAGAAAAGATATATTTTAAAAAAGTTTTTGCACGATTAAGGACTTAAGTATGATGCTCTACCAACTGAGCTAAGGCGTTTTATTAATTTTAGAATAAATTGCGTACATAACTTTTGTGATCTATTTGCATGGCTTTGACATGGACTCATTAACGATGTATTTTAACAATTCAAAGAAACACCAAGGATATAGTAAGCACAGAATATATATTTCATAAAAGTAATCAGAGTGAACTTACATCTGTAAATAACGCCATCAAATGTTGAAAAATTAAATATACAACAAACTAAAAAAATTGCCTTATACAGTCCTTCTACTATGAGTCTCAAAACTCAGGCCTCTGACAACAATAACAATATCTCAAGGGACTTCACTCCACCATCAATGGATCCAAGAAATAACAACCAATAAACCAAGAAATCGTTAACTCAAGATTCTATGAAATACCATCCACATTACTACATACCAAATACTATTACCGAAAGTGTTTCCACGATTAAGGTCTTTAGTCTGATGCACTTCTAACCGTGTTCTTAATTTCAAAGGCAATTGCGTAAAAAACTTAAAGTGCTTAACTCTTCTCTCCTTGACGATACCAGCGTTGATTCCACCAGAATGTGGTAAATAATTACGAAGAGAAAGAGTTAAAAACTAAAGTATAAAAAACTTAATTTACCACAAGATTAATATGCCTCATATTTAATGAGGACATTTGTGGGATCTTTAGTTTTAGATCTATAATACATGTCCATCCAGATCTGACCTCTAATTATAAATTACAGACGTTCTTTTAAACAGAAGATTGACATAACAGAGTAGTGCTTTATGTAAAAGACTTCTTGTCTAGATCTACATGTTTTAACACATGCACATTGAGGGTTGACGAGAAAATCAAAACAAACATTACAGATAAAGTTCAACGTCAGTCCAGGGTCGGCCTTCTGTAATTGGATGTCCCCAGGTCGGCCTTCTGTAACTGGATGTCCCAAGGTCGGCCTTCTGTAATTGGATGTCCCCAGGGGAAATCAACTAGGTAACCTTTAACTAAATAGAAAAATTAAAAAGACCGACAAATAACATTACGCAATAAATTACAGCTTTCTTTCATCTATCTCTGAATGAACAAATAAAATAAATTCATAGTCCGCGATTCATGTACTGTAGCATCAGAAAGATAGTAGAGATTTAGAGCTAGGCTACTACAAGAGTAACAGAGTTCTGTTTTGTCTTTCTTCCAAGTGTATTTCTTCGTTGTCTTTTTCCCTTTTTTTTTTTGAGTCCTTGAGAAGCCGTAACCAATTGGAGGCCTTAACGTCACGGAAATCGAAACAAGAAAACTTAAATGAGTGAAATGTCAGTCAAACAATAAGGGCACGTCTAAATATTATATAGACTTAACTTTGTAATTCATTACTGTCAAATGCGTCTAAATTAAAAAAAAAAGCGTTAGATAATTCCCACTTCAACACTCTATTCAAAAATGATATCTTATCGGTCAAACAGTGTCCCAGTTTACACCTATCTTCCTAATGAGTGTACTATTTGTCAATACGATTGTTAGTCAACACAAAAGAATGGTTTCACGAAACAAATGTTATCACAGTTAATAGTTCCCTTTGTTAACGATAAGTATACGTTACATACAAGTATTTGAAAAAGAATTCACATTTTACTAGGCTAAATATATTTAGAATAAGTTAGAATGTTCATTTATCAGCTTTTGGTTATTTCTGTTGTATTAGGTAAGTCTTTTCTAATGGTATACATAATTTATAAAATAATGAAATGTGTCCAAATCCTAAGATTTTCATGTGCTTCTTATACGAACTTATAAAACCTCATTCTGTCTGTCAGGTACACCCTAGAACACATTACTTATCTCACACCCATTCTTGGTTTAAGATGATGCTTTACACAATTATAATTTTAACATATAAAAGATAAATCAATATTAATAAACTAACCAATTAGTGAAATGGAGACTAACACTCCATCTTTTTCCATTTGACTTAGTTAGACATCACAGTCCCTTCCGATTTATCTCGCTTTTACATAATCGCATCTCATATATTTTCTTCATCGATAAAAAAGAAGAATTAAGCCTGTTTTGTTGCGTCTTTTTTGTTTGTTTATTTTGTAACCGATGAAGGTCTCATGGCCCAAACCTTCATTGTTTCTTATTTAGTCCGGCAGGGTTACCTATGTATATATGTTTATTTTATTTTCTATCCTGTAGACTAGGGTTTTGGTTTTAAGCAGTCAGCAAAGAATAGTCTCACACTATTTTTCTGCAGCCGTGACATGATACCCATTGCTTTGGTTTTCTTGTTATTGATGTCTTCCAGTAACATCATTTTGGAGAAGATAGAGCAAAGACAATTGAAATTGTTAACAACGTCTGAACATTCATCCTTTAGTATTAAGAGATAGGACTAAATATATGTGGTTTTATTTTCTTAGATAATTATACACTTTATTTCTTTAAAATCTCCCACACAGATACTTCAATTAAGTTGGAGCTTAACACAATTACTCAGTGTGCCAAACAAAACAGAATTACATGTAAAATAAAAAGACAAATAAGGGAATAAGCTATAGTAGTCGACCGTGGCCGTAGCATGCGCCGCTCTGTTGCATGGTCGGCCTTTGCAACCTCAGTGGGCCCCGCACTTTCATAGGACCCGCGCTAATTCTGAGTGTATACATTATTAAATTAAACCATATTATAATAAAAAACATATTTCCCGCTCCTCCTGTCGATTTACTACGAGCTCCTGGAAATCTCCCAAAATGTCAAAATGTACGAATAAGTCCTTAAAATATACGGAAATATATACACAAAAATTTTCATTTTGGGGTGTCATTCAATATGAAAAACGCCAATCCTGCGCGCGATATATAAAAACGGTATTATGCATTAGCCGTAATAGTGAAATCTGTTGTAAGATGCTTTTCGCGCCTCAAACTTATAAGGATTACTTGCAGTCAACATTTCTCAAAGACAGATTGAAACATTTGCCATTGAGCGTGATCTATATAGAAAATAGAATTACTATAATATAATGTATGACTTTGCTACACGCAAGGCTCCTAAAGTAATTCTGTATGTAGTAAAGAATGAATAAAATGCTTAGACCAATTTATTTTCTAATACAAACTCTTTAATTTCACTTATTTCCAATCCAAACTTGGCCCGCGAATGCCGTTTCGCCCCACAATGGTTTAGTCCGGCCCTGCCTTTATATGACCTGTAAATATCCATAGTAGATTACCTGTTCTCTTTCCATGACGTCTCGGTCACAATGGTTAAGTCCAGCGCTGCTATTTAGTGTTTCTAAAATTTTTGTTTTGTAAAATGTTTTACATGTTTCGGATGTTCCTTCAGAGTTCCTAGCCCAAACCTCCAGCAAGACGAAGGGGATGGGAGCGGGCAGGGTTTGACAGTCCAGCGCGCAGCCATCCGTAGCGAGCTGTGAAAACGTGTTCTCCCCACCCCCTCTTGTTTTTTTAGTGGAATAACTATCCGCAGAAAAAAGAGATTGATCTTTCCTTTACTTCTTGCTTCTCGTCCAAACTCTTAAGGAAGAAGAGAATTTTATATATATATAAATATAACTGCGACATGTAGTTGTAGAAATGAGATTTATCCCCTTAGATAAACGTTTTTTTCTTAAGTATTTTTTTAAATTTTGCTTGTTTAGTTATTGATCTTTGATAAAATAATATTCACAGAGCCTTCTGGCGAAATAAAATTAGAGTTTCCTTTCACTACAAAGAATAAGGGAAACTATTGAAATTATATATAGCAAAGTGGTTTGTAGTTTCTTTGGTCTTCCATTGAAATGTTTCGGATGTTCCTTTAGAATGAAGAAAATGTACTTCCTAGTCCAAACCTCCCGCAGGAAGATGGAGGATGGGAGCGGGCAGTGTTTGAACCCAGTACCATCTATACGTCCGAACGACAGTCCATCGCACAAACCGCACAACCAGACCGCTATCTGTTTTGAACTATTAAGTTTGTCTCATAAAGAAACGGTATGCTGATAGAAAATAGACTACCATGCGCATTTCAAATCCTGACGAAATGTAAAGAAACTTTTCTCTTTAACAGGATTATCCGAGAATATGGAATGTCGAGTAAACTTTGAGACGACGACATCTGAATTCATATTTATTACTTGCCAGATAAAACATTTCTCAGCTCAGCAAACATACAGTGTTCATTTTACATCCAATGTAAGTAGCAAATATTTATTAAGTATTGTTACCATCAGGCTCTCTGTATACAGTGCTCAATAAAACCACCATCTTAAGAACTTAATTACAAGAGTTCCTAAATAACATGGCAGTTTCATAATCGATTAATCAATAGCCAATAATACACATTTTGCCAACACGATACACTGATTAAAATGCTTTACTTACGTAAGTAAGTTACATAAGTTACATGCCGTACTAAGCTCTAATAGTCTCTCTTTCTCAATCTGGAATCGTACTTATTCACTCAAGTACTCACTGTACCAGGCCAACTTCATTGTCGCCGCAGTGTCGGCCTTAAGCAGAGGCTAATTAGGGTCTCCTATTGGTTTGTGTCCCGAAAAGATCTAATTTAAAAAATAAAAACATTTCAAACATATTTGAACGCTATGATTCTATGTTTACTAGTCTAGCTCTGTCTCCAATATAAAATTGCGCTATATTAATTTTTGTTTTTTGACGATTTAGACTTGCAAGTTTTTAATAAAATGAGTAATTTAAATTTTTTCGCTGTTTTTTTTTTTCTTATCATTTGGAGCTTCCATATTTACTTCGACTAGGGCTTTCTCTATTATCCAAAGCTTTCTCAGCTAACAGCACTGGACTGGCTTGCTCAGATAACAGCACTGGATAGGCTTGCTCTGCTAACAGCACTAAACTGGCTTGCTCTGCTACGAGAAATTGGCCGGCTTGCTCAGCTAACAGCACTGGACTGGCTTGCTCTGGTAAGAGCACTAAACTGGCTTGCTCAGCTAAGAGCACTGGACTGGCTTGCTCTGGTAAGAGCACTTAACTGGCTTGCTCTGCTAAGAGCACTGGGCTGGCTTGCTCTGCTAAGAGCACTGGGCTGGCTTGCTCTGCTAAAAGCACTGGACTGGCTTGCTCTGCTAACAGCACTGGACTGGCTTGCTCTGCTAACAGCACAGGACTGGCTTAGCTGAACAGCCTCTGTTACACATTAGTATTTATCTCTGGTTCCCAAAGGCTTTACATCACATGATCATAACCAGGGTTTACGTGTAAATAGTCAGATTTCATACCAGAACTCTCCTTTGTATTTTGATACAGTTGACCAGCAAGCAGCATGCTAACCTGTGTCAGGTGATCGCACACACAGTTAACTCTTTTGCGTCGACACCAAAGTTTAACAGTAAATTAAAAAATATTTGCTTATTTAACTATTTTTTTTTTAGCTACGAACTTACAAACATTTTTATTTTTTAAATAATTTTTGTTTTCTGATTTGAAAATTTTAAAGAAAATTGTATGTTATATTTACACGAACATTGAATATTAAATTTATTGTTACATTCGTTTAAACTTGTTGAAATATGTTCTTGATGAATGACTGAATGTAATATTGTTTTAGAGCACCAGGTGGGACGATGCAAAGAAAACAAAACTAAAATGTACATCTCTTGACGACTACTGGCCAGTAACATGTTTGGTGAAAGTGAACACGACGAATTTACACTCAACTTTTTATGACATCGAGATTATTGTTTCAGCAGACGTGAACAATTCTAAGAGCGTTGCAGTGGATAGTTATGGCATATACATCTATGCTCCAAGTAACTGTCTTTTTAATAATAGTATATTTTTATATATTGTCTATTTGAAATAATCTATCTATCTATCTATCTATCTGTCATTGTATCTATATTTGTATCTATGCATCTATCAATGTATGCATGTATCCCATTGGCCTCCTTCAGTCGTAGAACGACTATGGTTCATCTCAGAGCACACTTCCTCATGTGGCTGTGGAGCCCTATTTTGTAGAGACACTCCCGTCCACAGATAGCGCAGGTAAAGGTGGCTTTTGCTTCGGTGGTAGAGGAGCTGGCCATTTTTCGGACTGAACGTTTTTCTGAGCTGAGATCCATGTTCTTTCACTGTCCATAGCTTTTTTGGTCACTGTCTCTCTCCGTCTGGTGCGGTCTACAGCTATGTCTTCCCGATGGTCAGTATTGATGTTCATTGATTTGAGGTCCCATTTTATTACATCTATATAAAAAAGGTGGGGCAACCAGTTTTTCTTGTGCCAGTCGCGAGTTTCGGGAAGCGTTTGTCCTCCATCCGGCGAACATGTCCAAGCCAGTGCAAACGGCGTTGTCTGAGGGCTGTAAAGATGCTGGTAATACCTGATCGTGCAAGGATCTCACTATTGGACACTTTTTGAACGGAAAGAACTGAACTAAAAAAATATTTATATATGTTTTAATGATCATTTCTTTTTTAATTATCAGATGAGCCTCAAACTCCCGAGTGTAAGATACCTAATTACAATGATGTCTGTTCCATGAATCGGAAAGATCGGATAGAAAGTTCATATATTTCGTGTTTAGCAGCTGTACCATTTGCAAAAGTGAACTGCAGCATGATCGACACATCTAAGGTAACTCTTTTAAAACGTATGAGTTTGACATTTGCGTTTATTTGAATTATAACGGAGTGGTACAGCTTTTAAATCCTGTTAGTATTTTGTTTAATTGAGTATCAACTGAATTAAGCTTACGTAAATATTAATACCAGCGGGATCTGAGAACTACAGGCACAATTGAAAGTATTTGGGAATAAGAAGCTCGAGATGAGACACCAAGAGACACACTGTGTGTGCTGGTACGAAACTCGCCCTGTGCTATGCTAAAGAAAGGCCTTAGTCAAGAGAAAGAACAAAAAAGATGCTCTATAAGCAAGCCCTGAAATTTATTTTTCACAAAGACAAACTGTTACAAACATAGACGCTCCGGAATTGGATTGATTTTTCACATCAGATTCTGCCCTGTCTCAAGAAAAAACTAAAATCAGTGATTCATCGTTGTTTTTGAAACTAAAGTAGACATAGTGCATTAGGTAGTGCGTTAAATTGGACATGAGACTAATCAATGTCAATTTATTGTACAAATTCAAGACTAAAGCAAGTTATAGACTTTCTCTAGAATTGAGACACCTAGTTATGGTGAGCGCAGAAATGCATACGTTTTTTTCTTTATCGTTAAGTGGAGGTTTAGTTTGTTTGTATCTTTGTTTGTTTGTTTCTTTGTTGCTTTGTTTGTATCTTTGTTTGTTAGTTTTCAAAAGGCGTTGCCTAGAAACAAAGTATGGGAAGAAATTAAAGCGAAGGTTTGTGTGTGTGCAGCATGATGTGGTACAATGTAATTGGTAAAAAAAGTTTTTATGTACCTCAGGAAATGGCTTTTCTTTCTTTCTAGGAACAATGTTAAATATATGTGCGTAGCTGTAAATTTTCCATCATTTGGGGGCCCGGAGGGCTTGACCTCTTTTGGGCCCCTTTATTTTGCGAACTAAATAATAAATTTAAAAAAAATAACTTAGGGGCCCCCTTAAATGGGAGCCCATAAGGATTTAATATTATCCTGCGTCTTCCCTCACCCTAGCTACGCCATTGTTTAAATAAATCGGTTGTGTTAGCAATACAAGACTTTTTGTTAATACAAAATCTAAGAAAATTACAACCATTCAAGCCTCTTATCAAGAAGCATCTGCTTACAAATTCTTCTAAAGACTTTACAATTTGTTATTTCAGTGACGTGATATCATACTTTTGACGTCTTTGTAGTTAAACAAACAAGCTCGCCACAGGACGTCTTGAAGAATTAGACGTAAAAGCTAATTTAACAAAACAATTGCTAATCAGACTCGTATGTCACTACTACTTTAGTAGCAATACGTTCAACACCTTATACAAATTAAACGCTATATAACCAGAGCTCTTGTCAGAAGTGTCAGGGTTCAATTTATATATGCTCAGCTCTTGTCTTGTGTTTCTTGACTTGGCTCGTTAGTGATATGAATACTCAATTACACTTATTAATACTTGCTTAGTAACTCACATAAGAACAATTATACTTCAACACATATCAATTCGAACTCCATATCTCATAGAATATAACAATGATATTTTAATATTCAATATAGCTCAAATAATGCACAATAAATATTAATATTAATAAACAAACAGCAGTCCAGGAAGTAAACGTCAAACCTTCCTGGACCGGGAGCAAGACCTTACTGACTTAACACACTCTCTCGCACATTCAACGAAGACTTAATCACTCAGTTCACAACACGTGCAATACTATTCGCATTCACAACAAGGGGATATAACAATCATACTAAAATATCAAACTAACATCATTCTCGCCATTACTCCCCTTGACAACTAGGAGGAATAATGCGTTGTAGACTACAGGAGAAGACAATATTAAGGCTTTCAATGCTAGAAAATGACACAGCCAGCTGACAAAGTTTACGCCGTTCTACTCTAGGCTGATTCAAAAGGGATAGTATGAAATTATTATTTGTATTCCTATGGTTGAGGTCACACAAAAATAATGTTTTAAAGCAACTTTATTTTGTTAAGTTTTAGAAGTTTTTAGATGTTTCTTCCGAGTTGAATAAGTGAAATCCTATCTAAAATTTCTATTGGGACAACAATTTTAGAAATTATATACACGTAAATAAAGACTTACTGGTTATCAAAAATTAACTTTATTATTCTTGGCATTCTTGACATTCGATCTCAATCAGTTCATGCTGTCTCACACAGCACACTAGTGACCCACTGCTACACAATTGTAAATTACACACTTTATTTGAAGTTCCTTAAAATGATACCACTAACAAATATAACAAAAACTAGATTATCACAGTCACATATAACAGCACCTATTGTCAAAATCAATATTACAGACGATGGTTGGCAACCTGTAAGATTCGAGTACTGGATCTTCAACACCATTAAGTGACAGTCCAGAACGCATACCACACGACCATGAAGCCATCTTTTTTTTTCTTTGTATTAAAAGTTTTTCTTTGTTGAAACGCTGAAACTTTTGAATTAACATGTACTAGCTTTTCTTCTTTATAATTATTTTAAAATGTGTGTGTATTACAAGAAATCAAAAATATTTTATTACATTTATTTCAGTCTACGAATATCACCATTACGAGTTATGAAGCCAAACCGTTATTGGTATATCAGAATGGTATATACACCTATTCCGCCACGTGCGAAATACCATTCAATGCGACATTGTTAAATGATGGTCTAAATATCAACATCACTTATTCTCAAGTCACTGATTACGACAATACTTCCCTGGTATCATATTCTTCTGCAAGTTTCTCTTTCAGTAAGTTGGTCTATAAAGAGAAGTTATGACTATATGTATAGGAGATTAAGTCAGTCACTAGTCAGTGACTAGTCAAGTTACGTACTTCAGATTAGTTTTTTTATTTGAGTTTTAATAAATTATTTAATTCGTAATAGGATGGGTTAATTTTTCAAATAATTAAGCAATAAAAAAAAATTCCTGCATAAAATATGACTGTCATATTGTCAAGTTACGTACTTCAGATTTGCTTTTTTATTTGAGGATTAGTAACTTAATTAATTTAAAAAAGGATGGGTTAATTTGTTCAAATAATTAAGGAAAAAAAGATTCCCGTAACAAATCTATCATATTTTTTAATGAGATGGCCATTGTAACGTTGAAATCAACATGCAGAATTATATCAACAAAAAATGAGTGGCTCACTTTGTATTACCAGACGCCTGCGCCCCAATACGAATATGAAAAGTTGGACCAAGATTAACAACGGAGAAAGTTAATAAGATAACTGACAAACTGAAGTTGAATACAATAAATGTTTCTAATGCACAGTGTCTATAATATCCGTGTCAGAGAAATGCCTTTAACAGGACAGTCTGTTTTCTCTCCTTTAGCCATCGTGCCCTAACCCTTAAAGTGCTGAGCTATTTGACACTGTGTACATACAGATCTTTAAAAGTCCTTTTTTTAAAATTCTTTAGTTTATAAGTGAATATCTCATAAATCAGAAGACATAAAAAGTTGACTTTGATGGGTAATGTTCAATTAAAAAACAACATACTAAACCATTACAGTTTCAAAATTGATGTCGATTTCTTTTGTACATGTTATATTTTGCTTACCTGACTTCTGATAGCCCTAGATTTACTTCAGAAAGTCAACAACATATATTTGTCTTTAAATAATAGTCGATTGTTTTACAAAAATCATAACAACTCAGTCTGACTGTCTGTCCGTCTGTCAGGTAAAAAGTTTGTACACGTTATTTCTTCTACACTCAATCTGGGATCAAGTTCAACTTGTGTACAATTGTGTCTTGTTCTTGACAAAAAAAAATAAACAAGGTTACAAAGACTGTTTGTGTTGAAACGCAAACTGAAAAACGACCTCAAAATTGGTCCGCTCAGAAAGGTAAAGAGGTAGCTTTCAATATTTTGAGAAATTATTTCATAATATATGAACTACCACCTATAAACAACTAGAACCTTAGAATATGATAAACTATGAACTAAAAACTATAAACAACTACAACCATGAGGTTTAATAATTGTCAAATGTTAGTTTTTAACCTTCAATGTACGACATAATTCAACATACAACGTATAAAGGAGTCTAATTCAACCACTACATCTATCAAGTCTAATTTATTTCCCAGACAGACTGATAGAAAGACAGGTGGAGTGATTTGATATAAGTTTTGTAATAAGAATATTTCTACTTCCACATATTTATCAATAAAAGTCTAGATTACTCTAATTGCATGACTGATCCAAAATGAGTCATACAATCACGCTTTATAAAAGCCATGCTTTTTTATATACATAATTTTATAATTTTCTGTTTGTTTTGCATTTGTTTATTTTATTTACTTTAGGGTGTCCAAAAGTAGTAAACTTTACAGTCAACGCTAGCCCAGACGGTGTTTGTGTACACATTGGTGAAAACGTGACTTTTCGTTGTGACTCTGATATCTCTCCACCTTCAGACAGGACAGCTCTATCACACGGTTATACTACATCCAATTTTCAAGGCAAAGACATCACGTTGACTATCAAAGATACGTCTGGTTACGGAAGTTACATGTGCTCTGTAGGATATTCACCTTATCTTTTAAAAAAGTCAGTGTACGTAGTCGCGCCAGGTAAGTAATTTTACCTAGTTCTAGTACAAAGAGAATCTTCATCTACTACAAAGCCAAAACTAAATTAAACATATGTCGTCATCGAGAAGTACATAGCAGTCAAATTCATAAAGCGCTAGTTGTGAATGTGTATGTGTTTTGTGTGTGAATGTTGTTCGAATATTTAATCAATATTGTTTTTGTACAGTAGTTTCGCTGAGCTTGTCAATTGTAGTCAAACGGAATTTCCATTAGCTTGGATTAATAAAAATTATCTTATTTGATCTTATCTTATATAAGGCTTGTTTTTGAGTCTAGAGTTTAATGAGGAATACCGTATCTCCCCTTGCTACGCAGCTCCAGGTGTGACCTACATATTTTGCCATATCCAGTGCAAGCATAATCATTGTCTGCAGGTGGTCGATTTAGATTTTCTTTTCACTGTCTGCTTCTTTCCTGGGCAGCGGATTTTCGTTTGGTCATAAATGTGTATCCCGAGGCCTTTGTGAGTGACCTCCAGCTGTCTCGTTCTGAGGCCGCATGCAACAAGGTGCTCTCTTCTATGTTGACGTAAGGTGGCACCTAAGCTGGTCTTTAGAGCGTTTCCTCGGGTCACCTCTGTTACACCACCATTCAGTTAAAAAAAACCTCTTTTGCATACGTTCACCACCATACGGGATAGAGACCGACCTTGGGTAACTGTCCGGCTATAAGAAGTCCCTCTATACTGTCCGTACCGGCGTTCGCAATGGCATCGCTGTTTGTAGTGGAGTATTGCAACCGTATGTTCATTTCTTGTTTAATTTCGTTTGGTCTTATAGCTGATTGTTGTTGTTTTTTAAATATGAGGTAGGAGAAACAACTTATATGCTCCTTACAATCCTACGACAAATTATTCATTTTTGTACTTATCAAGTTCTTTTCTGGGTTATAAGTAACACACTTTTTGTAAAAATATTTACATTGTAGATTGAAAAACACTAGTCGACCGGAGGCGCAACATACGCCGTTATTTTGCAGGGCCAGCCATAGGCCACAGCAACCTATCCGACCGCAGTGGGTCCCACACTTTCATAGAACCCGCATTTATTCTATGTGTAAATTATTAAATTAAACCCTTTTATAACTTGTAACAAATTTCTCGCGGTGCCAGGAGCTCCTGGAAATCTCCTGAAATTGCAAAATATTTGAAAAAGTCATGGAAATCTTCAGAAATTATTAAACATCTTTTGAAAACTCATACAAATCTTATGAAATATATAGACAATAATTGTCATTTTGGGATGTCATTCAATATGGAAAACGCCAATCATACGGGCGATATATAAAAACGGCATTAAGCATTAGCCGTAATTGTGTAATCTGGTGAAAAAAGCTTCTCGCGCCTCAAACTAATGAAGAATTACTTTAGTTTAACAATTCTCGTAGATAGATTGAAACATTCTTTAATTGTTGCTATTGAGCGTGATCTATGAAGGAAATAAAATTTTCATGATACAATGTAAGACTTCGCTACACGCAAGGCTCGTAAAGTTCGTGGGATAACTCTATCCGCAGAAATAAAACAGTGATCTTTCCTTTACTTCTTCTTCTTCTCGTCCAAACTCTTGAGCGAAGAATTATATATATAGATACTTGACCTGCTAATGTAAAAATTGTCCATTTGAAAAAAAGTCATTATTTGTCGATGTTTGACACTGTTCAAAAGAAAAATTATGTTAAGGCATGTCAATGTGTAACATTAATGATTAACAAAAAAGCCTAAATGTGCTTAAAATGATAGACCTTGCCAATCATATAACTAAGTTTCAAAGTTTCTAAACCTGTATCTCTATTATTAATATTTTTTATTTTATTTCGTGTTTAGAGAAGGCATTAAGGAAAAACCAACATACATTCTACGAGCTGCATTATACTGGCACAAATAATGACACGGCATTTGTACTGATAGGAGTAACCGGATGTCCCGAGCCCACCATAATAACAGTCTTAAAGAAGATAGACGAGAATGTCAAGGAATCGAACGCAAAAATTTTAACCAAGGGAGTTCTAGTGACATACACAAGAGATCCTACATTGACCTGGTCACCAATAGTGCAGTACAAACTGTCAGGAACTATTAATGTCACTTTTTTGAATAAAGACATGACGGATAATTTGCCAGAATACAGTTTGAATGTTAGTAATGGGATCTCTTATAGTATCATTGACTTTGGAGTTTATAGTAAGTTTATAGGCCTATAGGTTGAACAAAGCTTATATCACTCTGTCTGTTAACAAGTTTCTGCACGTTATTTCTCCCACACCCAATCTTGGATGAAGATGAAATTTTTGCAATATGTCATGTACCTGACAAAACAAGCTTAATTTTTTTTTTAAAGTTAATTAATAATTGGAAATTAATTATTTTGTTTGTTATCGCACAAGGCAAAAAAATTGTATATGACAGATGTGGTAGTATAACTTGATTTAGCTTCCCTTGAGGAGGTTTGAGATTTGAGTTCAAATTCAAGTCGTACTTTTTTTTTGTTTTAAGGTGATTACGTTAACATTTCAAGGAAATACTCCTCGCTCTCTGACCCTTCTTTTTTCCAACTGCTCCTCACAAGTGATATGTATTCTATTCTACACCACATGTTTCTCTTCTCTTCTACACCCCATCTTTCTCTTCTTTTCTCTTCTACTCCCCATCTTTCTCTTCTTTTCTCTTCTACACCCCATCTTTCTCTTCTTTTCTCTTCTACACCCCATCTTTCTCTTCTTTTCTCTTCTACACCCCATCTTTCTCTTCTTTTCTCTTCTACACCCCATCTTTCTCTTCTTTTCTCTTTTACACCACATCTTTCTCTTCTCTTCCCTTCTACACCCCATCTTTCTCTTCTCTTCCCTTCTACACCCCATCTTTCTCTTCTCTTCCCTTCTACACCCCATCTTTCTCTTCTCTTCTCTTTTACACCCCATCTTTCTGTTCTCTTCTCTTCTACACCCCATCTTTCTCTTCTTTTCTCTTCTACACCCTATCTTTCTCTTCTTTTCTCTTCTACACCCCATCTTTCTCTTCTTTTCTCTTCTACACCCCATCTTTCTCTTCTTTTCTCTTTTACACCACATCTTTCTCTTCTCTTCTATACCCCATCTTTCTCTTCTTTTCTCTTCTACACCACATTTTTCTCTTCTCTTCCCTTCTACACCCCATCTTTCTCTTCTCTTCCCTTCTACACCCCATCTTTCTCTTCTCTTCTCTTTTACACCCCATCTTTCTGTTCTCTTCTCTTCTACACCCCATCTTTCTCTTCTTTTCTCTTCTACACCCCATCTTTCTCTTCTACACCCCATCTTTCTCTTCTTTTCTCTTCTACTCCCCATCTTTCTCTTCTCTTCTCTTCTACTCCCCATCTTTCTCTTCTCTTCTACACCCATCTTTCTCTTCTTTTCTCTTCTACACTCCATCTTTCTCTTCTACACCCCTTTTTTCTCTTCTTTTCTCTTCTACTCCCCATCTTTCTCTTCTCTTCTATACCCCATCTTTCTCTTCTATACCCCATCTTTCTCTTCTTTTCTCTTCTACACCCCATCTTTCTCTTCTTTTCTCTTCTACACTCCATCTTTCTCTTCTACACCCCTTTTTTCTCTTCTTTTCTCTTCTACACCCCATCTTTCTCTTCTCTTCTATACCCCATCTTTCTCTTCTACACCCCATCTTTCTCTTCTACACCCCATCTTTTTCTTCTTTTCTCTTCAACACCCCATCTTTCTCTTCTTTTCTCTTCTACACCCCATCTTTCTCTTCTACACCCCATCTTTGTCTTTCTTTTTTTTCTTTCTCAACCTGTAATTGATTTAAATCTCTCCATGTACTATTTTAAAAATATTTTTTTCAGATTCAGATACTTTCCATCTCTCTCACAGCACTGCAGTTTGTTTACTGTGTGTAGTCGTCCTACAAGCTTTATTGTATTAATAACCAGGATATGTGATATGCAAATGTTATATCCTAAAACAACGTTGTAAATAATGTGTATAGTTTTTACAAATGTTTTTTAAAATGTGCATATGATAACTTAAAGACTATTCATTTTCATTTTTATTTTTAAGTATCTTAGCATAAATCTGTCTAATAGCTTCTCTGCAATATAGAAACATTTAGAGTGGACTTAATGTATAAATATATTAATTAAATAGTTGTTTAGCTATGCAATAGTAGGAATCAAGACACGCTTATAAAATAGCGATTCTTTGACTATAAAAATTAAATAAATATGTCCTACAGCCTATTTATATAATAGTATTCTTGATTTGTTAGGCACAATACAAAACATATTTTAACTAATATTGACGCCACAATATACTTAAGACCGTAGATAGCGTACTTGAAACACTAGAGAAATCGTAACATTACATAGAAATAGCTCCTCCCATTGGCTTAGCCAGCACAATTTTTACATAGCAGACACACAAAAACATCAACAGAGCCGGTCCTAGCAATTGCGGGGCCTAGTCTGGGTAGGGATAAGCATTATGTCAAAATTAAGATTTTGTATTAGAAAATACATTAGTCTGTACGATAAATTTTTTACTAAAAAAATGCTGCCAATGCCCTTTTTTCGCGCGTAAAATTGGCACCACAGATTGAGACTTTTGTGTTTTTTCAGAGACTTTTATGAGTTAGATTTTTAATTTTAATAGATTTTTATTTTTTTTTTTAATTTTGCAATGACAGAAGATTTCCAGGAGCCCCTGGAAAATTAGGACGCCGCAAAAATCTTTTATTATATAAGTTATCATGTTCTAATTAAATGTTTTACACCTAGATTTAGACCGGGGCCTATGAAAGTGCGGGGCCCACTGCGACCGTAAAGGTTGCAGTAGCCTTAGTCCGGCCCTGGATTTAAGGGTATTAAATTACCTTCAAACAAGTGAACCTAATGTTCTGTCGAGTGAGTAGTCATCTCTAAAATGCAGTTAAACTACGTTTCCAAGCTATTGAGAAAGCAATCAGTATATGATCCCTTGAGGTCAGTTCCCCTTTTAGACCTTGCGTTCTACAGGGCAGATGATGATAAGGTCAGATATTTTTTTTTGGCTAATGATTAACAAGCAGGGTGTCATGTGGCCAGCACAACGACCACCGCCTTCACTTCCCTCAACTCAAGTCAGGTATTCGTTGGGTGAATTAGGGAGCCCTAAAATTCCCGATATTTCAGATCCCAGTATTCATCGAGATTTGGTCCCGATACTCCCTCTCTAGGCTTGGAATCTAAGCACTTAATCACTCCTTCACTAGTGGATTGAGCAGTTTCATAATGGAGGATGAAAAGTTGTATGTGTAAGTTAAAGTCCAAATGCCTGAGAAAATAACGAGGAGATTTTCATATCTGTAAACAATATGTTCGTTGATGGAGGATCTATATGTATGTTAATGTATATGGTAGCAGCATTTTGCTTACACTGAGAGATTTTCCAATCCAAGTGTTATACTTTATGTGGTAATTGTGCTTGTTTAATAGTTTTACAATCATTAAATAAAAAATTCATATAGGTAACTAATTTCAGTACAGTATTAATCTTTACACAATGCTCTTCAGGACAGGTATAATTAAATGCCCATCATGTAGCCTATATTTTGTTGGTAGGATTGTAAAAAAAAATGCCCCGGGCCGATCTCGACACCCAGTCCGCCCTTGCTTAAACGTTTGTTTTCAAACGAAAAGTGACAACAAGAACACGTGATTATCTGAAATCGTATGTGTAATTTAATTTGCATTCAATTTTTTTTTTTGACAAAACTTCTAGAAGTCTTCTATCAGCAAAAGGTTTAAAAAAATAAAATAAATTATTCATTACAATCGTATTATTTTAAACGCTCCAAGACAATAGCTTTAATATTCCTTGTCCATAATTGGGTCAAGTAGGGGCCGCCTAAAATATTTTGCGTTAACACAAACTCTCTTTGTAATCTTTTTTTTTTTAAAACTATTCTGTTCGATTCATCGCTTTGAACATTTTCATCCATTTTACAACTGCAAATTTGTGAACTACTGGAAACTGAATTAGCCTGAAAAAAACAATGGTCACAAAACAAATTATCAACTATATCAATTATTGTTATTATCTATTGAACAGTGTAAAAGTTATTAAAACGAAGGACGCTTTTACTTTAATACTTATAAAAACGAAAAAAGCTTTTAAGAAGATTATTTGTATCTATTAGTTTAGAACAGTCCTTCAAAAATTAATTACCATAATTTCCGCACTCATTGCAATCTTTTTTTTTAATTCATTATTGACCTGTAAAATAATATTTGTACATTACTACTATTTTGACTAAACAATTGTAAGGATATGTATATATATATATATATTCTGAATCTAGGTAGCCTACAGACGTATTAAAATACATCTAGAGCTATAAATAACATTAACTGAACATCCATTGCCGATTCCATGAAATAAATTTGTGTGTACGCTATGTGGTCATGTTAATATACTCTATACTGGTGGTTTATAAAAACCATACAAGGCAGACATAATATAATAATTAATTCTATAATAATTCTTCACAGGGATTGCGCACATTATTGTATCAATATTTTGACATGAACACATTATTTTATTACCTTTGGTTATATTATCTACAGATTCTGATGTACGAAGACGCATACAAATCAAAAAGATACATACCTGTTTGGAAAAAGCCTCTCCATAACGACACTCGGTCACGAAATGGTCACAATTATTTTTAGTCACATCGTAACTGTACTCGCCACTTTTGCTTACTGCCTTTTGAAGGATTTGTTCTTCAGATAAAGGTCTATAGAAAAACAACAACAACAGTACAAACGTTAAGAAAAAAAAACAGGTTTATTGTTAAAGTTTCTTGCTTTTCAATATTTTAAAATTTGTTCTCTATAGTAAAGTGCGAAGTTTGATAGCATTAAGTCCGTTGGCAGCAATTTTTACGTTTGGATTTTATAGCGCCGTAACGGTCTGACCTATGAAAAAAACTGATGGTATTTCTGAATTTCCTATTGTCCTATTGTCTATAACAACGATCAGATTTAATGTATCACTAGGCTTGGTTAAAATTAAATATGAGGTCAAAGAGGTGTAGGGTAGGTATCGGCAAACGTACTTTTCCTCGATCGGATTTTCCCACAGTTAGTAACTCTATTGCGTTGATGAAAAGCGCATGAACACCATCCATTGCACTTTCTCCGAACCTCTAAAACTTCAAATAGTCTCTTTGAGCTGATGAGCCGACTCAAAAATAGCCTTAAGCCCATGACACATTTTCTTCACTACCGGGTAGTAAAAAAGAATAATTCCACTTAAATCAAATTACATGTTTTTTCCTCTGTGATATGTAGTGATAACAGACCTATATATATATATATTCAAGCTCGCTCCTTTGTTTATGGCCGACGGCCATGTATATCTTAATTAGAGAACTGCCGAACTCATATCTCATTCACAAGAAGGATTGCAGAGGCAGCTGCTTGTCAAGAGTTTGGCCTTATAATAAGCCTCTACAAGACTGAAATCCTGGCACAAGATGT
Source organism: Biomphalaria pfeifferi (assembly GCA_030265305.1). NCBI lineage: Eukaryota > Metazoa > Mollusca > Gastropoda > Planorbidae > Biomphalaria > Biomphalaria pfeifferi. Next base: position 1,725,670 of record JASAOG010000139.1, read on the forward strand.
CTCAAAACTACCAGTGATACATATTGAAAATCACAAACTTATGGTGGTGCAGGAATTTACATATTTGGGAACAACAATAGCCAGCAACCTAAATCTAGACAATGAACTGACAAAACGAATAGGAAAGGCTTCTGCAGCAATGGTAAAACTGTCCAAGCGTTTGTGGGAAAATACCCCAAAAATACTTTTAAAATCCTTGGTCTACAATGCCTGTGTTCTTAGTACACTTCTCTATTGCAAAGAGAGCTGGATAACTTAAATGCGTCAAGAACACAGTGCTGCACAGATTAAATAGCTTCCAACTACGCTGCCTGCGACGCATAATGTGCATCTCCTGGAGGGATCGTGTAATCAACCAGGAAGTTTTGACACGGGCCAACATGAATAGCATCTATGCTCTCCTTCAATAATAGAAGACTACACTGGCTCGGTCATGTCACTCGCATGCCAAATGGAAGCATCACTAAAGACATACTATAAGCTGAGCTTGCAGACGGAGCCAGATCCAAGGGCCGCCCAAGACTAACTTACTCAGATGTCTGCAAGAGAGACATGAGAGCCATGGGCATTGACCAAAGTATGTGGGAGGAGATAGCCCAAGACCGGATAGCATTGAGACAGACTGTATGTGCTGGTACGAACATCGCCGAATGCAAAAAAACGAAGCTGCGTCAGCCAAGAGAAAGAAAAAGAAAGCTGCCCTTTCAGATAGCCCTAGGACAGAAGAATATACATGCACGACCTGTGGCTAACTCTGCCGCTTGAGAAACGGTTTGATCAGTCATTGCAGTTTCTGCTGCCCCATTTCAAGATGTAACCAAAGCCAGTGACTCATCTGGTAGCATCCATTGTCTCCCGAAACAGAAGGAACTATATATATATATATGTCTGTGCTATTGATTTTTTGTTATCTTGTTACAACCTCGTGGGTTCATATTATTTCCGAATCACCGGTTTCATTAATTATGGTTAAAAAGGAAGGAATTCGTCCTTTTTTTTTCTTACTTATAACTATATTTGATATAAAGATAATATTGGTATTTATTATGTTGAATTGAACCAACCCGTAATTTCTAGTAATACTTCTTCCTCCCCTCTTTGACAAACAATTCTTAGTCGAAATATTTGAAAATCTCTATTTTTTTTTTTTGCCTAGGCCTTTTTTTGCCTGATTACAGATTGCAAATGGTCTACTTAATACTTTGGCCTTAACCGTCACCCTTATTTCTGAACTTTTACTAAGACTGCAGACATTTCACCCCCCCCCCCCTCCCCACTCTGTTATTAATCTGTGTACTCTAGTATTAGAACGGGCCTCTTTTAATTTAATCGCCCTTCCAACCACACCTACATTTGGCCTATAAACTACTGATCACTTTTCTCCACCATCTTCTTTTTTCTGTAGTAGGCTTTGTTACACTACAAATCTATCCCAGTGGCTCTACAGTCCATAGAGGGCCCTGGCCTGCTTTAGCACATCTCTCCATTCTGATCTATCCTGGGCTTTACATCTCCTTGCAAGGACTTCTAGCTGTTGTAGATCTGTCTCTACATCCTCAAGCGACAGTGCTCGTGGACTGCCTTTGGAGCGCCCGCCTTTTGGTTTTTGCCGGTGAACAATCTTTGCTCCTCTGTTCTCTGACCTGCCCAACGTAATACGTTCCCTCTTTATTTTGTTTCATTATGTAAGGATCTATATATAGCTGGTATATTTCTTGATTGGTGCGAATCCTCCATCCGGTCTCCCAGAGTACGGCACTATAAATATATTTAAAGATTTTCTTTCCCAAGTGTTTAGCAGATTTTCTGTGTTATTGGTCAGCGACAAGGTTTCGCTTGTATATCTGACTACAAGTCTGATGATGGTTTTTACAAAGCTACCTCTCCCTAATATACAAATATACTCACTTTATAATGTCATCGTAATCATTTCCTTTCTCCCAACGGCATCCAGCCACTACTATATTAAAACTTTCCATACCGATGTAACATTCAGTAGCTGTCCGAATAACATGGATTAGGACTTCTTTTCCTAAATGGAAAAATATTCATAAAATAAGAAAAATATAAAAAGAAAAAAAAATTCCTACTTTATACAACTTATAGAGTGACTGTTTTCCCCTTAATAAATAGTGAATGTTAGATTTAAAAGAAGATGAAACACTTTTTACCTAGCTCAATATTCCCCCTCTCGAGAGAAAGAACTCTGGGAAAGCCTACGTACAGAACTAATGCACTTTATAATATTTCAATGATAGACCTATATCTCTGGACCTAGAAAACGAATAGCCATTTTTAATTTTCCATTTTGTGATTTGTTGTTATTGTATTTGTTTAATACTAAAAAAAATTAACCATGTTTTTTTAACAATAAATTCAATGACAATACCCGCCTCCTTTTCTAATCAGAAAGTCTAGCCCCTGTCGTTCCCATCATGGAAGATTAGTTTAATCTCATTAAAAGTCTAGAAAATGTGCATTTACCTACTACCAAAGCTGAGTGATAGTAAAACGTTCTGTGAATTTTGATGATGTCTCCTATCTCAAGATCAAGTTTGTTTCCAGATGTCTTTGATGATGAAGAAGAACAAGAAGAAGAAGAAGAACAAGAAGAAGAGCGAGAAGAAGAAGAAGAACACGAGTAGAAAGAAGCCATCTTTTCTCTTGAGAAATATGTATGGTTGAGCAGGTTACGGGAGAAAATATCTTCTTGATGTTCAGCTAAACCTCAAGCTGAGACTCTCACATGAACAAACAAATGCACTGGCCTGTGGAAAAGCATATTCCAAATATCATTCAAAGAAAGAGCTTCTGAAAACATCTTTCTAAACATTATCAAAGGTTGAAATATCAGGGTTAGACATTGGTTTACGTTAATCGGTGTTCGTACTATCACTGTCAATAAGTCACGTATCTGTTTGGTATATTTGTTGCACTTACTGTTGCAAGAAACCGTAACTACTGTCCCATAGCAGAATAGCCGGCGGCTGTAACCTTAGCAACTAGCTACGCCTTTTTTTTTCTGGAAGATCTTATAACGGAAGTGCTATGACGCGAGAGTTTAAAGGAAATTGTTTATGCTGGACTAGATGCGTCAGTTTGTAGACAAAGAGAGACAAGTCGTACAATTTTTAGTTGTAGATTTGTTTAAGTATTTGTTTAAATCTATTTTATAACGAGCTCAAAAAAAGATTTAAAAACTCCTTCATCAGACTTTCGGTCAGGGTGTTACAAGATCATCTGTCGTCATCGAAGTCTAATTTATAAAACGCTGGTTATCGGTGTGTATGTGTTTCGTGTGTAAATGTTGTTTGTGTTTGTATTTTTAATGTTATTGTACAGTAATTACGATAAGGTTGTCAATTGTAGTGAAACTGAATTTCCATTTTAAGGGGTCAATTGAAAATATTTTACATTTATCTTATCTGTTATATAGTAAGTGATTTCAAGTTCCGGAATTAAAGTTTTTGAATTTTGAATTAAAGGATCTATAAAGATATTTAGAGTCTATATATGAATTCCCGGCATTACAAGATGTTTTTTAATAAAGTTCAGAGATATTGAAGTCTTCAATAAAATAAGTATGACACCTCAAGAACTCTTGTAACGGTACTTATTATTATAACTAAACGTTGTTTATTAGCACAAAACTGCTTGTAGACAATTATACCGTTTTAGGATTAATATATCTTAAATAAAAGAACTTTAAATAACTTGAATAACTTATTTTTACGAACAGACTAAATACAGACAAAATCTAGTTGGAATGAAATAAAATAACTCTAGTTGACTAAAGTAATAATATTTATTAGCAAAATAAAACAAAACTTACTACAATATTACAACCTTTCAGTATCGTGTTCTGGAGTCGCTTCTCTCAACTAAGACCACAGTGACGACAGTGACACCTATGTTGCATCATTCTCAACTAATCGCTAGACTATTCCAACAGTTACCAGTGTTTAAGAAATTGTTTAATTAAATTAAAGCAACTTAGTTTTCTCTTCTAAAATCTTCTAGCAAAAAAATATCGATTTAAAAGGTTCTTTTATACGAGACATTAAAACGCTATTCTAGAGTCAACTACATTCTAACGTAATAGTAAAAAAATATCGTGGCATTGTCTTTTGCGTAAACAACACAATCACGCTACATGCCATTTTTTAAGCACGAGAATGAACTTATGACTATTAAGACTATTACAAAATTCTACTGCCTCGAATGTCTCACGATCTGACGTTTCGGTTCGTCCAACACTTTCCTAATTTAAATTTATTTTTCATCCAATAGAAGTAGTGTTTTATAGATCTAAAGAGTAGGCATGTCTAAAGCTAAAAAAAATAAAAGAAAACTGTTGGCACTAGGGGCTCCGCCAAGTACCCCGCTTGGAAAGGAAGCTTGTAGCGCTCCCCCAGAAACTATAGCTAAATAAGGAGTTGGTGTACAAATATTATATGCTCACGATGGATGAGCTAGTCCAAGTCTGAGAAACACTGGTATAAAGTCAAACTGTTTTCATAATGTCTAAAACTACTTTGAAGTCTAATAAAGAAAACACATGGTTTACTCAGTTTATAATTTTAATAATTTTAAATACTTTATGCTTTATATATTGATAAGTGTTTTAGAAAACCATATTTTAAATATAGTCGACATCATTCTTCAAACTATTTGAGACAACTGCACTTAATATAAACTTTGTTGTTTTTTATATGCCTTTTCTCCTGTTTTGTATTAATCAATGAATATAGTCATCGTCCCAATGAATTAAAGTTTAATAAGAAAATAACTAACAATAGTTTTTATTGATACATTTTTGCGAGGAAAGCTGCTATGGGGGCGTAGAACTCTGAGTGAGTCGCATCGTGGGACACCTACCTTAGTGACGCACTGACCCAACTTTATATTGCCTTACATAAGGTATACGTTTTTTTTTTCAAAACTAACATTAGAATATATGGTAATCTTTGTGATCATAGAAAGAATCAGCTAATCGTTAAACCTCGAGAGAGGAGTTGTGCGTTGGTAGTGCACAGGGGCTGACTGGCTATATACTTTCTGCTATGCACGAGTGGCATAGACTGCTTTTTACTATTTAGTGTTTGTAAAATGTTTGTTTGTAAAATGTTTTATATGTTTCGGATGTTGCTTCAGAGTTCAAGATAGTTTACTTCTTAGTGCAAACCTCCCGCAGGACGAAGGGGGGTGGGAGCGGACAGGGTTTGACAGTCCAGCGTGTAGCCATCCATAGAGACGTGTGAATATCCACGTGTTCTCCCCCCACCTCTTGTTACTTCGTGGGGTGACTCCGCAGAAATAAGAGAGTGATCTTTCCTTTTTTCTTCTTGCTCATCCAAACTATTGAGGGAAGAAGAGAGGTATATATATCTATAGATAGAGTATTCACAATGGCGTAACGTTGTGATTTCTCCCACTGTTTGATAGGTAATCATTGAAAATGTTGCAAACACTTAAAATGCGACAATAAAAAAGTTTTCAATGATTCTGATAATTTTGTTTGCAACATTTATTCTTGAGTGATAATTATAGTAAAAATAAAATAATGGCTACCTATAAACAATTTTGTACTGTCAAGTTTTCAGACAAAAATATATTTTTCTGAAGATCTTAGACGACCCCTGGAAAATCGTCATTCGACCCCAAAATGGGTCGCGATCCACAGATTGAGAACACCTGATCTATACGATATCTACTGTAGACTAAAGTCTGCTCATATTTAAATTGTTCATATCGTTACTAGTTTTAAAATAATCATTCATAAAATAGTAATAACAATATTGTGTAAGATTATTGCCCCCGCCCCACCAAACCAGTACAAATAAAATGGAAATAATTATATCTGTGGGTTGACTTAGTCTTACGATATTCATAAAACCGCCTCTCAAACTCTCCGACTCTTATCTTAATCATATTCAAAAAAGTCATTTCTAGTAAGGAACGTTTTCAAGGACGTAGAAATGATTTTACGTCCGACACACCGCCCATAGTGGATTCTCTTTTCGCCTGATTCCATAATGCACCACATCAACACCAGTTGTTTTTTTTATGCCCCATGTACAACTATAGCATTGTTATTGGGGTAAGCAAAGTCACTGAACCCTATAAATTTTGTAGACATAATAGTGAGTCTGGGAAGAGGACGCATTTATCCGATACCAGTGTCCATTTCTCTATTATTTCTAAGATATATTCTAATAATTTCTGATTCCTTCCAGTTAGGCAACACAGTGGTTTCCGCCTGAAATTAATAATTTCATTTGCATCGGTACTTCTGATTACCACATCATAGCCCGAAGTCGTCATAACTATGACTTGTTTCGTGGGGTCATCCGTGTAACCATAGGAAAATCTTTTCGGTTTTGGTCTATCGTTTATTTTTAGTACTAATTAGTAGTGTTGGAATAAATTACATGTTTAATGCAGCGTATTTGTAAAATCTGGTATTTTAGCACCTTTTGCCGTGTGGAAGGTTCCAGTGAGACTAAAAGCTGTTCTTTCCTGTAGAAGATCGAGCTCTCCTTAAACTCTGTATTTTTACCGATATCTAGCCAGCCTTTTGTCCAATAGGTGTCCTAGTTGGCAGTCGTCGTCATAGAGTCCTTTCTCAAAAAGGCATTCTTCTGGTCAGTAAAATAATAACACAACATAGATTAAAATTCGCGTGTCATATCCTTGGGCAAGATGAAGAAAGTTCATCATTGTCAGATAATTAACAATAACTTTAGCCAACTAGAATTAAAGCTATGTGGTTCTATGTGGATGCATTGTAGCTAATAAGTTAAATTTCTTTATCCTATTTTAATACAAATCAGTTTCATTATTTTTGTACGAACAGACAAGATTTTATGTATTACCTCCTTGCTGTGATTCGGCCAACAACAATTGTGCAATGCGTCAATTTGAGCACATGCATCATAGGATTGTCACCCTGATGTAAGTAATTATCTACACAGGGTTTATCTTCCCTTAGCAAATTATATTTCTAAATAAAGAAAAAATAATAATTTAGACTCATTCATTAACTAAATGGTTGGTCAATGCTTTGATTGATTAATGAGTTGTCATGAAGCATGAGTTCTATGCAAAATCCGTTGAAGTTAAGTTGTTGAAAATTCGATTGCAAAAATTCAAACATTGAAAAAACATACAAGAAGGATACAAACATAAAGGTAGATACAAAGTGAGTTCATATAAGCATTGTAAAAACAAAAAGAAAAAGAAATGTGGGTTAAGAATTTGGTTTTATTTCTATTAAATCGTCTATATAATAATGAAGAAGAAAGTGGAAAGAAAACAAAACAATGAAAAACTTGATGTACACAATACCCTCCTAACTACAACATATTTAAATACAATTTACAATTCAGAAACAGGCAAGTTCTCTATTCTAAAATAATAAAAGTATTAGTCATAGCGTAAGCGGAAACAAAAAATAATGCAATAAAATGACAACTGACGGAACAGTTACATCCGAAGCTCTAAACATTGATTCTTCTTCTTATCTTATATAATACAGACGTTACTTCAAAAAAGAAGATGATTACGTCCTACGCGTCATGCATTTAGTCATCTTCTTTTTTGAAGTAACGTCTGTATTATATAAGATAAGATAAGATATTAACCAATGACTTAAATTCTGCCAAGTCACTGGTTTTTCTGGCTAGCTCAGGCAACCCATTCCATGCTCTAATAGCACTCGGGAAGAAGGAGTATTTGTACAAATTTGTCCTAGCATATGGGACGAGGAATGTGCCTTTATTTTTGTGTCTTTCAGAGTATTTTATTAAATTTTGTTTTTGTATTTGAAGATTATGGTTCAGTGTTTTATGTATAATTGCTACTTTACTTTTGAGTCTTCTGTCCTGAAGGCTTTCTAAATTTTGATGCACGTTTTTTAAACACTCATAGCCTCAAGGCAAGGACCAAAGTAAACTACAACCTCATCAGAGACCTGCTATTCGCAGATGAATGTGTCAGAGGGGAGTACCGTTGCACACTTTCAACATAGAAAAGAACTCTCTATGGACACTCTTAAGTATACAATGCATTTTATTTACTTCTAACGAAGTTGGAACCTGGCTGTGCCAGCAAAGGAGTAATAATAATGCTTATCATCGTCAGGAAACATGTTTTACAATTATAAGTAAGAAAAAAATAGTTAAGTTTCCCTTTCAGACCTTACGATCTATGGGGCAGATAATGGTAAGGTCATCTGTTTCAATGACCAACGGTTAACGAGCAGAGTGGTATGTGGCCAGCACAACGACCAACAGTCTTTTCTTTCCCCTACTAAAGCCAGCTACCCAGTAGAGTTGGAAAAACTAAAGGGTCCATCTAAACAGATGAGTTCCTGTGTCTGGTCTTGGTCATTATCAAATTTCCTTTTTATTTTTAATCATAATTGGGAGCTTTTGTTATATCGTTCAGCAACTTTTCTTGAGGTACTTGTGTCATTAATATTGTTTTAATTTTTTTTCGAATATCCTTATATTCATGCTGATACAAAACAGTAACTTGAGCATTGAGATAATTACAGTTTCCAGAACGAAAATGCGAAATGAGATCTCTATCTTCTGTTTGATTGTTACTTTGAATTTTCGTTTTAATATCACTGAGATATGTTTTCACAGGGTTCTTTGTTTCACCATAATAAACTTTTTCGCCATCGCAATCTTTGCATATGATTTCAACGACAGCTTCTTTCTTTTCAAAGTACTGGTACTGATTAGGCTGATCATGCCATAAATGACCTGGTTCTTTACATCTATACTGTAAGAGTAGGGAAATAATAAATACACTGTATGACCTAATTTAAGTCGGATCAAGCTGAAATTTTGCACAGTTATTTTTTTCACCTGACAACACTAGATATTAATCTAAAGAAAAATTAGCCAATTGTTAATAGACTATTGGTAATAAATTATTTTGTTTGGTATCTCAAACAAGGGAAAGAAATTGTACATGACTGAAGTGGTGGTATAAGCTAAATTAGTTCACTTAATAGATTACCATCTGAAGATTTGTAAAAGCTACAAGCATAAATTAGCATTAAACAAAAACAATTACTAACAAATATTTCTAATCAGAGAGGTGTATTATTCTTAGTCTAAATTAAATTACAATTACTGATGCAAACTAATCGGAACACTTATCATGTGCTTTGTTTTTTTAAAGTACTTTTTTAATTTACTTGTTTAAGCTTAATTTAATTGTTTCAAAATGACTAATTAAAATATCAGTTACACAGTTACATGCTTAATTTTTAATATTTATATGTTAATATTTTCTCCTAAAATAGTCAACACATTTGCCACTATTAACTATCTTGCAAAATATAGACTTCTTCCGGAGATTCAATGTGGATACAGGTCGGCTAGAGGCACTGTTGACCTGATCTTTGCAGTCCGCTAATTCAAAGAGAAATGTAGAGAGAAAAAGTCAAATCTGTGTATCGTCAGTCGTGAAGGCCGAGTTCGGCTGCCCGGATCAATTCATAACAATGGTGCGTCAATTCCATGATGACATGCAAGAAGAAAACGGAGACTACTCCAAGCCTTTTCCAGTCTCAAATGGTGTCAAGCAGGGCTGTGTGCTGGCTCCAACGCTTTTCAGCATAATGTTCACCACCATAATGAAATATGCCTCTCGTAGAGAAATCATTAGAGTTGGTATACGATATCGCATTGATGCACGTTTTTTAAACACTCATAGCCTCAAGGCAAGGACCAAAGTAAACTACAACCTCATCAGAGACCTGCTATTCGCAGATGAATGTGTCCTAAATGCCTCAAACGAAGAAGACCTTCAAAAGAGCCTGTCCTCTACGCCTACGCCTGAATAAATTTTAACATTACCATAAATTTAAAAAGACAGAAGTATTGCATCAACCTCCTCCAAATAAATCTGTCACAGAACCAGACATTCTTATAGATGGACAGAAATTACCAAACGTCAAAAAGTCTGTCTATCAGCAAGCGCCAACCTAGATGATTAGGAAAACTTCCGTGTTGCTCGTGCCAGTGTGGCAACGGAGAAGGCTCAGCATATCCACTAAACTGAAAGTGTACAGTGCCGTATTACTCCCGTCACTCCTATATGCATCAGAGTCCTGGACCCTATATTCCCGTCACACCAAAAGGCTAAACTCCTTCCACCTACACTGTCTAAAGAGTATCCATAAGGTGCGTTGGTCCGACCACATACCACACACAGAAATATTAAAGCTGTTCACCATAAACATTATCTATGCGACAGTAAAAAGGTCCCAACTTCGATTGGCGGGACATGTAGTCCGCATGACAGACAATCGCTTTCCCAAACGACTTCTGTATGGGAAGTTGTGTGGAGGAAAGTGCTCCTAGGGAGGCCAATACAAGCGCTACACACTCTCAAGAGCTTCTTCAAGAAATGCAAATTCGACATTCACAGCTGAACTATTTCTTGATCGCCCTATGGCGTGGAGCTGTGAGTCTCGGAGTCTCGAGATTTGAAGCAAGAAGATGACTAGAGTGAAAAAGCGCAGAACCAACAGAAAGCTGAGACAAGAAGCAGGCCTGTCTGGAACTGACCAAACCTACCCATGCAACCTATGCGGCCGGCTTTTTAAATCGGGGATTGGAATTTATGATTTGAGAAAGATGTTTATCCTCGATCACAGAGGAAAAGCTATACTATCCGACAATAATAAATATGTTGTTTTTACCTGTATCTTTGAATATAATATTTTAATATTTATACACAACAGAAGCAGAAAGAAGGGTGAGAATGCAACGGCGCCTGGTAATTATATAGCCTCAACCTGCTATCGCAGCAGTGTACCAAGGATTGGGCTCTTAAGTCACACAAGAAGTTGCAAAGGGAAAAGATTGTCCCTCGAGACGTATAATGCCACAGAATATTATATATATATAATGTAAAAAAGTAATTACAATTTATCAATGCATTTTTTTCTTTTATGATATCAATTATTTATAAATCGATAATACATTTCTTTCATTTTTTTGTAAGCTTTTGCTTTTAAAATTTTGTCAGCCTTTTTAATGTCTTCTTATATTTTTGTTCCTTCTTGAGGGCACATCAACTTTTCTTTCATCTACTTGAATTTTTACTACATAATAACATTGCAATTTCTATTGGATTTTATTTTAATAGTTTGAAAATATCCAGTGTATACTACTTACAAATATAATTTAGATTGTCATTTTTCTGACTGGGATAGATGCAATGTTAATTATGCATTATAAAGATGAAGTTAAACCTATTACGTCTTTCTATATATTATTAAAAAAATTAATTATCCTGTTAAATATAATGTGGTAATTAATTTCATATAATTAATACAATATTTTCTGATGTAAATTAATAAACAAATGATGAATAGATTTACTTGATCATACACTGCAAGTTCGTCAATCACTAAGCCATCAAGTCCATTTGCAATCTCACTATCAACGTTATCAGCCATCACCAAGTTAAAGTACAACCAAGAAGAATCTTAAACAAACAGTCAATAGGCAATAAAATCATTGTATAGGAAAAAAAATGTAGTTTCAATTTTAAAACCAAAATTTTATTAAAATTAATAATGTAAACTAGCCATGTCTAACCTTCTTATCTTATCATATCTTATAAAATATAGATTTCACTTTAGAAAAGATAATTACGCCTTAGCTCTGCAGGTGTAATGCATTTAAATCTCCTGTCGCGGATCGCAAAATATAAAATAAAAATTTGAGAAACATCCTTTTTTATTTTATACGCGTATATCTAACACTTTCAACTATATCGATAAAATGTTTGAAATGGCCCGCTACTTCGTATTTACACTACGTCTTACTTATAAACTTTGATAGTGAGTCAACTACTAAATAGCAACTGTTTCACTTGTCCTATAGAGATATTCTAATCTAATTGTTTTAACATATCAAACGATATATATTGCTAAAGTATAAAATATACAATTATGCATATGCATGCAAACCACACAACCATAGTATGAAGTTTTTTTTGATAATATTGTTACGATCTTCTCAATCAGGCCTTCAGCAGACACTACTTAACACAACACAACACAGCACATCTAACTCAAGAACTTGACAACAAGAGCTTCAAGTCACAAAGTGGCGATTTAATTACAAATACATCGACAGCCAATTAAACACAACTGGCTACATCAAATTCAAATACTTTCTTGAACTTAACAGAACTGCCTACCTAAACATTACTAGTCTCTCTAGCTCATACAGCTACATTTTCGAGGACTTAAAGGTACCACGAGTCCTTATTGCCTTGTTGTCCTGAACTCAACTCTCTTTTAACACACTGTCTCTCGACGGTGAAGGCTCTTGATCACATGACCACAACACATGTCATACTTGCGGTTATTAGCAGTACTGTCTCTTGTCTATCGACAACCGTTGACCCGTTGACCTATGTGATTGGCCTGAGTTGTGTGTATCAGTAGGCCACACAGACATTAACCCTTTCAGTCCGCCACTGGAGTTACAACTTTGCCCCCTTCTTAAATTTGTCCGTCCCGCACAAAATCTACCTCACGACATGGGCGTTGGAGGCTCATCGACGCAGGTGAGGTCTGGAAGACATTTCTGTGATGCACGTGAGTAACATTCCATGTGCGCAAATCCATCTGTAAACCCCAATCAGCGCTTCTCTTGCTGATTCTGGCATTATGACAAATGTCCTTTTGGTCAAGACTTTGTTGGAAAGTCTTCCGGTGCTCGCACTCCCCCTGTGAGGCGTCCCCGTCAGCACATTTTTTGTTGAACGCTTGGGTGCAGGCAGGAATCACGTTAACATGCTCAGATCTGTGCTCAGCGTTGTCACAACAAATGTCAGGCTTCTTGTCATTAGAACCAATCTTGCAAGGCTCGCTATCACAGCCATAGATATCGCTACCATCAACAGCGTCTCCGTTGTTGAGTAACGGATTGTTAATACCTCTTGACATGGTAGCCATCTGTTCCTCTGTCATGTTCAATATGGCACCAAACGTTTCATCAGAGTTGTTCAGCGAGGTACTGATACCTACCTGTTTAATTATGGTACAGACCTGCTCGTTGACCTCTTCCAGCTTCGTACCCAGCTGTACCAGGAACGAATCCATCCGTTCATTCACGGCGTTCATGAGCTCTCTGATATCTGGTTGTACTTCAAACTGATACTAGTTGGGATCTTCATCTTCGTCCAGCAAGTCTTGTCGAAGGCGTTCTCTTAGGGTTTTCTTGTTTCTTTCAAAGCATTTCTGCCCACGACACCGAAGCTCCACACATTGATCCTTTCAGTCCGACTTTTTAGTTACAACAAAATATTTTTTATTACCTAAACAAATTTCTAAAACCAATGATCGAAAGACCCGTCTCACTTTATATACAAATTTACCTTTTAGATATTTCTACGCTCTCCATTGATTCACTATTAAAGTAGTACGAGATATTTTTATGATCTGGAAATTCATGACATTTTCTAACGTAACTGTATTACACGTCAAATGGGCTATGTTGCTCAAATATAAAATATACAATTATTTATTTGCATAAGAACTAATTATACTATCACGTTTTTTTTTTTATAATGTTTTTGTTTCCTTAACCACATTTATCATATCTATCTTTTCTAATTTACGAGATCTAAATGGGACGGATGGACGGACCGACGGACAGACAAACCATGCAAAACTAATAGCGTCTTTTCCACTTTATGGGGCCGCTAAAAACATAAAGAAAGTAGATTAAATACAAAATAGAAAATTGTAATTTAAAACATCGAATATTTCTGTTTGATTAGAGTAACACCATTAGTAAAATCACTAAATTTAGATACACTCCAGGCAGTAGAATAAAAAGTAAAGTAGTTGAAATACATAAAAACACTAAACTATAAATTACAAATATAAAAACCAAAACCTAATGAAATAATCAAAAAGACACAAAGATAAAGACACATTTCTTATTCAATACACTAGAAAAAAAATCATACAAATGCTCTTTCTTCTTAAGTGCCATGAGAGAATGAAAAAGGTTGCCTGAATCAGCCAGGAAAATCAACGAGCAAGTAATTTATTTATCATGCAGTAATTAAAACTAGTTTTACTGGTTAAATAGATACGCCTACAACGGTTTAATTGTCTACCAGCAGTTTGCTTCTACAAGTCAACGACCGGTAACAACATATTTCTGTTAGAACAAAATAGGGAATATGTAACTATTTATTGTGTCAGAAAGAAGGAACACATTCAACACAACATTTTGTAGTGAGAAGTGAAAGTCCCACCGATCAACCTCCACCTGAACTGTAAACACTGCAGTGTTTTCTTTTTGGGACGAAAAGCACTAAGAAGGGGGCAATGTTATAACCTTACCATGCACACACCCACCCAAGTATGTATTACAAATAGAAATAAAAGTTTATGTACGGTCACTGGCATATGTTAGACCTCCATACGGGGTACGTGCACTGCCCAGTGGAACTATCCGACTCTTTAATAAATTCGTGACGGGGATTTGCGGAGGTTTATAGTTACACCAAAAAAGGCGGCTCTTCTAGATATATAATCGTGTTTAATGTTTGTTTGTTTTTTACTAGTATTTATAATTATATATATATTTGCTTAAACATAATGTAGTTCAAAAAGTTATTTCAAACAAAAAACAATGGAAATAAAAATAACATAAAATCATATAACTTCCATAAAAAAACAACAATTAACAGGGAGAAGAAAGTCTGCTAAATTGTGACTAGAAAAATGTGTACCAAAATGTTTGCCAGCCAGACAAAAGACGGAGTTACTTAGAACAAACTTAAAGAAAAAAATCTCAATTTGTCCTTTTGTTGACATTTTAAAGGATGTTTTCGTATACTTTTTCTTTGATTAAAACAGTTTTTAAATAGTAAGGGAGATCGACACTTGCTTTTAAGTATCTGAAATATTTTTTTTTTGCATGAGTCATTTCCTATTTAAATTACTTTAACCTTGTGTACTATAATGTTTACACATTCCTCTTAACATTCATGTTCAAAATGTGTACATTTCTTTTTCTTGTTATTTTGTTTGCTCTCCAGGATAAACTGTTGCCATTTAAAGGTACTTTAAGGCTATCTTATGAATTGTTACATTTTCCTAACAGTGATTTAATATACTTTTCTGGAGTATATATCTATATCTATCTATCTATCTATATATCTATATCTATATATATCTATCTATCTATCTATCTATATATATATATATATCTTTCTTTCTATCTATCTATATGACAAAGAAAACAGCCCAGCGACTCTTTTTTCTATACAAACTAAATAGCTTTAAACTAAACAAGAAGATCCTTGAGACATTTTACGGCGCGACTATACAAAATCTGCTAACATACGGAATAACTTGTTGGCAAGGCAACGCTTTATCTAAACTGTTGCGACGTCTAAAAACATCATTAAAAAAGCATCAAAAATTACACTTACAACATTGCCACATTTAAAGGAACTTTTAAAACAAAAGTGCGTAAGAAAAATCGAAAAAATCTTGGAAGGCAACGGCCACCCTCTCCATCAGAACTACGCCAGGTCGTCGCGTAGTGGGCGACTGCTGTCAGTCAAATCAAGAACGGAGCGGTACAAAAACTCGTTCGTACCTCACTCGGTCAGACTCTATCACCGCCACTCATTGATCAGGGAACATGAAATGCGCCAAGATACCTGTGTGTAGTCGCTGAATGAAATCTTTATGTTGTCTGTTGCATTTGTGTGTACTTTTCTGTTGTGTTGTCTTTATATGAGAAAAGAGTCCTTGTAATCACAACAAATTTCCGTAAGAATCAATAAAAACAATAAATAAATAAAAACAAAACTGTTTTGTATCTATTTTTGTATAGATGATGGTTTGTTTAATCTTCAATTTTATCAAGTTAGCTGTGGAACCATTTGCACCAATAAACTTTTAAGACACCTCCAAAGAAAATGTGATATTTGGTCACTTACAGTTTCAAGACGCAGACTTCAATACGACTCAATGGCAACTAGTTTTAGAAGTGTTTGAAATAAATGAAAAGAAAGAAAAAAAATTACACACATGGTAAGTATTAGATAATCAAATGGTTAGATGCCGTAACTGACACACCATGTATCTGACTTTTAACTGACAACGCGAGTGTCGTGTAGGTATAGGTGTTGATGTCTATTCTCACTTGGGTTGGCGTACTTCTTTTCACCTCGTCTGACAACCTCGTTCACACAGCGTAACAAGTATTTTTATTAATCAGAAAGTCTCTGAGTAGCAGACGTTTCTTTTATTGCACATAAAGTAAAATACATATAAAAACTGGCAAGTCTCGCCCTGAAGAAAGAAAATGCAAGCTACGTTTTAAATACATCTAAGTGAAATATTCGAAGTGCACAATGAGTATCATAGTACATAATAACAGCAGAGAGATTACGAACACTTCCTTACTCTGCTGAAGCTCCAAGATAACTGTGGTTTTCACCCCGTGGTCAGTTACAGACCAATAGTTTCCTTTTGAAAAGGCACGAGATAGTCAAATGACTATTAACTCACTTCATGTCACAGTGGTTCTCAAAACCAGGTATGTGACAGTAACCTTTCACACTTCACAATGTGATGTACAGCTAAAATTTTACATTCAAATTTTTAATTTAATTTTAATATGTAGCAAGATAGCCTCCTGGTCTAGTTTTATGCGCTTGGACTGTCATGTTGATGGCCACGCTATTAAATCCTGTTCGCTGCCATCCTCCGCCGTACCGCGGGAGGCTTGGGCAGGGAATCGATGATTTTCAATTGTAAAGGCACATCCGCTTCATATATAACAAATAATTAGGGTTAAGAGAGTGAATAATCAACTATGTTTATTAAAATAGTTTTCTGTATAATAACATTAGGCATAAGCTCTATTGAAAATTATGTTTACGCACTATCTTTGGCTAATCATAATTATATTGAACCAAAGGGGCACCATACAGGGTCTGTCGACAGTTTTCATCCATTCCACCGTTTGGTTTAATTTAGTTGAATATTTTACTACTTAAGCTTAATGTCGGATAACGATTTATTTTTCTTTATTAAATTATTGACAAGTTGTTATTGCTATGTTACAGTTACTTTAAATCACATGCGAAGACACTGTCTCTCTCTCTCTACACATTAGAATATGTGTTATTATAGTTAATAGTGTGCGTGGCTTCAATATTGTTGATTTGTTTACAGCTTGGCACGCAAAGCTTAAACGACTGCCTACAATCCAAGACTGGATGCTTACACTGTGAAAATGAAAGCGATGGTAGAAGATTTGATGTTACTATAAAGGTATTTATAGACAAAGATTTACATTCGAAATAAATTTTATTAGCATTATCTCTAGCAGATTTAATCACTACCGCTTGGAATATTACAACATCGGATTTTTTCGGTAAGAGAGCTCAAGTTTTCACTTTTTATAAATTATTTTTATGTAGAGAGAAAAATAATTATACATAAACCTTAAAACCAATATGGAATATATGTACATATAAGCCTAATAGTATAATCGCCTTTGTAACAAAGGTTCACATCCATTACTGATCTGAAGCAGCCGCTTAGAGTTTGAATGTATAACTTACTCTTTTTATTGGAAGCCATGGGCGTAGCTATGAATTTTCCATCGTTTGGGGACCCGGAGACTTGACCTCTATGGGGGCACCGGCAATTTTGCGTAATATTTAATTTTTAATGTAAAAACACTCATTTTGGGGCCCTTTTCAAATGGGGGACTGGAGGGATTTTCCAATTCTCCCCCTCCTCTCCACACCCTAGATACGCCACTGTTGGAAGCTATACAGTTAAAAAACTAAAAATAAAAAACAATGGAACATTAATAGCGATGTAAATTCCATTGGAACATGGAAAAATAATTACGGAGAGAAAGAGTTTTTATTATTATGGTTCTGCATTTTGTCATTGGTTTACTTTTTAGCTTTTGTTTCAGACACAAGGACATCTGTAGTACAACTATTCATAACTGAACACGATACAAATTACAGCTCAATCGAACATATAACAAATGGGTCACACACAGACTATACAAGCAAAAAGCTTGTGATTTTTGTGATTTTAAATATTGTATTTTAAAATAAATTCAGCGTATTCAAAAATATGTCTCTACTTAACCTATTCACATATCTTTTGGTCTGTAGAACCGTTGGGGCGCCACACAAGATTTGTCGACAGTCTTTCTCTATTTCTCTCAGTCTTTCGCCTTGGATAGAACCTTTTTCGATGGCAAGTCCGTCCATTCTTTTATGTTGTCTTCCCATCTCTTTCTCTGTCTACCTCTTTTTCTTTTTCCTGATACTGTTCCCTGAAGAATGACTATGCAAGACCAAAGACCTTGTAATATGAATTTTACTTTGCATCTTAACCTCACGATGACCTGCTAACTATTGTAAAAAAAAAAAACGCAAACTAAAGTATAACCTATTAATATTTCAGACCTTGTGATATCTATAGAGCAGATGATGTTAAGGCCAACTGTTAACCAGCAGGGTGTCATGTGGCCAGCACAGCGACAAACCTCCTTTATTTTATTTTTCAATGAAACTCAGGTACCCATTAGAGTTAAGTGGACTCAGGAGGTGAGCCCTATAATTCCCGAAATTATAAAATACACGTTTACATCCATATTTGAAACCAGCATCCCAGGTTTAGAAGCTAAGCTCTTAACCACTCAGCCAATGCCCCCCCCCCATTAATATAAATGAATAAAATTTTAGTTAATATTTATAATGGTAAACATTGTTGTCCTCAGATAGTATTCTCTCCTGTGTTGAAAATAAAAAGACTGTTGTCTTGCCAAGTTTTCACTCATCAGTAATAATTAGCCTCTGCTTTTCGGCGACCATTCGAAGTATGTTCTTTCCGATCTTTCAAATTAACAACAAGTATGTTTCATTAAATGACAACTCTTTACCATTGAGCATTGGGTGTGGAAATAACTACCATTACGATTTAAATATGAGGAGATTTGAAAGAAAAAAATATCTTCAATATTATGTTAAGGTAAAAAATGTTACAGTCTATGACTATGGAAACATGACTATAAATGTTCGAACTGGTTTTCAAGGATTGAGTTCCATGTTCAATTGAGTTCCGAAGGTAATTAATTACAAATCTTATATATGAACTCATTCTGTTAGTTAGTCTGTCTGACTGTCTGGTAACAAAGTTTTAACAAATCTTTTTCTTCTACTTCCCATTCTCAGATGCAGCAAAACTTTACACAAGTATTCATTGTCTCTGATAAAACATGAATCAATAAAAAATTAACAAACTAGTTAATTAATAATTGGTGATTAATTGTCTTGTTTGATATCGAGATAAGATGGAATTAATGCTGCTCAACCTGAGATGTTGATGTATATATGGCCTGAATCCCTTATTACTTTTTGTCACTTTTTTATCCAATTTCCATTCATGGAGCAAATTTAAGTTTTGTATAATTATTCACGATACATGAATCAATTGAAAAATTAACTAGTTAGTTAATCAATTAGAACTAATTAATTAATTTTATTTTAGATATCACATCTTGAGATAAAGCCATCTTGAGATAAATGGCTATAATTAAAGGTTTTTTATATTGGATATATTGTTTAGTGTTTGATTTTCTTTTCCTTGTTTTACTTCATAATTAAAGCTCTGAGTTTTATTACTTGGAATTTTTGTTTCTAGAAGTACGTCTACATGTGAAAATTTGTAAGCACCACATAAATACCAGCGACACAATAGTGGATCTATATTCATGGGATGCAAACTTAGTTAGGGCCAATGGAGCTCATGAGCAATTATTACATGTAATATAAAATTTAATTTTAATATCAACATGTTTTCGGTAATCTAGACGTGACGGTACTTTCCCGGCTACATCGTTGCACCCTCTTGAAAACGTTTGTTAGTGAAAACAGAAGGAAAACGGGAAATGATTTCTCCGGTGGGCCTCCACAGCACGTTCTAGAGAGCATGTATTCTATTTTGCCAAGAAGAAATAAAGGCTTCGCTTACTTAACTGTCCAATCCGCCACTCCGTTCCTAAACAGTATACACTAAAAATGACTGCTTTATCATGGTTAGTGACGATACCATTTCCGAATATGGAGGAATCTCTCAATTTCTTGTCCTCCGTTTTAGCTGGGTTGCCAAAACCCACGCGGATAACAAAAGAAAAAAAAAATCGGAATCCCACAATACATTTAAATGATCATTATAATTTGATTTCCGGAAATAGGGGTCGGTAATAAACCATATTTTATTCTTAATCAGTAGGCGATTTTTTTTGTTTAGTGTAGGGTAAAAAATAAGTAAGTTCTACCCATAATGGACATTTAGATCTATTTCGTAAGTCTATGAATTAACCCCCAACCCTTTCAGCAGGATTTGAAGCTAAAAAAATACCTCTTTAATACAAAAAAAGCAATTTACATACTCAAATTTCTATGATCGTAGCCAAATGAGGTTATAAGTTAAAAAATTAAAGCCCATATTGTGAATAATTTTATGCAAACTAAATACAATTAACGACCCTATTTTAGAGCAAAAAATGTCTGCATACTCTTACGATTTCAATTCTATATTACAGGACCTTTTCATTTTAACTTCAAATTTCTGGAAAATGATTTATTGTTAATGTGCGAAGCATCTTGGTACCCAAAAACCTTAGAAATAAAGGAACAAACAAGAGGTGAAGTAAAAATGGAAGACAACTCTGTAAGCCAGAATTATTTGGTGAAGATTTATGAAGCGCTAGATCAGTGCAATGTATTGTTAGAAAGAGTATATGTATCCAAGATGAACACATTTCAAAACAATACTTATAGCCAGATGTTGATGGTACAGAACAACGCATGTAAGTAGTGATTTAGCTTTTCTTTAAAAATTTAATAATCTAATAATAATTAAAAAGATATAATCATAATCATAGACTTGGACGCCGACTGCAGAACTAGATAGGAGGTTCCTAGCAATGGAGATACTACAGAAAGATCTTTGGTATCACATTTAAATACCGCATCACAAACGAAGAGATTAGAGACATGGTTATTATAGCGATTGGACCTACGATGACCAGCTATCTAATGTAGAAAAAAACTGTAAAGTATTGTCATAGTACAATCTATTCATTGCTCGCAAAGATCTTCCTTCAGGAATTTTACCAGGACAAAGAAGTAGAGGCGGAGAAAGAGAACGATGGGAAGAGAACATAATAACATTTGACTCAACAGAAAAGAATGAGTTAACATATTGATAATTACAATACGGAAAAGTCCCACACAAAGTAATAGTCATAGACTCTTAAGCGTATATTTTGGTTTCCAAAATAATTATATTGTTTTGTTTGGTGTTGTGCACAAATTGTAACCCAAATTTCCTTATGGATAATAAAGATTATTATTATTATTATTATTATTATTATTATTAGAAAACCAAAGTTGGTGTTTTTATTAACGACTGCAAATTATTTTCGTTTAGGTAAAGTCAGTTTCTGTAATAGGAAAACACCACACTATTCCTTGGATATCGTCCTACATAACGACGCACATTTCACTGTGTGTTTAATAAATGTAGTCTATGCTGATAGTAACGAGGTCACTACTATTCAATTCAACATTCAAGGCATAGACAATGCACGCATTAGAAAAAAGATTCCATGAGGAAAAGAAAAATCACATGATGATAGACGTCGTAGTTCTTGGCGTCAGAAACAGCGACGAAGGCTTTCGTGAGATTATTATTGACGTCCAACACAAAGAAACTGAGAGATTAGTAACCTCCGTATCTTTCAGAGTAACAAGTAAGTCTTTTTAAACATCTTTGTAATCGTGTACATTTACAAGTCCTGATTAATAATTTGACCTAACCAAATGGTCGTTCAGATTTATCAATGGTCCCATGTTCAAAAACTGCCCGCTCCCAACTCCCGTCGTTTTGTGGAAGGTTTGGACTAGTAAATAAAATTATCTTCAACTAGGAAGGAACACCTGAAACATGAAAAAAAAAACACAAATACCTCTATTCAAGTAACACGTTTTTCCACGGTGGAGTGGGCACGGTTCTCAAAAACAAGTTCAACTATTTCCCTAGAAATGTATAGTTGATATATATCGTTGGATAAGAATTAGTACCTCATAGGCTACATTGGGGAAACTATGGTATAACCGTTGTATATTTCTCAAAATAATTAAATTTGGCTAGAGTACAAGATACTATTTATGTTAAGCACAATACCTTTTGGACTAATAAATAAAAACTTTAACTAATTTATGTTATTAAACATTTAGCGTTTCGTCTTCCGATTGTAGATTAAAAATCCTATCTTTGTAATATTATAACGTCGAGAAGATGTACACATTCACTCAGCAAGAATGTTTTCTCGAGTGGTTGAGAAGGAGGAAATGAGGAGGGTTAAAAAAAAGGCCTTTTCCATTGTTATACAAAGGTTATGTCAATTCACTATGTCTGTCTGGTAAAAAGTTTGTACACGCTTTTTCTTCGATACCCAATTTCGGATCAAGCAGAAATTATACGCAATTATTTCCTCTGCCTGACAAAAAAAAAATTACACACACACGTACATACACACACACACATACATACATACATTAATACATATATATATATATATATATATATATATATATATATATATATATATATATATAATATCCAATCCAATCATCCAATTAGTTAATAAAATATTGGTCGTTAATTATTTATTTGGCATCTTGAACAAGGGAAAGAAATTGTACTTGACTGAAGTAATGGTTTAAGCTAAATTAGTAACCGCTTGAAAGTAAGTTTCAAACAAACTATAGACAACTACATAATCTTTTTGTTTTATGCACAACTAATGAACATAGTGGTAAGAATGTCAGCCTGGGGAGACGGAGTCATGAGTCCATATTTAGGTCGTTCCCCCTTTTTTCTTTATAAATGCTTTACAAAAAATGATTCAGATAAAATTCACCCAGATATCCCTTTCTTTCCCCCCCCCCCCCACCCCCCATGTTTCCAATTGGTCCAAAAAAGTTATAAGATAATAACTTAGTGAGCAAGCCAAACGTATGAAATAGCGCTAAACAAAAAAGCAATTGCTAACAAAATACCAAAGAGAGTTTTGTGTTATGAAATAGAGGAGGCCCCCGTTTGGATCCCCTACGTATCCGCGTATTTGCAAGGGATATTTAAGGGGTGAATTCGTTTTTTCATTATCCAAAGTATTAATATTTCAAAGATCTATCTAGAGTAGTATTTTTGTGTGTGTGTCAAATCTTTCTTCAAAGGTAACGATAATCCAAACATCCGCTGGACGATGGGGAATGGCAGCGAGCATCTATGAACCTGGAAACGTCGAGACTCTAAACGCACGACCAGGCATTATAGCTAAACTAAACACTTTTGTAATGAAATAAACAAACAATTCTCACATGACATTGTTTAAATATATTATGAAGACACCTAATGAACAGAACTGCCTCTCAAGCCCTCAATCAAATGGAGTTTGATGAATGAATGAATATGACTTTCTGACACATTGGACAAATTAGCCCAGTAACACTATTGTAAAGGACAATATTCTTGAGTCACATCTAAAAAAACAAACAAACAAAAAAAAACAACCTTCTAACTCTTGATTTCTTATCTTATATCTAGAATACAAATTATTTTAAAAAGTATTTAATAAAACCTTTTTTTTAGCACCACTTAAACTTTGTAATGAGAAGGAAAACAACACAGAAATTCACGTGGCAGAATACACCTCCACGGTTATATCAACCTGCCTTGCTGGCCAATTTGCGATTTTGAAAAACATCTTCATTAACAATTTCCTCGTTAGTCGATATGAAAATTTTGATGGATTAGGAAACAGACTTAAAATACATGGGAATTCATTTGAAAGTTTTAATATTAATGTCTACATCTACAATATAACTCGGGATCATCCACTTAGCTATGTCATTCAGCTCAAGACCAATGTAAACTTTGTTATGATCTATTCATTCACACTTGTCTTTGAAGGTAAACATTTTTCAAATTTTTTATTTCGCTTACAGATTTAGCATTGATTAAGATTTTAAGCTTTGAAACGAAACTATGTACATAATTTTTTTTCAGAAGAAACTTTTCATTACAAGAACTATATAATTATCGGGGCAACATTACTTGTTCTCTTTTTCTTATCTATCTTGTTGGGATGTTTCCTTAAACGAACAAGTAAGATTTTCTCTGATAATAATAATATTTATAACTGATTATAGAACCGAGGCGTTTAGTCCTAGTAATATCAATTATCTTTTGCAAAATTTAATACTGTCTCATATAAACAATTTGCAACCAAAAAAAAAATATTTTAAATTAGACAAATAAAATAATTTTAAGTCTTTCGTAAAAAAAATATAAACAAGGTTACAAAGATAGTTTGTGTGGAAACACAAACTCAAAATCGGCCCCCAAAGTGGTTCACCCAGGCAGATAAAAAGGCAAGTTTTAATATTATCATAATGAAATTCTATCAAAGACAAATGACATAGAAGTATGGAGAAAAAAGGCTAACAGATCTTGTGGGTGCCCCAGCGGTCCAGCAGACCAAAGGATAGGTCAAAATAAATGTGAAGTTAGATGTGAACATGGCCTAGCGGATGACTTATAATGAATATCCCATTGATCTCATTGTTTTGTAAAGGGTCATTCTCTTATTTCTATAAAAAAAAAAAAAAAAAAAATCTGTAAAAACAAAAATAATTTAAACAAAAAATGTTTTCCTTGGGTTAAGTGTACTGTGGTTTTTATGAGGCACCACAGTTCACGCGATAATATGAAAAACTACTTATTAATTGTTGTTTTAAATTATGACCAACTTATAAACACATACAAAATATATTTTTTATCTTAATTAAAATAATAGTAAATAAACGTTTGAGAACCTCTGTTCTACTGGAATGATATCTCATTTCTAGTCCGTAGACATTACCGTGTTGAACAAAGTAAAACGAATTAAGTTAACGTTTAAACGAATTTGTTATCCTTTCAGAGTGCAGTCGATGCTCGAGTAAGTCAGAAGACATCCAAGTGCAGCTGCCTCAGATGCAGTATGAACAGTCAATGACATATCGGGATTGTATTACCCTTCATGAGAATACATATGATAGTCTACAGATTTAAGACTATTTGTTTTGTTTGCTTTACCATTCTCTCTCTCTCTCTCTCTCTTTATCTTGTATATAGGTTTATGTTGATATTGTCAATTAGTAAGTAAGAAAAACTACATTTGACAATTGTGTAGTCTCGTCATAGGCGTTATTCAACGATTGATGTACATTCTGTATTGAAGTCATCCATGGTGTTCAAAATAAAAAAACTAGGCCTTTATTCTTTTTTATTTTACTTTAAGCTGTTAGTGATAAATTAATGCTCTGATCCGAATAAGTTCGAAATAACTTTTATAAGAAAAGTTAAGACGTTTACATATTTTAAGGAATGAATACTTATTTCAACAAAACCTTACATTCAGAGGAGATCATTTTGAATCACGTTAAAAGGGATGATAAAGTCTAGATTTGTAGAAATTCTTAAGATTAAACGTGTTAAGTCATAAGAGCTCTAGTCGAGATCACGATTCCATATCTAGATTCTAGATGTAGTCTTCTTATCTTATCCTATATAATACAGACGTTACTTCAAAAAAGAAGATGATTATGTCCTACGCGTCATGCATCTACTCATGCATGTTAATCGATTGCTTAATTTCTGCTAAGTCACTGGTTTTCCTTGCTGGCTCAGGCAAAGCATTCCTAGTCTATATTTAGGGATTGTAGCAGGAGTGCTGAACATCAGAATCAAAATGCGTCAGAACCGCTAATAATTAGGTGTGAGTATTTTCTCGCTCGAAGGTACAAAATTCTGGGTCAGCGTCCCATAAGTAATTGAACCTAGTATACATTCAAGATCTAGTCTACATCTAGATTTGTTCATGTATCTAAATCTAAACACAGCCAGCAAAACTGCCATTCAGGTTCGGGCTGATTTAGAGGGCCGGATGGAAAACCGGTTATTTTAGCGGACTCGTTTTTAAATTTCCTAGCCCGTCTACTCCAATATATTAAGTGAAATTGTTGGGGAGAGGTACATATCCGAAAGGTTTCAGTGCTGTTCGTAGGTGAGCAGTTAACGCAGCTCTACTGTTAAGTTATATTTCAAATTCTATTTTAAAAGAATTATAAGAATCTTATCATTAACGGCATGTTGTCCTATTAGAACTTAAGTGAAAAATAACGCCAAATGAATTTGGCAATTTTATTACTTAAAACGATGAAAACTAGACTAGGGCTTGGATATTCCTGGACCAATTGTGAATTCGATGAAGGCCGCCACTGAGTTTTTGTGATAGTGTTTGTATTTTGTATAATTTTGCGTTCTGGTTTTTGAAGTTATCAATAGTTGCAGTATTTCTCAATTGAAAATAATTTTGCTTGCGCCCTCCTTAACTAGATTGTGACCTGTGAGCTGTAGATTCTAACAGTGGGTTTTGGGAGGGCTTTTTGAAAGAAATAAATGTAACAAAAATATTTGAGGCATAAATATAACATGATCTTCAGGTATTATTTTTCATAAATATTTATACTATGTTTAGAATCCAAATCAGCGTATTAAATATTAAATACTGCTAATTTAGTTGCTCTCCTTTATGAATCGATGTTTTGTGTTTTGAATGCAAAAAAAGTCAATTTCCTGAATTCGTAATTAAGAGGCAGAAAGTTCTCCCTCCTCCAAAGCCAAACGTTGCCCTGCTACTGTTACAATCCGTAATTTTTCAAGGCAATGGTAGGGCTAGATTTATACTTTTACTCTTCCATGACTTGCACTAGATGGTCAGATTCTGGTCAACAGGCCCATGTCTAGGGGTATATGAGAGATGCAAGATTTTCGTTAGTTGGCGACTGGGCTTTGAAAGAGTGAGAGCGCGGATATTGCAACAGTTGAAGATTAAAGTTACAGAGAATTAGTCGAGAGTTGTGAGATTAGAAATGTTTTCCCATCCTAGTACGTGTTGGACGATGTTGTGTTGAAGTGATCTGATGACCTTACGTCGAGTGTATTTATGTAAGATAGTGCATACGTGTCTATTAACGTTACTTCTGAGTTGTGTTTCTTTAAAGAGTGATAATGCTACACTAGTACATGTTGAGGTGATCCTGTCGTAAAGAGACTGATTTAAGGTTTGGAGTTTCTTCCCGGTGATCCAAACCCCTAGACAACGACCTTCGCAACCAATCAGGACAACCCCAATATATTGGCGGATTGGGAAAGATATAAACTTTTTATTTTTCAATAGACAATTTCTAAATTTTTAGAGACACACTGCGGTACAGTGTTACTTAATCAGAGATAACACACCTATATAAAAATATATTCTGTTTAGATCTTGATCTCGATCGAAGCAAGTAGAGTTGAAATCCTGAAGAGATGTTTGCTTATATATTTTACAATGAATACAAATAAAATTAAATTAAAAGTTGATGTATTAACCTCTGATATGTTAACATAGTTTTATGATAGTTTTGAATAGAATAAGGTTTACTACATTGTTTTTATCCCTTTAGTGGCGAAACGACCGTTGAATATCTCATACATAGAAATATATAGGTATGTGCCCAGCACTATCATTACTTTCTTCTAAAACTTCAATGTGGATCCAAGTAGCATACTACAGCGACATAAAGCATTGAATAAGAAATGCAAAGTGAACACGAAATTCCAGTAACACAAAGTATTTGAAATAGAGAACAAATAATTTCCAAAATGTAAAATGTCTTTAATTTGCGTCGTTTAATTTAACATTTAACTCATAAACCTTAATTCTATAGTTGTTATTTTAGTTTGTTAGTCTTTCTACTCAGAATCATATAAAGGTTCCGTTTTCGTGCAATACCCTTTGATTTCAATAAGAAGGTAAATAAAAATGAATTCAAAATTTTTTTAATAATTTGTACTACACAAAAGTAGAGTTATTTCTCTAGTTTCTCTTGTTTCTAATTATGTAGATTGATGTCTCTTTGTCTAGGCCTTTGTGTGTTGAGCGATTTAGATTCAGGACATTCATTTATGTACATTAGTTTATTCTGCGTTCTTTTGGAAGAACATTTTTCATAATCCTTCATCGTAATAAAAACATCATCAAAATTATATTTACAAGTGCCAAAATGTTCTACAAGACGTCTTTTCTTTATAGAGTTGTTCCTTATTTTGGATTCAATTTCACCAAGAGCCACCCTAAAGCTGTTGCCCGTCTCACCGTAGTAGATACATCCACATTTACAGAGAATTTCATACACAACCATTTCAGCATCAAAGAATTTAAAAGATTTGTTTCTCCAAAATTCACCTCTTCCTACAAGCATGAGAGTCTGTGAACATGAAAAACATTAGAAACATTTGGAATTTTAAAATGTTATTATTAAAACACTGAGTAAAAGAAGTTCCCATTTCAGAGCATGTGGTCTATAGGACAGACGATTTAAAGGTCATCTGCCTATGTGGCCTACGGTTAACAAGGGTGTTATGTGGCCAGCACAACTACCTTTACTTTTCCCCAACTAATGTCAGGTACCCATTAGAGCTGGGTAAACTCAGAGGCACACGAAAATCCAGAAATTAAAAATTACAGTCTTCACCAGGATTCGAACTCCGGACCCCGGTTCGGAAGTCATCGCTTTACCGCTCAGCCACCGTGCCTCCTAGTCTATATAGCCTACATATTTTGTAGTTTTTGAGGACAAAAACAAACATTAAAATGAATATATTTTATTTGGTTGAAACTAAAGGGACAAGAGAAATATTGTTTGATCCGCTATGTCTCACCAGGGATGTGTAGGCCTACATCATTTCCTTAACCAAAAGGCTAACTTTTTGTGCTCTTTATCTATATCTAGACCTCATTGCAGTGTGTAAAGTTATGCTCCTATTTTTTGAAAACTTCAGATCTGGACCAGATTCTAAAATCAAGATGTTGACTATATAGTCTCTACAGAGCCGGTCCTAGCAATGGCGGGGCCCAATGCGAAACTTTTGCACGGGGCTCAGTCTGGGTAGGGATAAGCATAAGGTAAAAATTAAGATATTGTTATAGAAAATACATTCGTTTAACAATGCCGTTTATTATCGCGCATAAAATTGGCACCCAAAAATGAAGCTTTTGTTTATTTTTCTTGAGATTTTTAGAAGTTTTCATGAGATTTCCATGACTTTTTGGTATATTTTGTAATTACAGGAGATTTCTAGGAGCCCCTGGAATCAGGAAACCGCGGAAAACCTGCCATTTAATATAAGTTTTAAGATAAGTTACAGCGCGGGGCCCACTGCGACCGTATAAGTTGCAGTGGCCTAAGTCCGGCCCAGAGTCTCTAGATTCAAATTACTTCTCTCTTTATTTTGCTGGTGAATTATTACCATGTGTTCATGCTTCGGCGTCTACTGTCATGTACCAAAATAAAGGAAATGGTCATACCACAGCTTCTCTACGCCTTACTTGCTCACACTAAACATGATATCCATCTAGCGGTCAACGAGTTTGCGTACGCTGCAGCCTCTTTTGATTTAACTATAAACCTCGGTAAAAAGCTTGGAGTAAGGGCTTTTTAATGTTTTGTTATATTTTTGTTCCTTCTTGAGAGCATATCAACTTTTCTTTCATCTACTTTAATTTTTACTACATAATAACATTGCAATTTCTGTTTGATTTCATTTTAATAGTTTGAAAATATCCAGTGCATACTACTTACAAATATAATTTAGATTGTCATTTTTCTGACTGGGATAGATGCAATGTTAATTATGCATTATAAAGATGAAGTTAAACCTATTACATCTTTCTATTTACTACTAAAAATTAATTATCCTGTTAAATATAATGTGGTAATTAATTTCATATAATTATTACAATATTTTCTAATCTAAATTAATAAACAAATGATGAATAGAATGTTTACTTGCTCATCTTTTTCATGATTATCTTCAATCGATAAGCCAACAAATCCATTTGCAATCTCACTATCAACGTTATCAGCCATCACCAAGTACAACCAAGAAGAATCTTAAACAAACAGTCAATAGGCAATAAAATCATTGTATAGGAAAAAAATTGTAGTTTCAATTTTAAAACCAAAATTTTATTAAGATTAATAATGTAAACTAGCCATGTCTAACCTTCTTATCTTATCATATCTTATAAAATAGAGATTTTACTTTAGAAAAGAAGATAATTACGCCTTAGCTCTGCAGGTGTAATGCATTTACAGTCTTCTGTCGCGGACCGCAAAATATAAAATAAAAATTTAAGAAACATCATTTTTTTATTTCCTATGCGTATATCTAACACTTTCAACTATATCGATAAAATGTTTGAAATGGCCCGCTACTTGGTATTTACACTACGTCTTACTTATAAAGTTTTATAGTGAGTCAACTACTAAATAGCAACTGTTTCACTTGTCCTATAGAGATATTCTAATCTAATTGTGTAACATATCAAACGATATATATTGCTAAAGTATAAAATATACAATTATGCATATGCATGCAAACTGCACAACCATAATACGAAGTTTATTTTGATAATATTGTTACGATCTTCTCAATCAGGCCTTCAGCAAACACTACTTAACACAACACAACACAGCACATCTAACTCAAGAACTTGACAACAAGAGCTTCAAGTAACAAAGTGGTGATTTAATTACAAATACATCGACAGCCAATTCAACACAATTGACTATATCAAATTCTAATACTTTCTTGAACTTAACAGAACTGCCTAACTTAACATTACTAGTCTCTTTAGCTCATACAGCTACATTTTTCGAGGACTCAAAGGTACCACAAGTCCTTATTGCCTTGTTGTCCTGGACTCAATACTTTTTAAACACACTGTCTCTCGACCGTAAAGGCTCTTGATCACATGACCACAACACAGGTCATACTTGCGGTTATTAACAGTACTGTCCCTTGTCTATCTAAGGCGTTGACACGTTGACCTGTGTGATTGGCCTGAGTCGTGTGTATAAGTAGGCCGCACACACATTTATCCTTTCAGTCCGCCACTTGAGTTTCAACAATATATTATTTCTACCTAAACAAATTTATAAAACCAATGATCGAAAGACCCGTCTCACTTTATATACAAATTTACCTTTTAGATATTTCTACACACTCCACTAGAGTAGTACGAGATATTTTTATGATCTGGAAATTCATGACATTTTCTAAAGTAAATGTATTACACGACAAATGGTACCAAATGGGCCGATCTGGTCGCGACAAAAGAAAAAAAAATTCAATGCAGACAACTTTAAAAAAAAAAGTGACGGCAGCAAGACACAATGGCCCGAACATGTTTTCTTGTGTTTTTTTTTTTATCACAAAGAGTTTTGTTTGAAATTCAACAAGAATAGAAAAAAAAAACACTAAACACTATACGTATTGTCATTAGCAAAATGTTAGTCCGTACTTTCTGCTATGCACGAGCGGCATAGACTGCTTTGATGTCTTCGAGGTACTGTTTGGCCTAGTCATTGTGCTGGTCGGCATGTGCCTTTGATGGCACTCCCATTTTTTTTTTGCTCCTTCCCTCCCCCGTCTTTTAATGGTTCCAATGAAATTTAACCAAAAAGAGGGATTAGAGAGGCTAAGTTAGAAAACATTGAAGATAGGCGTGACAATTAGGTCTTTAACAATACTTAATAGAAATTAACTTTAACACACAGCTGCGAAATTGCAAACCACCCAACTTATTCACAGCTCAATATGGGTATAAAGTTCTAGTTTCTGCGATTTGAAAAGAAAAAGTAAGTTCATTATTGTTTAATTTTAATAAAATAGATCTAAAAATACTACACTTAAGGCTTACAAAAAAAAAAATCAATAAAAAAAAATAATTTAGATCTAAATCAATGTTTACACTATTATAATTAATGGCAAATTTATTCTTAGTAAGTTAGTATGAAGTCATTAATGATGAAAATTATTACAATAATTTAAAAAAATTATATTGCGCTGTCACATCCGATATTTAATGAAAGGAGATTTATATTTTAAATAATGGGTCATGGTATATATTCATATACTAATCGAGTTTTTGAGAATGTACTAGTAGGAAGCAAGAGCTTTTCACATTAAGTAAGTGCTTCTCTAAGCGTTCTGCTTTCTCTTATCTTTTAATGGAATGGGTTGCCTGATTTAGCAAGGAAAACCAATGATTTAGCATATTTTAAGTCACATATCAACATGCATGACTAGATTGACACATGAAATGCGTAAGACGTAACAATCTTTTTTTTTTTGAAGAAACGTCTGCAATCTATAAGTTATACCAAAAAGTTTCTAACTCATTAGTCTGCTATTGTATTGTTTATAGTTTTCAGACTACATACATGTATAAATAGTATACATTATGTCATACTACGAATGCATACATCCAGTTTTCGATGTGTTATCAAACTTTATATATCTTGTAGAGAATTAGGCTTACAATTATAATATAACACATGGGCGTAGCCGGGAGGGCAGGGTCTTCAAAGCATCACTTGCCTCAGACCTCATTGTCTGAAAGGGAAACTTTACTTACTGCCCCAGTGCAGCCAACTTAAGCAAACTATAGTCGCCAAATTTCATAAGCGTAGTCAAAAGAGGTTTTGTGGTTACCCTCCCCCTCCAATACAAAAACTAAATCATTTTACCATTTTCTACCAGTCGCTGAACTCCACTGAATAGCAGATTTGGTTTTTGAATTTTTTTAGCGGAAGAGTAGCAGGCTAATTGCACTGTAGACACTTCAGAATATGCATTTTTAAAGCTTAAAACGGAAATAATGCTTTGCTCCTGGGCGAAGCCCTGGACCACACTGGAGGGAGCTCGCAGCGCTCCCCCGGACTCCCTAGCTGCACTTTTGCGGTGTGTACTGTCTTTCCACTAATTATTGGGAGAGAGTATTCTAGTATTGCAAAAACGTTTGCAAGAATGAAAGATCAGAATGTAATGAAGATTAATTACATATACACACACACTAATATATATATAAATTTCGGAGTGGGATAAAAATCCCCCCCTCACAGAAAATATATGACATGCCATTTGTGGGCCGGTTTATATGGTAATGCCTGGGTAGATTTTGATACCTAGTCTGCCCCTGTTAGTGCATTAAACAGAGATTGGCAAGATAGATAAACACAGTCTATATTTGGCAGTGTGTTGGAATATAATTTAAGATCTGAAGAACTTCGTTTTAAAAACATCTGCACATTATTTTCATGTTTCAATGAACATAACTCAGGCTAGCTTGGTCGTTGTTATTTTGTTATTTATTTTAATAAAAGACAAAAGAAAAGAAAATGATGACAGAGTCAAAATATTTGTATGCGTAAGACGTTAGCAAATACATAAATAAAATAAAATAAAATATCTCAATTATAGTTTATACCAAATGAATTAGAAGAAACATTCATGATCATTATCATTCATGTTAGAAAACAATGGCCTTCCAAGGTAACATAATTACTTATCTAATGAAGTCAAACTAAAATCAAATAAAATGGATGCAATTGAAGTAGCCATAAAAAAATACCAATAACTGCTCGATACCAAATGGAAAGGCAATTTTAACATGTTATAAGCACTATCATGTTTAATGCGTCTTTTTTTTTAGTTTCTTTCATTCTCTGAAATTAATAATGATTACATTTGTTCTTAGTGAGCATCATGATTTGTATTGTTTGATTAAATAAAGATGTGATATGACAATTACCTACCTGCTATATGAAACAAAAATGCGGATGCTAATGTAAAATGATAATTAATTTACGGTCGCCTTGGAGTTATTTAGAAAAACATGAAAACATTTTATTAAAAAAAATAACAATTAACAAGAACTACGATTAACAAAAAAATAATGTAAAAAAAAAAATCTAATTTTATTTTTTGTTTCTAATTTCAACGTTATGAAAAAAAGTAAAACCATAAATTCATAAATTTAAATCAATTTGTAGCATTCACCTCTTACCTGAAGTATTAAGCGTCTATGTGTGTTTGTAAGCGCAATGTAACTACGGGAAATCTCAATATTACATGTCGAATCGATCAATATATCGTAACTCTGGAATCGGATCATCCATATGTATGCCAGTATATTATGTTATGGAAACCTTTAACTATATTTATATAGACTTATATTAAATAACTCTTCTGCTAAAAAACATTAGAGTTCATTTTACAATTTTTTTTGCAACCATGTGCTCTCCTCTATTTCAGTTAAAGCAACTTGGCTCCTAAGCTTGTCTATCAAAGGGGCTATGGGTTCTTTACATTTACAATACACAAACTTTATTCTACTTCAAAGAAAAATGATTCTATTATAATTATTCTTGATAAGGTGTAAATTGTCGTACAAAAAATATCGTAAAGGTATCATAAATATATCAATCAAAATCTAAATGGGTATTTTACAAACATAGGAAAAACTTTGTTAATTTATATATATATATATATATATATATATATACATATATATATACATATACATATATATATATATATATATATATATATATATATATATTGACTTTTATTCTCATAAGTCCACATTAGAGTACTATTTACTGGGAGGTATTTATCAGGAACTGAACCTTTTATAT
Source organism: Biomphalaria pfeifferi (assembly GCA_030265305.1). Lineage (NCBI taxonomy): Eukaryota > Metazoa > Mollusca > Gastropoda > Planorbidae > Biomphalaria > Biomphalaria pfeifferi. The sequence continues at coordinate 1,760,425 of JASAOG010000139.1, forward strand.
TACTAGCTTTTAATGTATGTATTTGTTGAGACACTTGCTGATTAACTTATCCCGCGGTGGATCTGGAGCCACCAGCAACCATAATCTAACCTGATACTAATATTAGCCTCCTACAGTCGTAGAACGATTATAGACTATCACGGACACTATACATGTGACTGTAGAACCCTAATTGGAAGAGACCATTCCGTCCACATATATCGCAGGTGGCTTTTTCTTATGACAAGCTTTTCATCCAGACCCTAGGCCCATGTCTTTTTCCACATTCCATTGATTTCTTGATCACGTTTCTCTCCATTTAGTGCGGTCTAGGGCCTAGGGCTAGGTCTTCCCAACGGTCAGCATCGATGTTCACCATTTGTAAGTCCCCCTTTGTTATATGCTCGTTCAAAGGTGGAGAATGTTGATGGAATGCTATATGTTAGGAAGAGTTGTGCCCATGCACAGGGGAAACTACTCTGGTAGCCAAGAATGCTGATTAAACTTGTTTGTGTTTACCTGAGAGTGTTCTTAGTTCAAGTGTATTCATATTTAAGTGTCCATTGTAACAGAACCAATTGGTTTTTCTGAAGCCAGGCGCGAGTTGCCGTATAGAATTATTTTCGAGTATGTCCGAGCCAGCGCAGGCGTCGTCGTCTCATACCATACGAAGAAAAGGCGTATTTGACAACGTAGGTAGGTGAAAATTATAAAAGGAAGTATTTAGTAACAAACAAAGAAGTTCTTTTTAACCATATGATCTTGACGCATGCGTTATCTGACAGTCGTACAAAAATTGGGATCCATCGCGCCTTTCTTCTCCCCACTTTGCGATATGCTACGAAAACTTAGTATACAGTAGGCATGCACACAACTGAACAACTTCCAAATGGCCTGTCTTCGAATTAACACTGAATGTTAAATGGCAATTAATTCGCTTATTATGAAGTTATCATAATAACAGGCCTGGGAAAAGCATCCACTCAATCCTGATGCAGACTGAGGTGCGATGAACAGATTCGTTTTTCAGAATGAAAGACAGCCGCATCCCTTAAAGATATCTTTAGGACCAATTAAGCGAAGGGAAGCGACCATATAGGGATCCTTTTATGCAGATAGACCACTAAGACCACTAAGTCAAAAAGCTACATAAATGGGAAGCGTGGTCGAGAGGCCAAGTGCGCTTTAACTTGGCTTGGCTTGACTACCTAAAAGGGGGCTCGAGGTTCGACACCCGACTCGGGCAGACTGAGCGCCTAAAGGCAGCACGGAAAACCAACTCCTAGATACCCCCTCCCCACCACTGGTCCACAAATGAGATTGGACCTAAAACGCTCTGAGCATGCTATAAGCATGAAAGTAGCGCTATATAAAAGCTATAATAATAATAAAATGCCTATGACATATAATACATATGTTAAAATAAGACACCAGTTGTTAAAGACATATTTATTGAGATTATAATTATGTTTAAACTAAAATAGTAAAAGAAGAGGAATGACTTGAGGGGATGTTAATGAGATTGTATAAATGTCCGGCTTAACATTTCCAAGTAGCAACAGCCAATTTCCATGCACACACATTCCTAATCGGTTTCTTTTATTACATAGCTTATATCAACTCTGTCTGGTAAAAAGTGTGTACACATTATTTCTCCCACATCCATTAAAACTAGACTAGACATGAATAAAAAAATAGTAACCAATTAATTCATTTCCAAGTGAGAGCTACTTCATTTATCATAGATATGGTTAAATTTTTGGGGTTTAGTCCCCTTAATCAGGTTTTAACACTGTATCTTTCTTAAGTATTATCTGATCATGTTGATATTTAAAAAAATATTTAATGTACCTAACAAAATTTGAATCAATAAACCAAAATATTTAACTAGTCAAGTATGTATTGGTAATTAATTATTTTGTTTGATATCGAATAAGGAAAATAACTTGTACATTATTGGTAGATATAGTTTAAAGGAGGAGTTCTTGCCCTTTAGATTAGCTTTTTTTTTTCTTTTTTTACATATTTTTGTTTTTTTACTTGTTTCTTATGAGGTTCATACCGGCACTCAATCCAAGCAAATAAGAAAGAAAGCAGTTTACAACTTACAGACATCGACAAACACATAACGAATATAAAATTGTAACCGAAATTTATTGTACCCTTGTTGAAAAATTGGATTAAGTTTCTCTATATGTGAATTTTAATAGGCTGCCCATGCCTAAGTGTGGATTCATGCAGGATTGGTACCTTATTATGTATACGTGCAAAAGTGTTCCTTACCCATTTGGGAATATCCGAAATGAAGAATGTCTTCAAACCTTAGTTTGAGGTCGACATAAAATATGACCTAGTAGACTTATAAAACATCACTCAGAGGCGAGTTGATTATTATCAAAATTATACGATTCGATAAATTAGCTTTATGTGAAGAATTTATTTTAATTTTGTACATTTTTTGGCAGCTACGCTATGACGTTCTTTAGTCAAAGTTATAAAAAATGATATTCTAAATTAGAAAAGACTTTGGTAATAATATCTCTATATCATTACATCATTTTTTTTTCAGGGCCATCCTTAGGTCACTACAACCTATGCGGCCGCAGTGGGCCCAGCTAATTCCTGTTGTAAATTATTTAATTAACCATTTTAATTTATAACAGGTATCTCGCAGCTTCCTGATTATTAATGTTCTTGGACAATTGAGATGTCATAACAATCTCCAGAAATAGACATCACGGTAGACTTGATGTGTCACTCTGTATAAAAATCGCCAATCCAACGCGCGATGTAAAAAGGCATTATCAGCTTTCATTGAATAAAAAATAGGGCGAATTTAAACCTAAATATGAAGTTCAATTACTTTATTTACTATAAGAATTTTAAAAAATTTACTTATCACAGACTTATTCTCCCTTAGTTTTAATTACTTTTTTTTTTTCAATAGGTTTAGTTTCTGTCAACATAATTTAAGTAAAACCATAAAACAGCATTAATATATTTTATTTCAAGTCTTCATTAATATAGAACAAGAAAACGGTGACGGCTAAACAACTGATACATTTGAAACTACTAAATTAGTGTATGTTTAATATATCATTTACGAATTCAATAAAGCAAATAATTATTACCAACATGAACAACAAAGTAATTATTTTACAAAATATTTCTATAAAGTTACACACTGCTAAACATATATAAACCTAATTATACAAATGCGTAAAGAGTACAAAATGAACACAGCTTCTATTTCGAGCTAAAATGTAGATGGTAGTAGCTTTACTATCCAACAGTAGCATTGCTGCTCACTTCTCAACAAATAATGTTTGAGAAATTGGTCGTAACATTTATTTTCAAATCGTTTTCATGTGAGAAATCTAAATGCTTTGCTCCTGACTGGAACTTGCATCCTAGTGAGAGATACAAAAGCCTCAGATGAGTCAAATGTGGAATTTTACATCAAACTATATTAAGGACTTTTATTCATGGTGTACAAACTATTAATAGCTAACGTTTTGGTAAATACGGTATAGAAATATAGGAAGCCTTTTTTTTTTAGATCTATGATAATTAAGTACTGAGTACTTTTTAGCATTGTAAGGTACAAATGTCTAAACTCTTCCGTTTTATAGAGGAAGGACACATTGTATTTTCACCCAATGAATGAAATTTTCTTTAAAAAAAAAAAAAGAAAAAGACGGAACATTAGCTAATGCTAATAAAAGTACTTCAATAGAAAGATCAACTTCCATGCATTGAGAATAAGTTATTGTTATATTTTGTATATAGTTGGTGACAGCAAACAGCGACCTTGAATTTTTTTTTGTTTCGTAAGAAGCTCCATAAAATAAAATAATTAATAATGATAGGCCTCTTTTTAGTCTTATCAATTAGTTATATATATATTGCACGACGTTTAGCATCAGAAATATATAATATACATTTAAATGACTTCTTAGAGCTTACTAAGGCAAGTATGTTTAGTAAATGATAACTTACCTGAATTCCACGACCCAGTAACATTTTCTGTAAAATATAAAGCATTTTCTTATAGTAACATTTAACACACATTCACGTTTTTAAAGTTAAAGAAAAATAATTCTAATAAAAATCATTGTGGCACAAGGTGTTTAACAATTATTTAAAGTTTTTACAATTAAAAGTTCATTAGGCTGACAATCGGACAAAGCCACAATTAATATGTTAAGTGAAGACTAAAATGCAATGTTCTCTGTCTAAAAACTGCATTTTAATAATCTCTTCTAACAGATTCTCAGCATATAATGTCGAGGTAAGTGATACTACAATTCAATGGCAAACAATGCAGGAGAAAACGTTATGAGTATCGACAATTTCTTTAATATAACACTTTGAAAAGCTTGTATCTCATCACTTTCTCTTTGTATCTTTCCCTTTCTCTCTCTCTTTCTCTCTCTCTCTCTCTCTCTCTCATCTGGCATCTAACTTTCCTCATAGTGGTGTTGTTTTCCAGGTCAGCAGCTTTTCATAGCAGAAAATCAAGAGAAGAAGCGAGCCCATTCTTTTGTGTATAAATGTATAAATATATTTTCAGAAGAATTTGATTACCACATTATTTAACGTGGAGGAGCGATGGCTAAGCGGTAAAGAGCTTGGCTTCTGAACCAATAGTCTCAGGTTTGAATCCTGGTGAATTTGGGATTTTTAATTTCGGGATCCTTGGGTGCCTCTGACTCCACCCAGCTCTAATGGGTACCTGGTATAAGCTGGAAAGAAAGTAAAGGCGGTTGGTCGTAGTGTTGGCCACATGACACTCTCGTATACCGAAGGCCACAGAAACAGATGACCTTTACATCATCTGCCCCATAGATCACAACGTCTGAAAGATAAACGTTTTTTTTTTCATTATTCAATGTACTTACTGAGTTGATGACATCCTTCAGTTTTTCCTTTTGTTCATTTGTCAGCTCCTTTCAAACAAAGAAAGAAACAAAGAAATAAAACATGCTATAGATTAAATAAATGCATTTCAACGTCCTTTTTATAATTACTTACTGCAATGTCATCTCTTGCAAGAGTAGTCACAAGTTTGTCTTGAAGGACAGTTTTTAAAAAGTTCCCCTGTAGAACAGAAGGAAAAAAAAACTAAGCAAAAGTAAAAAAAAAACAAGGTTACAAAAGACAGTTTGTGTGAAAACACAAACTCAAAATCGGCCCCGGAAGTGGTCCACCCAGGCAGGCTTCAATATTTTCAGAAAGAACATCCAAAAGAAATTATACCAAAGACAAATGAGAGATAAGAATGGAGAAAGAAGGTTAACAGATCTTGTGTAGTGCCCCAACGGTCCAGCAGATCAAAGGATAGGTGAAAGTGAATGTAAAGTTAGATGTAAATCTGGCCTAACTAGTTCCCATTTTAGACCTTGTGGTCTATAGGGCAGATGATGTAAAGTTCATCTGTTTTGTGGCCTACGGTTAACGAGGGTGTCATGTAGCCAGCACAACGACCAACCGCCTTTACTTTTCCCCAACTAATGTCAGGTACTCATTAGAGCTGAGTGGACTCAGAGGCGTCCAAAGTTGAAAATCCCAGTCCTCACCAGGATTCGAACCCAGGACCCCCGGTTCGGAAGCCAAGCGCTTTACCGCTAAGCCACCGCGCCTCCCCTGCCTAACTGATGTGTTTTAATTGCAATATAAAAAAAAGTTTAGAAAAATGAAGTTTATAAGATTACTATTCATTTTAAATTAGGTTTAACTTACAATGCATACTAATTAGCTTTTTCTCTTGCATAACAGCTTGCATAACTGATTTTAAAAATTAGATTTTTCGCTTTCAGAAAAAAGTAGCCGTTGCATCAGAACTTTGAATGGTCTAAAATATTGTGATGTCGGATTTTCATTATCTTTTCTAGTTTATGAGATCTAAACGGGACGGACGGACAGACGGACTAACGGACAGACATTTCGCACAAAACTAATAGCGTCTTTTCCCCTTTCGGGGGTCGCTAAAAATGGGTTTAGATATTTTAAAGTTTTTAAAGTCATAGAATATTTTAAGGGTTTTCTAGAACTGAAATTTATTTTAAACATATCGGTCGATCTCATACTTTCCAGCCGTTGTTTATGTGTAGATATTTTTTTTTTTAATTCCATGGAGTTAAGTCATAAAGTAATATTCTTTAAAAAAGTTTTCAAAAATATTATAATCCATCATTTGTGCATACAGGTTTTTGATAAAGGTCAACTTATTATGCTAATTAAGCTGAGAATGATGACTAAAATTTAAAATTTTGACTGTCTGAAGAAGATATATTAACACTTGCCAATGGGGTAAGCTGGTTGAGCAGAAAACCTCTGGATCGAGGTTCTTGGATTTGTCGATGAGGACTAGAATATGAAGTTTCGTGATTTTTTTGTATGGCTCCTCAGAGTTTACCCATCTTTAATAGATACCTGGCTTAAGTGTAAAGGCGGTTGGTCGTTGTGCTGGCTGTTTGTTTTTTCCCCAACTAAGGTCATGTACCAATTAGAGCTACGTAGACTCAAAACCAGAAAAGATCCCAATATAAGAAAATTCCAATCTTCACAAGGATTAGAACCCAGGAAACCGCTTTGGAAGCCAAGCGCTTTACCGCTCAACTAACACACTTTATTTACCTGTAATTGGAAGCATGAAATATGCGCTTGAGAAATTGAGAGGCTTGAATAGATCTTTCAATCATTGGATAGGAAGTCTATAAATCATGAGCTTGTGGTTTCCAAGCCACGTTGAATCAGAATACGGCAAATGTTAATGCAGAACAATATAACACAACTCACGATTTCCTCATCGCAACGGAGGAAACCCCGTTAGTCAATGTCTATCCAGAACCGTGCAAAAACCAAAACAAATCTGGTATATAAAGTTTGTTCAGACGACATTAAGTGCATTTCATAAATGTCAAATTCATATATATCAAAGATGTATACCCTTAGCAGCTTTTATCATTTTTACCTGGTTGCTATAATCAACATCGTAACGACACCACCTGGCAAAATGTTCGCAATTGTTAAATATGACGTTGTATTTAAAAGGCTTACAACTTTCATAGGCCCTTTTAACAATCTCCTCTGGATCCAGTGGTCTAAAACAAAAAAACAAACACATTATAGTTTTTTTTTAACTTTTTACATAAAATGTAACATTTTAAACAAATGGATAACAACATACAATTGTAGTTAAACGATATACATGTAATACAAATATGTCCTTAAGTCGATACGAGAATTAACACATAAGGGCCACAAATACCATCAGTTAAGAAAAACGAAGAGATTTAATATATTTATATTAAATTGATTGGACCAGACGATGTCCTGCTAACTATTGGCAAAAACAAAACAAACCCTATGACTAAATCAAAAGATTCTCAGGGCTTGCAAAGTCCTTCCTTCAGGGAACAGTATCAGGAAAAGAAGAAGAGGCAGACAGAGTAGCCGATGGGGAGACATAAAATAAAGGATAGGCCTGTCTTTGATTCTATCCAAGACATAAGACAGAGAGGAATGGGTAAAGACATGTTAGCAGATCTTGTGAGGTGCCCCAACGGTTTAACAGAATATTTGATAGGTGAAGGTGAAATTGAAGTTATGAGATGGTTAAACTAAAATACAGACTCATGATTGAGCCTATGATTGCATATCTCATAAATATTATTATTGCCATATTTTACCTTTTTTTTTTACTAATAATCTATTGTTTCAATACAATTTTACTCTTTAATTGTTGGTAAAATATATGGTCTGCATTCACATAATTTGTCAGGACATTATATTTTAAATAAATGTTTACTCGCTTATCCATTCATTTTCTGAGATGTGTCAAATTTGTTTTCTAAATTTCTTTAATACTGGGATACTTCTCAATGGCTATAACCAACTGGTCAGCGGCTGTTGAGTTGGGTATTTGCAGTCTAGTTATCTGTACCCACCAACGTGATAAAGAGAAGAAGAAAAGAAAAATGTATAAAAATTATAATAAGACTAGTCGACCAATGGCGTTGCAAAACGGTACTATGAATTTGGTGAAGGAAGCTTCTCGCACTTCAAACTAATGAAGAATGACTTGAGGTCAGCATTTCTCGTAAATAGATTAAAGAATTTGGTAATTCTTGCTACTGAGTGTGATCCGTATATGTAAGATATGTTTATGATATACTGCATGACTTCTCTACATGCAAGGCTCGTAAAGTAATTAAAAGTAAGTATGTACTTAGTAAAAAATGAATAAAATGCAAAGGCGAATTCATTTTTTAATACAAACTCTTAATATTCACTTATCATCCGTATCCATACCCTATAGTGCTAACGGCTAACGTTAGATATTTTCTTGACATTCTTGCAACGCCTATAGAATTTTGTTTCTATATCTTGTTTGTGTAAGAAAAGGTTTTGTTTTTCTCTGTATACAGGTGCTCGCTCGTGTAACTAACAACTTATCGTACGTCTTGTACAAGTAAACCGAATAAGTGCGTTACATATTTTCCATATAGTTCCAAAGTTATAGCGTCAACACGAAACAAAATATTTTATTTAAAGATTTGAAAAATAAAAGAAAATGGCTGTCTGGTTGTGCAATACGGAGAAAGCTGATGGAATAGGGCGACACCATGAGCTAACGGGTCACACCGACCATAATGACACCACTGTTGCCATTCCATCTCTTCACGTTACCAGCGACGTCTGGATCAGAAAGAATACTTGAAGAACAAAAAGTGACCATAAAAAAAAAAATGAATGTAAATCATTTTGCAGGTTTAAAAATTTAAAAATTTTAATGAACTCATGATTTTTTAACTTTTTGAAGAAATTGTGTATGCATTTTTTAAGACACTCTGTAGTCTACTCTTTAAAATGAGACATTTTTATTAGGGGTGCACCGGATAGTCCCTCCGGCTCCGGCTTCTGGCGAATATCCGGCATTTTTTACTATCCGGTGCTATCCGGCTCCGGTCGGATATCACTACCGGATAGTAAACCGGATAGTAAAAATACCTATTTAATATGCATAAAGTGGACCTCGTTCCATTACTGTCTGTTATAGAATGTATTAATGTTTATATGAAAACAAAATAATGTGCTTAAAAATAGAGCCATTATAAATATGCACCAAACATCGTTTATTATAAAGACAAGGCATGTTAATAACTTAATATAAATAGAGATGAAACTTTACATCATAAATGCGCTTTACATACAGAGATGCAATGGCTGGCACTTTTTTCAATTTGTCTAGACCTTTGAGTAAGTTAGTTAACATGTTAAAATGTTACATTCCTTGACTACGTCATGCTGACCAGACGTCTGTCTAGCTGTGCGGGTATATCTCCAGAGGTAGAGATGAACAACTCCTACCCCCTTTTATTTGTTTAGTCCATCACATTGAGTTTTGTATAGGCAGGTAACCACAAGTTAAATACGATGGACGTAGGTTTAATGTCAGCGTATAGACACTCTCTAGTGGTCACACCTTTCGAGGGAACTGAGTTTGTTTACTTAGTAGTTAATCTTTATTGGGGAGGGGGGGCTGGACTACAAGAGCCACACCTCTAAGGTAACCAGGTATATTTCTAGATGAACAACACCCTCCCCCTTTTATTTGTTTAGCCCATCACATTGAGTTCATTGATTGACAGGTGACCCCAAGTCAGATACGATGGACGTAAGCACTCTCTAGAGGTCACACGAAGGAACTAGGTTTGTTATGGGGGGGGGACTAGACTTTACATTATAAATTCGTATTACATACGTAGCAGCAATGTCTGGCACATAGGCTTGTCTTGACCTTTGAGTGGTCTAGTAAACATGTCATATTCCTTAACTACGTCAAGCTGATAATCTGTCTAGATGTGCGGGTATATCTCCAGAGGTAGAGATGAGCTACCCCCACCTCCTTTTGTTTGTTTAGTCCATAACATTGAGTTCACAAATAGGCAGCTGACCACATTAAGCCAGATGTCAACGTGTCGACACTGTCTAGAGGTCACATCTTTTGAGGGAACTGAGTTTGTTTACTTGGATTAGAATTTTTATTAGAGGCGGGACTACAAGCCAAATCTCTATAAGGTTAATTTGGTATGAGTTAGTTTATTATGAGATAGGTTGTCAATCAAGGGTCTGGGCCACAAACCACACCTTTTATACTATTGGACGGGTAATAAGTTTGTTTACTTTGAGTTAAGTCTCACGTATGAGTCAGCACTACAAGCCAAACAGACACTTACCAAGGGTATCTTTAAAGGGAGGGCTCTCAAGAGACTCAACACCCCCAACTTCTTATTTGTTTAATCCATGACAATGTATTGATAGAGAATATAGACATTGACCATTCTTAAGCCAGAATGGATTAACGCAAATTGTTAAGACATATTGAGACTGTCTAGAGGTCACTAGATGGTGACACTAAGTTTGTTTACTTGGAGAGAAATGTCATTTAGGGCGCTGAACACACGTTCGTTGCACAATAAAATAAAACATATGTAAATGTGTGCGTGTATGTATTTTTCCCCTTGTATTAAAACCTTTAGAAAGAAAACTAATTTCATTGTTTAATTCTATTGACTTAATATATATAGGAAAACCTTACAATTAAATTTAACATCTCATAAAATAAATTGATCTAAAGCACCACAATTAGATCTAGCAAACAAAGAAAAATATGTTGGAATGTTAAGAAACACTTGACCTCTGTAACTAAGGTACAGAGATAATGTATCTATATGCTTGACGGATCATGCCAATGTGTTATCTTTTTTCGCCTGCACACTAAACACTATTGCGTATGCCCATGGAAAAAAAACGCGTTAAGGTCAACACCATCAACTATACACACTACACTAGGACTACATGTGTAGGCTCACTACGTCTATCTAATCAGGTTGTTACAATCAGTCGAACACAAAGTCTATTTATGTTGTTGTTTTTTTGGTAGGGAGGGTGTGGGTGATTTTGTTTCTTTTATAGTTGGTTTTCCTAATTCTCTTAGATCTATATAACTGTAGATCAAAACATTGATAACAATAATAGGCCTACAAACTACAATTAAATCTATGCTTCGCAACATTTAAAGCTCAGGCTATGAGTAGGTATAATAGATGTTCCTGCTGTTAATAAAATATCGTTATATGACCTACTACGCTTTAGATTCCAACTATTAACTAACAGCTATCAGTATTAAGCCCTTGAAGCCAGAACCAGAAGCAGTCTTTGGACTTAAAATTACAAGTCTGATGACCAGTTGTTGGTCAGAAATTATTGAACACATACATCCAACCACCATACAAGCCAGATGAGAGAATTACATTAGTAACTAGTTAAATATATACTAACATATTTTACATTGACCCTCCAACACACAGCCTTTATAGTTGGTGGCCTCGTACATACACACAGACACGCTCATGCTACACAGATTAATTTATGTTTATAAATACTGTTAATCTTTAATAAATCAATCAGCAAAAGAGTTTAAAACAATAAGGTATATAAAAGGAAAAAATAATACCAACAAATATAGGTATGTTATTTAACAGTTTCGTAAAATGCTCAGCAATACAAGCTATTTACAAAACACTTAGGTATTCGGCTCCGGCTCCGGCACCGGCCGAATATCAAATTTTACTATCCGGTCATATCCGGCTCCTGCCGGATATCAAAAAGTACTATCCGGTGCACCCCTAATTTTTATTCTCTTTGTCAAATCTTACGTCCATTTCGCATCTTTTTTGTTTCCTTTTTCATAGTAACAATCTCCAACCACATCGTTGAATGGCTCACAGACAACCTCAGCGTTGCACATACCATCCTCCATGTTGACGTTATTCACATGAATGATGCAGCCGCTGCCTGGCTCAAATAAAAGAAAATGTAAATTCAACTTCACTCATATGGTCTTTGTAACACTTAAACAATTCTTTCACTGTACATTAACAAGTTACGAAGAATGTATAACTGATTGTTAATAAGTCAGACATAAACAATAACATTTAAAAAGTTGATTTTTAAAAGCCATTTTCTTCTTTATAAATAGCTGATAATTTTTGTTAAGAGCGATTATTTTGTTCTTATTAACTAATTGATAATAATAAAACTTTTTTTGTGTGAATAAGGAACAACCTTACAGTATTATTTACAGTATTATTTTAAACCCTAATAGAATTTTATATCTCAGTTTGTGTACAGCATGTTGCAAGTTTTTTCAACGGGGTCCATGCGGGTTCTAATGGCTCCTTCACGATGGTACAGTATTGGCTTACGTAGTCTGTTCCCTCGTGGGCTAGGCCTCTGGCCTCGCATGGGATTAGGGAACCCATTTCATCGGATGGAGGCCTGCATACAGAAGGGTCATTGAAGAAATAATCCTACATCCAGGCCACAGGACAAAATCCTTTACCAGGTCAAAAGTTCATAAAAAGGATATATCTCGAAATTTCTCGGACATTTCGACAAGGTTTCGCTGACTCAGTGATCGTTGTTAAGATCCAAAGTTTGCATTCACCAGCTATAATCGTCTCGGTTTAAAGTCAATCGCTTTACATTTCTTCCACTACACCCTTAACTGGGATTAATAGTATTAGTTCAACGACCAGGGTATAACATTTGCCAAAGAATTTGATAAAAAAAAAATTATAAAAAAAAAATGGTTTTAAGATATTGCTTACTTACCATTGTAGACACCCCAATGCCAGAAAAAGTTACGATTTATTTTAATCAAATCACCTTTATTAAATTGAATGGCTTTTTTATCCTTTAATAGACACGGACTGGAGTTTTGTAGAAGTCCTTTGGTTAAAGTGCTACAGAAGAACTGCATTGTTTATAAGAATTAATACAGAAAACGAAACCTAATTGTGATGATCTTTATGAAGCTTTACTGTAACTCTAAACACACCTCGTCAGCTATAAGCCGACTCAACATCTAGTCTACGTCTAATTTTACCTGTTACTGGTAATGTTCAAGACTGTTCGGGTAGATTATTGAACACGTCACTGATTTTTTATTTAGACTTCTGGTGTTTTATTTTTGAATGCATTTTTTTTGTGTCTAACTTTTTGTTTGGTTAGCTTTCGACTCCAGAAATAACTTTATTATTAAGTGTTACGATTATAATTTAAAATCATTAAAAAAGATTTTGGTATATATCTTAAATAGTAAATGAGGTTAAGATGAAATACATAGATGACCTCAATTTTGCACTTTTAACAAAGTTTTCTTTTTTTTTTAAATATATTTCCTGGAAACTATCTCACCTGCTGAATGGATACTCAACATAGAAAGGTGAGAAAAAAAATGAATTACGTCATCGCCCCTTGGAAGCGATACATGTGTTTCTAAGTTGTCTTTTCTTTTTTTTTTTTTATTATAAAGACTTAATTTTCATAAAATAATAATAATAATAATAAAGCACTTGGCTTTGACACACAATTTGATCGGTAAGGATACTCCTCCTTAATACAAATACTCACAACTAGAAGTACTGGGACAGGCCTATCTTGACCGACAAAACGGTAGATTTTAATCGCCTTGATCTGCTTCTCATCGATAAAACAGAAAAAGCCGCTACCATTATTAATATCACAGTATCACTGTCGCATAATTTAAGGAAAACTGATATTGAAAAACAACGAAAATATGGGAACCTTGGCTTGGAGATTAATCGTTTATGGAAGTTATCTAAAATAACAATATACCCCATTGTTATATCAACCGAGGGGATAATAACAACTGACCTCACAGACACCTTCATGACCCTTAACATTTCTAGGAACATCCTCGTTGCCTGTCAGAGGGCGGTACTTCTGCAGACCTACCACATCATCAGAAAATTCCTCGGTGGAAACTAATAAAGGGACTACGATGAATTTTGTTTCCCTTTAACGAAACTCGACCCTGGCAGCGCCAGAGAATGAATGCTCGTCTTTTTCTAACATAATAATATAATAATAATAATAATAATAATTTTATTTAAAAATCGCTGTTAACAAACAAATTGTAGATTCAGGCGATAACATTACAGACATAAATGCGATAGCAAAAATGACAAACTAATCTAAAACAAGAATAAAAAGGTAGGTCTTGAGATTCCTCTTAAATGAAGAGTAGCATGTTGTCTGTCTTAAATCAATGGGGAATGAGTTCCAAACTTTGAGTCAGTTCACACATAAAAAGCTCGCGAAACCGTGGCGTTTGTGGGAGAAACGTAGCACCGCTAGAAGCGTCGATTCGAGTGAGCGCAGGGCTCTTTGAGGGACATTTGAAGTGATCGTGTTTCTTTTTTTACATAGTCACTGATTGTAAAGATGCTGTATTGAGATTTCTGTTTATAAAACAATACAATTGATTTCCGACTCTCAACATAGCCAAAAAAAAAAAAAAATAGCAGAGAAAGAGAGAGAGAGAGAGACTGACAGATATATAGATATATACCTATAGATAGATAGATAGATAGATAAATAGATAGATAGATAGATAGATAAATAGATAGATAGATAGGTAGATAGATAGATAGATAGATAGGTAGATAGATAGATAGGTAGATAAGATAAGATAAACAAATAGCAGAGAAAGAGTGATAGATAACACGAGATCCAAACGGCTCGCAAACAATATCAAGCAATGGAGGGGCCTGTACATCTGACTTTTTTTTTTTTTTAAAGACTAATTTCGTTGAATGCAAAGGTTATTATTCGTTGAGTTGAAAAGATGACACTTTTAATAACAATAACCGAAACAAAGAGATATGATAATTTCCAAAGCGCCTCAAAGGAATTTCCAGGGAATTAAAAAGCTTATGTAATCTTAAAGTTACTAGTTTAATGGCCAAAAAGAAAAAAAAATCTCTAATTGAAATTATTATATTTCTTTAAAAATATAATTATCCAAAAATTAAATTTCTTCTAGAGATCTAAACGATCTATTTAAGGGCAATTCCTGCATATATTCAAAAAGGAATTAAATAAACAAATATACTTTTACATTAATTGTTTGCCTTGTGTTATAGCACCAAACTAGACCCAGTATTCTGGTCGAAAGTACTGTCTTTTATGTTTGTAAGTCAAAGTCTATATTACCAAACTAAATTATGTCATATCTTTAACGAGATTTATATTCACTATATGATCCAGGTAAAGATCATTGTATATATAGGTAAATACAGTTAAATCAGTGATGCCTATAGTACGGCCCGCGGGCCAGAACCGACCCGCGACGTGGTTCCATCCTGCCCGCTGAAAAGACGGAACAAAAACTAGAAAATCCTCCTTCAAAAAAGTCTCTTTACCTTCGTTAGGGCCGTCACTTCTTCTCTGATGGATTGGTACCATGACCTTTTACGAGTGTGCGTTTGCGAGTTTATGAAATGGAACTCAGAATGTAGAGTCTACCAGAAAAAGCGAAAGGATCTTATTTGTGGAACACGATAATAAGCCAACATATTTGTTTTGTAAAGAGGCATAATAAACAAATATGAAGGCGTTCTTGGTTTGAGGCGTATAAAAGATTGTTTAAACTACGCCTAGAGACTTGAGGATTGATGGAAATATTTACCAAAAAGACAAGAATATAAGTTGTGGTAAGGGTGGCTACATTGTTGCTCACATGTAAAGTAGAAATGAAGCCAATTTTAGACGCGTAAAAAACTATAGACTTTAAATATTTGATTAATTAATGTAAGTGCTGTACTGGATCCAATAATTTCAAATAGTTTCAAGTGAATTTTGGTTTCATTTTTTCTACCTTTTTGTTGATCTTGCCCTCGACAAGGGTGTCAAAAGTTAAAATGGCCCACAAGTCGAATTAGGTTGAGCATCACTGTTGTTAAATTAACACAATGCGTCATAGGCACGCCATTTCTATTTTAATAACATCGGGAAATCCACAAATTACACAAAGTTTATCGAGGAAAAACGAAAGGTTCTGGAAATTACTTTTTTTACTTTAACGGTTAAAGTTTAACCAATGAAAAAAAAGTGACTCAAAATACAAATATATTAATTTCAAACGCCATTACCAAATTATTGTTCAACTGCTACAATTAAATTATATTTCGATCACTATAAAGGTTTGAAATTTAAATATTATCGTACTTTAAGTAAGAATGATTCGGGCCTGATTTATTTAGATTCTGTAATGTAATTAGAATTGCTGAAATCTGTTTTGTAAAGTTGCTCAAACTAGATTCAGATGTAGATATTTGTTTCTATATATATATATATATATATAGATCAAATTAGATCTGTTTCAAATATGAAGTTCTAGATCTAGTTTTGTTTGGTCTAAACTTTAGATTATTATTTAGACCTCTCTACTATCTATATAGTATAGTCTCTCCATCAAATAAACCTAGTACTGTCAATCTCTTCAAAGAAGAAAAGAAAGTTAAAAAAAAAAAAGGTCTGAAACTATATAAATATCTACAATGATATAATGTAATCCATATATATATATATATAGTGAGCTTAGGTACATTAAATCAAGATCGAGCGTTAGGATTACTGCTAACAATCGCTTTAAAAAATATGTGTATGTAATATTTTCAATAAAGTGTGCTACACATGTTACAAGTTTCTGAACAGTTTTGTAGTAAACATGAAGAAAAGGTTTGAACAACTATGAAATAATAAAAGGATTTGATTTTCCCATTTTTAAATCCATTGTCACAAAATTATTTAAATAACCTCTATGTAACCTTTTAAACCCAAAACATTTTTACTTTAGTTACTTTAAGAAAGACTTTGTTTTGGAAAATTTATAATTCTTACAAATTTCTTCATTATATGTGTAACAATTGAGATAAGTTCTGAACCCAAATATATTTTCCTAGTCATCTTTTTTTCCAGCCTTTACTATTCTTGTATAAACAATTTTGAGACTATAACTCACAATATATATGCTTGAATCTTAAAAATGCAAAGAAATTTAGAGTAGAATCTCCTCCCACTTCCGAAAATTTTTGTAAAACCTTTGAATTCTAGTTCTCTAACAAAACAGTTACAAACATGCATCAATTACATTGAGCTTTTTCTTAAATTTTTTTTTCGAATATTTTTTTTTTTTGAGGTGGGATCCTAAAAATCGTAATCTAAATATGTAGGGTATTTAAACATTTCAAGGAACAAATCCGCGTTATTTGCAATGTAGTAAGGGTCTGTAAGTTCATATTAGAATATTTTTCAAGTAAAATATTTACCAAAGGTCATTTTTAATAGATGAGCTGTAAATGTCAGGTGAACGCGTTTCTGCTGTGAAAAAAGAAAGAAAACGCTTTTAACCCGGACCCCCACTGGGGTAGCTTACAGTGATTCCTCACACCCCTTACCTGTCAAGAGAAACGTTGAGAAACACTTCTTATTAAAAAAAAACTATTATATATATAGATATAATAAATAAGGGACAATTTTAAAGCTTCTCTGAAGGCGTTCAGCATAGACAAATATTACAGACAACCCGTGAAAATTCAAGGTCAGAAATAATTTGGCGTCTATGGAAAAATCGTAGAAATTCCTCGCGCGCCCTCCATTTTTCCTTATTAAAAGTTTTCGAAATAGCTTCTTATGTACGAATATCTTTTTTTTTTAAGAAGTTTTGAAAAAATACAGGAATAATTAGAATTTATATAAAACATTACAATATTTGAGTTTATTTGAGTTAAAATATTTATTTATTAAACTCAAAATTACAAAAAAAAGGTAACCTAGGAATAATGGAATAATGATTTGAACGCCCTGTACATTCGGCCGCCTTCGTGTAATGCACACATTGCACAATAGGCATCGATGGCCCTGAGTATAGTTTCATTATCAAAACAGTAAATGTATTTCTTATTTATCTCTAGGCTCAGGGAATTTAGAGTGATGGCTACTGAAAGAAAACCATTTTGCGATGTAGGCAATGTGCTGATGAATAGGGACGTTACTGGGAAGCGCCCAACCGACAATGCCTTAATCTCTGGTAAATTGATGTGTACACGCAGTTTATTATATTTATTTGTTGTTGTTTTTTACATTTCTTCTTTCTTCTTCCTCGATCTTATTTCTATATTGGGGCGTTCAGATGACTAGACCAATACATGAGATGAACTGCGCAGTGATTTCCAAATCAGGGAGCTCTCCATATAGTTTTTTTCTATTGGGGTGTTTTGGGGCCAGTGTCTTACACGGGCCTCTTGGTAAAGAGAGCTGTTTTGGAGGACGTGGTCGGCATTCTCTGGTGATACTCCACATGGGCAAATTTCACTGGTTCCAATTTTGAGCTTCCGGTACATGTGTTGTCGCATTCTGTTGTGTCCGGTCTTGAGTCGAAAGATTTGACGTTGGTCTTGTCGGGATAGCTTATAGTAAGCGTCATCTTTCTTGTGATTTGAATGAGAGCTCGTCTATTTCTCATTTATTTTATTTACAATTAATTTCTTCAATTCTTCTGGATGAAGTGCAGAGTTTATTTGTGAGTTAGTTCTCCCACTCTTGGCGAGTGTGTCAGCCTTCTCATTTCCTTCTAGTTGTATATGAGCTGGTATCCATTGAATTTGAACAACAGTTTTTTTGCTGTTGTTGTTGAGCTTTGTAAGTGCTGTTCTGAGGTTTTTAATATAAGAGGAATCAGAGTTTTGCAATCTTTGGAGGTCGTTTTCGCATCGGTAAGAAAGAAATTCTGACTGTGTGGGGAACTTGGACGATTTGCTAGCATGGCAGCAGCTAGTGCTAGTGCTTCCCTTTCTGCTCTGTGACTGTCAGATCGCTCTCTAGTTGCAATTGATTTTTCTAATTTTCCTTCATTTGGCCATTTGATGAGTATTCCAGCTCCTCCATTTTTGGTGGCTTTATGGGAGGAGCCATCCATGTAAACTCTGATCCACTGATTGCTATGATAATTGGTTTGTAGAAAACAGTTCACTATTTCCTTGAGCTCTGTTGGTCTAGAGTCATATTTTTTTTACAAATTAAAGTTGAATAATTTTTACTTACCAAAACATTCAATATGATAAAAATGTATACCATTATGTTGTTAATGTCAATATGTCTCTTGAGAGAGATGGGGCAAAACCTAGTGTGGCCCCATCTCAAGATTAAACCAAAACCAATGATTCATCTGGGCTCATCCATTGCCTTTCGAGACAAAAGGAGCCATATATAAATATGTAATGGCTTACATGTCACTGTAATCATATGAGAAACTCCAATGACACATGTATAATGAAGTTTACTCAAGAAGCTAAATAGAAAAACTTAACGTGCATAGATTAAAATCTTATATTTAATCAAAGAGATAATAAATTTATAAAAAAATATAATATTATAATTGTTTACAATTTTTTGGTCATTTTATATCTTGAAATTATACGTGTAAATCATTTCTGTTTATTTTACTTGAATTTTTTTTTCCATTTTAACAGTGAATGCTATCTTAGAAAGGGATCAAGACATAGAGCAACCATCGGTGTCCACTGAGGAGGCATTTGAACCAGGAACTTCTGAAGTTAATGTATGTAATTGTGTGTACTTTAATAGGTTTAAATCCCACTGATTAAAAATATTATGGTATGCAGTAATAACTATTATTCAATAATGGTCATATTAAATCGTACACATTTTTTTCTTGTGGCTGTAGATTCCTTTTCTGGAGAAACCTTTTGACCACAAAAACTGGTAATTAAAAATAGTTAGTTTCTGAGTGTGTAGGAGTAAGTCATTTTACACTGCGCAATTGTTATCATCGCTACTTTCAGCTCCGAGTTGGTCATCCTATCATTTCTATGTCTCTCTCTTCTTTCATATTGATAATAATACAAATTATTTTCAAACCATATTTAAAAATAGTTGATGGGCGCGGCGGTTGAGTCGTTATTCGAATGGCTTCCGAAACTAGGTTGCAAGGCTCAAATCTCAGTGAAGACAGGGATTTTAAATGTCGGGTTTTTTAGGGCGCCCCTCAATCCATCCAACTCAAATGGGTACATTTTATTTGGAGAAAGTAAAGGCAGTTAGTCTTTGTGCTGGCCCCATAATACCTTAATCGTTAACTGTTGGCCAAAGAAACAGATGACCATAGAATCATTTGCCCTATAGATCGAATGGTCTGAAAGGGTAACCTTACTCTTTATAAATAACTATTTCATTTAATTAAAAATATAGTTGATTTAGTGAAAATCATTAAACATTACATTGTCTTTTAAAACAGCTGGAGCTGAGTGGTAACAGGCCTGAAGCTAAGAAAAGAATATCAAGAAGACCAAATTTGGGAAGATCTAGAATTCTCTACATTGTGAGATGCAAGACGTGTAGGAAGATCTATACTGGTGAGACTCTGTGCACCTTGGCGATACAAAGGTCCAGACTTATAAGGGAAGTACAGCGTGGAATATCCCAGAGAAGGGTCGCGATGCATTTCCGGACTGCACTATGTGGCGTGCATGACATGGAATTTATTGAGAAGAAACAAATCGGCCACACTGACAGGAGAATTAACCAAAAACGAAAGATGATATAAAAACTCAAAAGTAAAGACATGGGGCTTAACTCAGTAATCCCTAGAAAACGTAAAGTTGATTGGAGATCAAACTCTTCAGGTAAAGACGAAAAACCAGTCGTCATCCAACAAGACATAAGAAGTTATTTTCATGTTATCAAAAGAAAGAAATGTTCCTCAAAAGCACTGAAGGAAACGCGCGATTAAAATAAATGATCCTGTTTCTTTACAAACTTTGAGAATTAAAGACACTAATTGATCTTTCTTTGATTATTTTTAATATTTTTCTAATTCTGTGGTTTAATTAAAATCACCATAAAATTCAATAAAGATGTTAAAACTTAAAAGTTTTATGTTTCTTTGCATTTAGTTATTAAAGAAGGTGTTATAGCAATATAAGTCCCCTTTCCGAGGACTGTCGCACACGGCGAACAGAACATCTTAATCGTTCACCGGCAGACAATGGTTATGTTTCCCTATGATGTATGCTACAGATGGGGCTGCATAGCTAATTAATCTAATTAATCTTTAGACAGGCCGTATTATTAGTATTCTAATATATTATCTTCAGTCACAATATCCAGAAAGTGAGCAGGTTGATCTGCATATTTCTACACATATTATCACATCAAATAACTCATCTGTCTCCTTGGTACAAATGTGAACACTTTTTTTCTCCAATTTCATGTTCGCGCAGTTTTATATAAACTAAAAGAAAAATAAGAATATTACAAATAACGTTTGTGTTAACTGTTACACTCTTTCGCGGTGTTTAGTTATTGAAAATATAACTAAGTCCAACTGGAGGTAACACTGAACTCAATGCCGGAACAGATGACACCGGCGAAAGGGCCAACAATCGATAAAAGTATCCGACTCTGGTGTTGAACAACAAAGCACGCTTAATACCAATAAAGGGAACTGTCGAATGTCCTTTCTTCTAGCCGTCTCTAAAATCCTTATCTTGTTTTCAATAGGAAAAGCGTCTTGTCTTCATCAAATCCTAAAGCGTTCTTACTTTTTAAATAGTTTAATGCGGCTTGGTGTAGTTTTCTTCCTATCGCTTTCTCTGTCTGCCTCCTCTTCTTTTCACTGCTACTGTTTCCCGTAGGAAGATCTTTTCAAGCCCCGAAGACATTGTAATAAGGCCATGTATCTGTTACAGTATTTTATTGTTTAAATAATGTGAACCGGATTTTAAACATTGACGTTGCAACAAAAAAAGAGACTGTGTTTGAAATTTATTGGGGAAATAAATCAACAATACTATCACTAGCAACGAAAAAAAAATTCTAGTTTATAATTCAACCATAAAAGACAAAAAAGACCTTCCTTCAGGGCACAGTTCCAGGAAAAGAAAGAAGAAGTCAGACAAAAAGAAAAAAAAAACGATGGGAAGACAACATCAAAAAAATGAGAGAAAGACGCTTGACAGATCATATGTGGTGCCCCAACGGTTCAACAGACTAATGGATAGGTAAAAGTGAAAAAGAAAAAAAAAATACATTTTGGTTCGTACATTTCCAACTATCGGATAAAGCGAACATTTTGTTACAAAGCTTATATTAACTCTGTCTTTATGGAGAAATGATGAGGGCATTGTCGTTTGCATTTTTGTTTGGTTTATGTTCTAAGAGATAGGAATTTAACTGCGAAAACCCCTGGTAGGGGGGGGGGGGAGGGGGTTAAACTCAAAATATATATTACTAGAAAATGAAACGATGTCTTTCACATAAAATGTTTAAAACACCGTCATTTGACTAGATCTAATCTCTAGTACAGACATTACTTGAGAAATAAAGATAATTACGTCCTACGCATTTTCGTGTGTAACATATCATGTTAAGCAATCAGGGCCGGTCTTAGGCCACTGCAACCTATGCGGCCGCAGTGGGCCCCGCGCTTTCATAGGCCCTGCGCGATGCGAATTCAAGGTGTAAAAGTCAGATCTGAATGTTTATCGGCTTTTTGTTGGAACACTCCTATCTACTGTAGATGGCTCGTAAAGTTAATTTTTGACAGTGATTTTGTACTTAGTAAACTAGAAATAAAATGCAAAGACGAATTTATTTTCTAATACAAAATCTTAATTTTCACTTATTTATACTTATCACAACCCAAATTAGGCCCGGCAAAATCCGTTTCGCATCGGGCCCCGCAACCTGTAGGACCGGCCCTGTAAGCAATGACTTAAAATATTCTCAGTCGCTAGTGTCCTATCTGATTCAGGCTATCCATTCCATTCTCTAATGGCACTAGGGAAGAAGGAGCATTTGTACGGATTTATTCTAGCACGTATGGAAATAAAAATGTCCCTCCAAAATGTTCCAGCATACATTGTAAAAAAAAAAAAAAAAAAACAATTAAAAAAATAAATTGCAGGTATTCAGTCTCTCTACCTCCCCCTTTTTTTTTTTGTCACGACGTTGCTCTCCTCTTGAGATGGAGTTGCGCCTCTATCACAGTTTGAGAAACGTTGTGCTAACAAAGTTATTCGCTTGCCATTAAGATTAAGATTAAGAGAATATAGCTGATATGGCCAGAGAGAGACGAGCCACTTTCTGTTGGTCAGAAAACGACTTCTTATTATAGCGCAATTGTGTCATTTAGTATCTTTTAATGTTTCTATTGTTATATAAAAGTGAAATGGAGCACAAGAAAAAGATAAGAATAGCATTAGTTTATTGACTCATTACAAAAGAAGACGGCGGCGACTAAAGAATTGATATATGGGAAGCGTGGTCGAGAGGCCACAAGTGCGCTTGAACTTGGCTTGGCTTGTAGCAACCCATCTTAAAGATGACAATCTCTACCGCGCTAATGCTAATGGGATTTTACCGGCGGTTTTCAACCGTTTTAGGTTGGTGACCCTTTTCATTAAGTTACAGTATGCGGCGACCCCAGCCAACTATTTTCGTTCGTAAGCATAAGTAACTTTTCTTTTACTAAGGTTGGAAACACGTAATGAAATAACCGTGTCAGCGTTGTGTTTTAAGCCTTCGCTCGTTTGCCAGGGCACCTTGACATTCAATATGCACTTTCGTGCTTTAATATTTATTTGGCTAGATGTTAACATGTTAACATAATATTTAAGGATATCACATTATTTTCCATAAATATCTATCTATCCATCTATTATTGAAATGAACGAATGTAATGTAGATATTATGTCACTAGTCAAGTAAGCATTCTGCACCTTGCGATCCAAAAGTCCAACAGATTACAATGGTACCTAATTGTTCTCAAAACAAGAAACGCACAACACTGAAAAGTGCTGACTCAACTTAAAAGTCCATCACTAACTCCCCTAAACAGAGGTATACAGACATACGTTATATCAGCATAATAGCATAATAATCAGCTAAAAAGCAATGCAACAAAGAAAGTGCGTTTTAAAAAATGTTGAACTTAACAAGAATTGGTGCTTAAATAATAAAACCTACGCACCGACAATCTGTTCAGCCTTGCGTTGATTGCCAAAACTTTTTTATCACAAAAAAAAAAAAAATAAATATATAAAAAACTATTTGATAGTATGTCGGCTTTAGTTTCATTCTTATTCCATTAGAAATAAATGAGAATGTATCATTATGACATGTATTTATTGCCTAGTCATCATATTGTTACGATCTTCTCTATCAGGTCTTCTGTAAACACTGCTAAACACACAACACGTCTAACACAAGAACTTGACAACAAGAGTTTCAAGTAGCAATGTGGCGGTTTAATGACAAATGCATGAAAAGCCAATACAACACAAATGGCTACATCAAATACTTTAACACAATAGAACTGCCTACTAAACACTAGAAGTCTTTCTCTGTCTACTTCTAGACTCGTACAGCTACATTTTCAAGGACTCACTTTGTGGCACAAGTACTTACTGCCTTGCTGTCCTGGGCTCATCTGTTCTTTCTTACACACTGCCTCTAGTCCATAAATCGGTGGGGGTGACAGTGGGTTAGCCACTTGAGCTAGACGAAGCCATCCACGTCACATTCAGCTAATGTCGCTTTCGTTTTCTCCTCCAGTTGACCTTCACCTGGTTGCACTGACGTCATGGTTCCATCGCCATTCACTTATGACTCAGCAAACGTCGATTTCTTCTGTCATTTATTACTGAGGGCAGCCACTTAACACATGGGAAGGGATATGATGTAAGGACTGGGGTCAGCAAGATCGTTGGTCTAACAGGTTTCTTCATAGGGCTTTGAGGAGAAAGACTTGGGGGATGTGTGTAATTTGCTTCTTTTTTATATTGAAGAGGTGTTTTTTAGCATCCAATCAACACTGAAGGTTTGTGCAAAGTGTCCGTCTGTTCGTCTGTCACACTCAAATCTCGAAAACTAAAAGAGATATGAAAAATATTATTCATCATTAAACGCGTCTTGAAAAGTTTAGGTGTAACGGCTACTTTTGGTTTTCTAAAAGCAAACCGTTTAATTTATGCAAGCGATTTTAAAAAAAAATATTCTTAAACAATTACGTAAATGTAAGGGAGGCAATGTTACAATATGCTAACAAAGAAGAAGAATTTATATGTATTTTTAGTATCACTAAGTCAAATATATTTATAAAATGTAGAGGAAATGTTTGCAACAAATATAAATAATAGTTAAAGAAGTTTTTTCTAGTCAACTAGCTGTTAATGTTAAAAGAAAACATTTCTGTTTGTTTATAAAGGCTAATAATGCACTTTGTATGTAAATATCACGCACATTTTTTTTAATGGACTCTTTATGCAGAGACTTTCGTGCAGTAGCGTGACGTTGCAAGATGACGCAGTGCTAAACCAATTCCTTAAACTTTTTTAAAAAATCAGATTTTATTTACTTTTTGTTTAGTGCCCCCCATCCGAATAAAAAAAGATTATTTTTGTGCGTTTGTCTGTTGGTCAGTCTGTCAATCACGATTATAACACTAGAGGCTCTTCTAAATTTTAGATTTTATTTCAATGCTTAAAGATTGCAAGAAACACATGATCTTTAATTTTTGCTCCGATTTTTTAATGTAAATAGCATATAAATGCTAAAAAAAAAATTAATATTAATTTATATTTCATTAACTATAAATTTGTTTTGGATATTGTTTGATAAAAAATAAATTATGTCAAATGATTGTTTGAATCGCATAATTAACTAATATTACACTTATATTCTTTGACACTACGTCACTATAGTTTATTTATCAATATCAATTGCTCCGAATTTTTAACTTAAAACAAATTTATGTCAAATAATTTAATTTTTTTCAAAAATTTCGACAATAGGTTATTCAGAATTTTAAAATAAGAAAGTAATTTACTAGAAACGATTATTGAAAATCCCTTTTTAGACTTATTTTACAGTTAATTTTCTTGCCGAAACATAATAAAATTGGTTAAACGGTAAAGAATGTTCCGGATTTTGTTACGAAAAAGAAATCGACCTACATTACCTTAATTTTCTTACAAATCATCGCCAGAAATGATCCGAAATTTATATGAAAAATCTAATAACGCTAATAAATGTTTGAAATCCTTCTTCTAATAAATAATACACATAATTTTCTCATTTACGAAAATTGGTTGTTCCGGATTTTTTAATGAAAAATAGTTTAACTCTATTTATGTAAAATCGCACTTATCTCTTACACTACATTTAACTTTGTATCTAAAACGTTAGAAAATCTAATTATCGTTAATATTATGCTCCGATTTTTAAGGAAAACAACTTCCTAACACCAAAGTATGGTTTGAAAATCTCCATTAGACTATGGTACATCTAATTTTTATAACAGACCATCCCACAAGTTTAATTTACGGCATTTCATTAATCTGGAATTCTTATTTTCTCTCACTTTAAATATATAAACATTCGGAACAATCTATTATAGAAACTTAAAACTAATGCGATGTTTCGGAAGGGAAATTAGATTTTAATAAGATTTTCAATAGCTTTTAGTCTATTTTTTTTCTCATAAATAACATGACGGACAGACAGACTGACAGACAAAACAAAAAAAAGCGTCTTTAATCCTTATATATATATATATTAAGTCTAACTAGCCCATGAAATGAAATGCTAAAAGAACAAACTCGGTGCACCAATGTCTATGATCCCTCGAGAAGCTGCTCGTAAAGATGACATTTTTTAGTCTAATTAGAACGTGTGACGTAAAGCTTTTTTTTTCCTTTGACGTCATATGGAGTTAATTCTTTAATTGAAATGCTAAATGATCTCACTCGGTGCACCAATGTCTATGAACCCTCAACAAGCTGCTTGTATAGATGATATTTTTTAGTCTAACTAGGTTGTGTGACGTAGTGGATTTTTTTCCTTTGACGTCATATGGAATAAATTCTTTAAATGCTAAAACAACTCGGTATAGTAATGTTTATTAGACCTCGTAATGTGACTCGCATTTTAAAAAGACATAATAGCAAAATTTAGATCTAATCTAGATTTTTTACACTAGATCTAGATTTTTTTTTACACTAGAGCTAGATTTTTAAAACTAGATCTAGATTTAAGTTCTAATTAAAATCATTATTGAATCTAGATCTAGAATTTCAGTGACAGATTTTTGTGAAAGCAGCTTGCCGCCGAACGCATGCGCCGAACTAAGATCTAAGTAAGTAAGATTTGTTTTTTTTAAATAAAACTTTTTAATAGCTGGATAATTCAGTGTACCTCTTCGGTATATAGAATTTGTTGGCTTTCAAAACCGGAAATAGTGCTTGGCGGAGAGGCTTCGCTGGCAAGGGTGGGGTGTCTACAATTTTCTCACTAACTCCATAAATAACATATTCTAGGATACAAAAACGACTTTCGAAAGAATTAAGGGTCCGAATGTAATAAGGATAAATTATGTAAACACACACAGACATATATATATATATATATATATATTGGATAGGGGGGAGAAAAAAATTCCCCTAAACAACCCCCCGCCGACCCCAAAAGAAAAAAATCCTGGATACGCCCATGGTCTGTAATATATAAGATGAGATGTGTAACTATCACGAGAAATAGACAAAAGCCTGGGCTAATGTCAACGGCGCTTTTGATTGTCTCTAAATAAAAATACACCAAATAGGTATTTCCGCCTCTATAGCAGTGGTTCTCATCATAAATTGTTATATCTATTAGATCCAGGTGACCTATAGGAGTCATCGGAATCTGCTTAATGATATACTAAGGTATGTTCTAGTAGAAGCCGATGTGGGCAGTGTAGTTGAACTATTTATTGTCCACACTAGAAGTACAACAAAAAAACACCTAGCATCAAATGGCTACTGAAAGAAAGCTAACGAGCTTTCACAAATGTCACTGGACAATCCTTTGAGACCCAATGAAAAGATTTTTTCTAAGAATCTTTTTAAAAGTAATTTAATATATTATGTTTAGTATTTTTTTCTTTATTATCAAGACATAATTATCATATGAGAGAATTAAAAATCTAATGAATGACCCGGAACTTAAGACCATGTATATTATTGAAGAGGAAGTAAATGAGTACTGTGTCTTTTCACGTTCTATAGGACCAATTTAAACCTAGCAACACATCAGTATAAAATAGTTGTCTTAAAATAAAAACAACTACTTTTCTTACATGATGAAGACCTAGTGTCAATCTTATACGCACTGCGATTCTTCTGAATTATAAAATGGCCACTTTTTTTTTCATTTTGGAAGTACTTGGCCATCAATGTTCTTACATAAAAAGTGATTCAAAGGACAAGTATCTCGATGCTATTCAGAACATGAGAGATCTTTACAGCGGAGAATTTAACCGGTATAGAAGCAAAGGTATGTTGAATTGCGGGAATCTGCAGCCAGAATTATAGGTATGTTTGCAAGCACTGATCATTGTGAGCAGTATTTTTTTTAATAACACAAACTACAATAAAATCACACCGTTCGTGATTATCTGATCAAAACGTGTCATCAGTGATGAAAGTGTCACTGGCAAACAACTTTCAACCTGACATTAATAAACTTGTATCCCAGAAAGATGTCAAGCATCAGGACTGTGCTTTTTTTGTGACGGTACGTACCGTACCGGTAAATACCGAAACCTTTTTCAGAGTTAGGCGATCCATAACTGAGTACAGGCACATATTTTTTGACAATAAAGCACAGATCAGGACACAACATAATGCGTAATCATAGTAATTTTAGCGGCCCAGTAAGGGGAAAAGACGTTATTAGTTTTGTATGAAATGTCTGTCCGTCTGTCCGTCCGTCCCGTTTAGATCTCGTAAACTAGAAAAGATAGTGAAAATCCACATCATAATATTTTAGTCCATTCAAAGTTCTGATGCAACGGCTACTTTTTTCTTTTCTAATAGCGAAAAAACTATTTTTTTTTAATCGCTTATGCAAGCAGTTTTTTCATAAATACACCACTTTTAGAACTATTCACAATACATTTTTAACACATTTATGCAAATGGTTGTAGATCTGTGGCGAAGCAATTATTTTTTTTTATATTTTATTGTTAAGTTATGTAAGTTCTGTAGATGGAAATACTTTATTTACACACACTTGTTTTTTACTATTGTTTAAAGAGAAAAAAATATTTAGTATACATATAAGACAGGCATAATTTGAAACAAAAATCTATAAGTAGTTTTTCATATTATCGCGTGAACTGCAGAGCTAATTGTTCTCTATAGAATACTATTAACCAAAGGAAACATTTTTTTATATTTTTTTTTACGGAAATTTTTCTTCTTGATGAATAAAAAATTGGCCAATTACAAAATATTAGATCAATTAGATATTAATTATAAGACATCAGTAAGGCCATTGGAGGCGAGGTGAAGACTTGCGGGACCGTTGGGGCACTATACAAGGTCTGTTAACCTTCTTTCTCCATTCTTATCTCTCATTTGTCTCTGATATAATTTCATTCGGATGTTTTTTCTTAAAATATTGATACCAGCCTTTTTACCTGCCTGGGTGGACCACTTCGGGGGCCGATTTTTTGAGTCTGTGTTTCCACACATACTGTCTTTGTAACCTTGTTTTTTTTTTTGCTTTATCCTCTAAACATCAAAAGAAGAACGCTTCTAGAACCGTAAAAACAGTTCTCCTTTCAGACCTTGTGATCTATAGGGCAGATGATGTGAATGTCATCTGTGACCCACGGTTAACAAGGTAGTCATGTGACCATCACAACGACCAATAACCTTTACTTAATAATAATAATAATACTAATAATTTTATTTATAAAGAGCTGTTCAACAAAATGTAGGCTCATGGCGCTGTAATAACATTTGAAACACAAACACGACAGTTAGAATGACAGTTAATCTAAAAAAGGTAGGTCTTAATGTTTTTCTTAAAAGTAGTGAAGCATGTTGTCTGTCTGAGATCAATGGGGAGTGAGTTCCAAACCTTTGGTCCGTGAACTGAAAAAGCCCGCAGACCGTAGCTTTTGAGGGAGAAACGTGGCACTACTAAAAGCGTTGAGTCCATTGAGCGCAGGGCTCTCTGGCGGACATATGGAGTAATCAGTTCGCTAATGTACAAGGGCATCTCGTTGTTATATTTACACTGATGACAAAGTGAGGCGACCTTGTAATCGATTATCACTTTCACGGGAAGCCAATGGAGCGTGCGCAAGAGCGTAGTAGCAGAGTCTTGTCTTGTTTTTTTAAGGACTATTCGAGCGGCGTTGTTCCGTATACGTTTTTATTTTGTCATCAGGTATACCTGCTAGCACACGTTGCAGTAGTCAAGGCGGGAGAGTATGAATGCCACAGCTATCGTTTTTGTTGACTCCGTTGTTAAATATGGTCGGATCTGACCTAATCTGCGCAGCTGCAGATAAAGACCTTTGCAGAGCTGACTTATGTGTGGGTCGAAAGATAGTGTTGAGTCGAAGAAAACTCCAAGATTCCGCACTACATGGACAAAAGGAACATGGCAGTTCGTGATAAAGAAAGAATCTGTGCTTTCAACTTTTGAGACATTGTTCCTAGTGCCAATCTTAATTTTTTTTCCCTAACTAATGTCAGGTACCAATTAGAGCTGGGTGAAAGCACCCAAAGATCGAGAAATTAAAAATCCCAGTCTTTACCAGGATTCGACCCCTGAAATCTGCCCTTCATCTCCACATATAATCTGTTCAGCACTTCTGTCGCAACACGTTTGAATTGCAAATCTATTGACAGTCCTACATTAGAACTCAACTTTCCATCAAATCTTTTCTTTCTTCTGGTTGTTTGATTACAGGGAATCTATAGTATTCACTACCTTCTTTTCCTTTTTCGATGGTTTTTGTCAGTTTCTCATTATTTTGCAGAAAGCATGAAAGGTACTAATTTCTTCAGCAGCTTCCCGTATATGCAGTTTCTTCTGAACTATATTAATTGGGCGCATGAGCTTTCACCAGAATTCCAGATAGGCAACAATTCTTAATTTTCCACTGAATGAAGAAGATTCTGTGCTAATATTATATAATATTACGTCATTGTTGGTTGTTTATGTTTTGTGCGAAAGCAAAAAGATCTCAAGCATACAAAAGTGGGAAAGATCCATATTTCGTTATGCTCGAGTATAGAAATACTCCGATAAGTGTACTGCCGTATTCACCATCACAACTGCTGACGAGTAGAAGACTTAGGGAATCATTCCAACTGATCCCAAACTATTGAAACCATCGGTAGCTGAAAATGCAGAGGCATTACTCAACGAACGACAGATGAAAAGCTAAGTGAAATACGATGCAAAAGCAAAACTACCTAAAGATTACTCTGTCGGGGAGAAGGTGAGAGTTCGTCTAGGTCAAACATGGCAGAAAGCAGTTGTCATAAAAAACATTCATTACCCAGATCTTACATCATAAAGACAAACGATGGAAAAACATACAGGAGAAATCAACGCTTTTTGAATAAGAGCTTCGATGAAGACATCTCTGGGTACTATGATACCGATACTATGATACCGATGAAGACAATGAAACGGACATTTATAGACCAACGTCTAGAGAACTTGTTTTGCCAGTCAAGACAACCAGAATTGTTAAAGTTCCTAGTAGATATCTCTCTTAAGAACTTTAAAAGGAAGGATGTGATAATAACTTCAAATGGAAGGATTTGCTAATATTATATGATATTACGTCATTGTTTGTTGATTATGTTTTGTGCCAAAGCAAAAGGATTAGATGGAAATTAAAAGAGAGTTTCCATTGAATTGAAGAAAGATGAATAGAGGGGTAATAACTCAAGTGTGAAGTTTGATTCTGAAATTATAGACGCCAAACCCGAATAACAGACTATTCTAGCATTATTATGAATAAATTTTGGATGTTATACTCAATTCTGTAAATTTTAAATCAAGGTTAATTAGTGTAGCCATAAAATATTCGCCATTTAGATCTATTATTAGTACAGGTAACAAGATACCTAAAATTCGCGGTATATCATGCAGTTTTATTTGTGGCAATAAAGTTTAAATAGTAAAACTAACTTTAAAAAAAACTTTTTAAAATGTCAACAAAGTCAACGTACTGATAGACCCAGATCTAGATTTAGTCTTTGTTATAAATTATTTCATCCATAAATGTTGAAAAAAAAGACATCTGTTGACACTATTTGTCAATCAAATATATTAATTTGTGTATTTACAAATAAATTTCGGACACCCATTAGGGTGTCTTAAAATTCCCCCCCCCCCCCCGTTTCCCCTTTTTTAGGTTCGCCACTGTCTAAGACCTTGCAATTCGTTTGATCCATTTCCTTATTTCGAATTCAATGAATATAATTTCAATGATTTGTCGCTTTATGATAAACCAGTAGAAGAAAAAGAAATGTAACAATTAGAGAAGCAGACAGCCTGAAAAATATAGATATATCAGATAGCGGATTTGAAACACTGGTAGGGAAAATTCAAGGTGTATCATTCATTCTCTCTGAATACTTTTTAGACGGACTATTTGGCTTAGAGAATTTAGCTTGCTCTAGTTGTCAACTTAATAGAGAGTTTTCTGCTATTAAAAGTGATAGAATTTTTCAAAATAATACAAAATTAAAAGAATTTGACCTTTCCGACAATTCACTAAATGGGACGTTTTTCTCGAAATTCAGAATTTGTTTATTTAAGTTTGTCTGGCAATCAGTTCAAAGACATTCCGTTTGATTTAAAATTTACTTGAATCTTAAAATGTTAAATATTAGCAATATCACTTCTCTCACACTACCAACAACTATAGCCTTTGATTTCTTAAATTCAAAGAAGAGGGGATTTCAGCTGATGCTAAATGGAAACATACTTTCTTGAGGTTGCCATGATTTATCTTTTCTTTAATACTTGAATTCAGATTTAGTTAGTTTAGACAACAATAGAAACAACACCTGAATGAGCGACCATGTCCATCCACCATCTAGGAGGTTCTGACTTGATTAGAAGCATTGTAAAAAATAACTATTCGTTTAATGCACAAAGTATGAACATTATATCTATTGTGATATTTTTGTTTGTTTGTAAATGTAAAAACATGAGTGATTTCTCTTAAAAAGATTTTATAATCCATGTATAGTGTGTTTAGTTGCCACTTGCTTCTCAGTTAACAGCTTGACCACTGGACCTTTCTGTGTGTTATGTGAACTGTATAATATTTGTTCTGCTTGTCACTGGTCCTGTATCTTTAGTTACTCAGGAGAGGTGTGCCCTGCTCTGGGGGACTTTAGGCTAAGTATATCTTTTTATTATTATTGTAATATTCTTATTCTTATTATAGCTTTTATATATGCATTTAGATTAATGATTTCTAGGCAGTGTATTTCTAGCCTGATGATTTTCATTCTACAGTATGCCCAAAAGTGTCGTATTTTCTAGCCTTGTGTTTTTGATGGATTTAAATGTGTTTTGAACCATTAGAAAGGTTTTCCGAAATGATGACTATAAGTGGGGGTTCTTTGAAGCTTTAATGCGTATCAAGACAGTATTTGACTAAAAGTGGCTATGTGTTGAGCTGAAGCCTAGACGTTAGAGAGGCTAAGTATTGGCCTGAAGGAGGTCACCTTAGAATGGCTAAAGGTGGTCAATTTTTTACCTAAAGCCTGTGACCTTAGAAGTTGTTTTTGTTTTCTTTACTGATGTCTGATTACATAAAAGAGGCGTTATATTGCATTATGGCAGTGATCTTTTTTTGTTGTAATATTTGACTTTTGTTTACATTTTGTTGAGAAGGCCTTTGAGTTTACGGCCACGTTTTTACACATTTATTTGACTCTTTATGTAAATCAACTATTTGTATATATGCTTACCAGGGATTTTATTAACTCTTTCTCTCCTAATTGACGATGCCAATGTTGATTTGACCAACTTTAAATGAAGTTGATTTTTTTATTTATAAACATTAATTTGTGTTGTATTAAAAAGAGCATGCATTCTCCCATAATCCACTACCAAATGTAACGTTTTCTGATAATACGTAAAAATTTATTGAAGTTAAATTATAACAGGATTGAAAAATACAAATGAGCCAAATGAATAATACTATCAAAACGGGTAGAAAGAGTTAAGTCTTATGATAAGCACACATTAGAGTAATTATATACCTAGATGTTATAATTAATAATTTGGAAAAATATGTCCGTATCGAAATACCACAAGACAAACATGACAGCACACTTAAACACTTATCGATCGATTTTAAAAACCTACTTGTTGCAGTAGGGTCACATGGAAAGAATGGTAAATAACAGACTGACTTGGATCTTTGAGTCAAACAATCTATTTACTGAAGCCCAAGTTGGCTTAAGAAAACGTAGATCTACAGAGGACCAGATTACCTTCATCATTGAGGAGATTGAAGATGGATTTCAAGGAAAGAAGCTAATAACGATTGTCTGGGTTCACTTGGAAAATGCTTTCGATAAAGTCTGGGAACAAGGCCTTTTCTCAAGTCAATAGACCATCACATATCCCACAGAACGTACACCTGGGTAAAAGAATACCTAAACAGTCGAAAAGCTTTGGTCTGCATGCAAGGGCAAAGAAGTCACACTTTGGGCATAAAAAATGGCGTTCTCCAAGGAGACGTTCTGCATACAACATTGTTACTAATATACATTAATAATCTAAACCAAAAGCTACCAAGAAAATGAAAATCAGCATGTATGTAGATGAACTCGCCTTAATCAGCAGTGAAGAATATGTAGGAACAACAAAATTAAGGTTACAAAAAACTCTCGACAAACTCAGTGAGTGGTCCAAAGACTGGAACATGGCCATCAACACAAAAAGACAACATACACCATCTTCTCACTATCAACAAAACAGCAAACAGTAACACTAGGTTAGGAAGCTCTAGAAAAAATGACAGTCCCACATATCTTGGAGTCACATATGACACAAGACTAAGTTGAAAAAAATCAAATTAAAAAAAATAACAGAGTAAATGTATCTATAGATTATCTTTTATGAAAAGTAGCTGACAGTGATTGGGGAGCTATTCACATTTTTAAAAATGCATACTCCTGTTACATCACACCCACACTAGAATACGGTTTCACAGTTTGGGGCAGCCAAAACAAACTCATAGAAAATAGACAAGGTACAAAATATGGGCCTTAGCATTATGACGGGGCTATAAAAAAAATGTTGCTCTGGTCTCTTTGAATGAAAGAGGAGAAAAAAAAAACCTGTACCAATTCACCAAAATATAATTAGAGAGGCACCCACTAAAATTCAAAACCTACAAGACTGGCACCCAAAACCGACTATAGAGATCTCATTTTGCTCA
The DNA here is from genome assembly GCA_030265305.1 of Biomphalaria pfeifferi. Lineage (NCBI taxonomy): Eukaryota > Metazoa > Mollusca > Gastropoda > Planorbidae > Biomphalaria > Biomphalaria pfeifferi. The sequence continues at coordinate 1,795,625 of JASAOG010000139.1, forward strand.
GGAATTACAGAACCTTAAAAAGAAATATTAATTAGGAAATATAAATGTTGAGTCAACGAAGCAGCATAATGGCTTTCCTCTCTGGAACCAGAGTTCCGTCCCTCCTGTAAGAGACAGCATCGAAAGCGTAACAACAATATTCGATCGAAATAAAAAAAAAAATCAAGGAATTACTTATTCCTAAAATCCCATTACCCCAACAACCAATGAGTCAGAGTTTACACAAATAGATCCTCTCAAAAATCCAACACAAACGGAGGAGCTATCATACTAATTGAATGCCCAATGGAGAAAGACTGGAAAAGTCAAGTACAACTGGCGATCTCTCAGACAGACATAGAGCAGAAAGGCAAGCACTTGAACTAGCAGCTAGTACACTAATAAACTACCCATTTACACCAAACAGCCAAATTGTCTTACTTACCGATGCCAGCAGTCCTTAAAGCCTTAAAAATTCATATGCTTCCTATAAAATGAATTAGAATGAAATGAAAAAGCAGATATACTGGCCAAAGCTGGAAGAACGAACAAACAATTGAGAATCCAACTCTACCCATTAGAAATGATTAAAGTAATAGAGTGTAGAATAAATGAGAATACGGACCAGCTGACATCCCAATGACAAGACGCATAATTTTTCGACTCAGAACCGGACACAACAGAATGAGACAATATATGTTCCGGAAGCTATAAGTCGGGACTAGCAAAACCTTCCTCTCAGTAGCATCACCAGAGAATGCTGGCCATGTCCTTCAAAGCTACATACTATTTCAAGAGGCCCGAACAAGACTCTGGCCCCAAAACCTTCTTATACGGAGAACTGCTAGATCTGGAAATCGCGATTCATCTCAGATTTAGGATTACTGATGTGAACCCTTCGACATGGAAAATGATAACAAAGAAGAAGATAAAAAAACAAAACATTAATGTTTGCTATATGTCACGTGGGGGAATCTTTATTCATAAAGGAACTGTTAATGACAATACATCTTATAAATTATTTTAACTGTACCCTCTACTAGATAAAATTATTAAATCAAATTTGTTCATAACATAGGTGTTCATTAGAAAGAGCCACATCTTTATGCAACAATAGTCATTTTACAAAGTATTTATTAGAACATTGCCCAATTAAAATTCCTGGTCCTCAGAGACTAGAGTTTGCAATCATATATTGGTCACTTGCGAGAACTTATATAATGAACGAAATGTCAAGAATAAATTTTAAGGCATATCCATTATTATCAAATATATTTTATTTCAGAATAAAAATAAAACCTTGCAAATTTACAAAATGAACAAACTTTTTAAAGTATAATGAATATAAAAGCATTATAAATCTAAGAAGACAATAGCATATCATTAACAATGTAACAAACCAATAATAAATATTATATATATAAATATATATATATATATATATAAATAAATATATAAATATATGTATATATATATATATATATATATGTAATGCTTCTGTTACGGTAGACACTGAATATTCAAATTTGACACTGGCTTAGATATATTATTTAATTTAAGCAAGAAGATATTAAACAAGTTAATTCTAGAGCCTCAAATTGTATTCAAACTTCAGAGTGACCAAATAGACCTGTCTGAGGGCGACAACATTGGGAATCTTCGTCACATTTTTTTGTCAATCCCGCCTCAACCATTCAACTATCATCTAAGGTCAAATAATCTTACAAGGCCTACCTCCATAATCAAAGGTATCGGTTTTTGGAACGGAATGTATGCAAGCATTGACCTAATACAAGTTTTAAACTTGTTTGTGTAATTTCTTACTAATGCATTTTTAATCATTTGCAATAATCAAGGTAAAAAAAAAGGGAAATATTTTTAGCAGCCCCCGAAAGGGGAAAAGACGTTATTAGTTTTGTGTGAAATGTCTGTCCGTCTGCCCGTCCGTCCTGTTTAGATCTCGTAAACTAGAAAAGATATTGAAAATCCGACATCACAATATTTTAGACCATTCAAAGTTCTGATGCAACGGCTACTTTTGTTTTCCTGAAAGCGAAAAATCTAATTTTTAAAATCAGTTATGAAAGCAGTTTTTTAAAGAGAAAAAGCTACTTAGTATGCATTATGACTCAGACCTAATTTAAAACAAACGGTAATCTTATAAACTTTATTTTCTGCATCCATTTTTTCTACATTACTATAGGCAGAGATTGAGCTTTTTGCAAAACAATTACTTTAGTTATAAGACTTCATTTATGCTAGGAGAGTCGCGGTAGATGAACGGTAAAGCACTTGGCTTCCGATGGGGGGTCCCGGGTTCGAAGACTGGAATTTTCAACTTCGGAATCCTTGCGCGCCTCTGAATCTACCCAGCTCTAATGGGTACCTGACATTAGTTGGGGAAAAGTAAAGAAAGTAGGTCGTTGTGCTGGCTACATGACACACTCGTTAACCGTATGCCACAAAAACAGATGAAGTTTACATCATCTGCCCTAAAACCACAATTTCTGAAAGAGGAACTAGTTAGGCCAGGTTCATATCCAACTTTGCACTCAAATGCACTTATCCTTTGATCTGCTGCACCGTTGGGGCACTACACAAGATCTGTCAACCTTCTTTCTCCATTTTTATCTCTCATTTGTCTTTGATATAATTTCATTAGGATGTTCTTTCTGAAAATATTGAAGCCTGCCTGGGTGGACCACTTTGGGGGCCGATTTTGAGTTTGCGTTTCCACACAAACTGTCTTTGTAACCTTGTTTGTTTTTTTTTAATTCTGTAAATTTTCTTTCGTTAAACTTTTACTTGCATTTATATATTGTGTGAAACAGTTTAATTATTTAAATGCAATAATATCTGACTTAACAAAATAGGTACAACAAATTTAATTACATGTATAAACTATACATATATAATAATATATATATAATTTCATTTTTTTTTTAATATCAAAAATAGTATATATCTTTGTACAAATTATTAAATTTCAAGGTGTTATCCATTGCATATATACTGTAAAATATCATTGTTTATTAAATATTTAAAAACATTGCCGACCTTATCTTTCTATATGATCCTATAAACAATTACAAATTATAATTAAAATTAAATTAATTAAAATTAATTAATTAAAATAATTAAAATGTTTAGCTGGAAATCTTCCTTAGACAACAGGTTGAGTCACTAACCAATGCCACCTGAGGGCCTTTAAGTCTAGAAGAGAAAATAATTTTACGTAAATAAATAATACAATTTTTTTTATATTCGATTAATCATACTTTAGAGAATAAATATAAAAAAAAGAATCTGTACTGACAAATGCGTTTCAATAAGACACACATGAAGAACTACTGTTTATGTCATCAGATACAACTAAAAAGACGATCGTTAGGGTGATGTATGAAACTTTACTTGATGGAAAAGACGGAACGCCCCTGTTGTCTGCAACGATCAACCACATCGTTGCATAATAAAGTGATTTTTTTCTGCCGCAAAAACCTTTACATTGGTCGTAAATTTTAGGTAAACATGGTGGATTTTAAAGGACGTTGGATCTTCAAGCGTATTGTAAAAAGGGTCAGAGAATTTTAGCTCTTTTAAACAATTAGTCTCGACACTACAACTGTTTTGTTGAAAAAGAAAAAAAGTAAATAAATGACAAGCCTTACATTTTCTTTAGCCTGATGGTTGGGAATTATTTATCGGGGGTATTATCTGATGGTTGCTGGACCTCACTGAAAATTAAATAAAGACATGTATTATAAATATTTCAAGACTAGAAAACAAAAACTGTCACATATTTTATATGTAAATAAATAAGACAAATGCCATAAACTATTTTTAGTAACTTAAAAACGATGTTGATAATATATACTATTTAACAGTAATTTAACTCCTTAAACACTAACCCTAAATGAATGACAAACTCCAATTACCTAAGTAAAAACAATTTTGTCTATACAAAAAAACATCACAACATATAGTTCACAATACTGTGACAATACTAAATATTTAGTTTTGCCAAGGTTATTAAGTTGTTAGTTGTAACGGTAGTTGTTTTTTTTTTTTTTTTTTTTTTTTTTTACATTAATCTCTCATCAACATCTGTGCCTTTGTCTTCCGTCTTTCGGGTGCTGTGACAGTTTGCTTAAACTAAATATCTAGACTTTTGACGGTCAGCAGTTGTTCCTAGAAGGATACCAAGAGATGGGCAGGTCCATTTATGTACGTTGTCCTGCCAGCTTTCCTTCGTGCTCCACCCACTGTACCTTGAAGCTTAAGTATTTTTTTCTTCACATTATTGAGGTAACTTTATTGTTTTAACGGCTAGAGTGTTGAATTATATAGGTACAAACTTCTTTGTCTTATTTTACTGTTATCTGATATCCAGCATTTTTTTTTAGCTTTACTTTCCAAGGATTGAATTTTTATTCAGCCTCAGCGTTCAGTGCCTGACTTTTTTTTTAGAAATTCAAGACGCTTGGGAAGAATACAGTTTTAATTTTACTCGGAAGATGATGTTACACATTTTTTCATTTTGCTATGACAGCGGATATCAATTTTAAACAGGTTGTATGTCTTTTTACTCATCCTCCGTCTCTTGTTATCTTTGATTCTAGGTTTTTTATTAAGTCGACATCTTTCATTGATTAGCCATTCAACAACTCTTACTATGCCCAGCATTAAGTATTTTGCATTTTTTTTTTCACTGATTTTCATGCCAACTGTAGCTTAAGCATTCAGTTTTAAATTAATATAGTGTAACTGGTATGCCTTTGCTTTAATAAGGCCTTTTTCATCTGTAAACCTGAGATTGAAAATGGACCGCCTGTTATTCTTAAACTGGGAGAAAATCCTTCAAAAGTCTCCAACATAATTTTCTCTAAAACTATGTTCAAAAGTGCTGGAGAGAGATTGCATCATTACCAAACATCTATATATGTCCTAAAATTTATCCTTCTTAAGCCATTGGTTACTAATGACTTCCCTTCTAAAAAAATACACAAGCAAACACGCATTAGGACTTTTACCTAAACCATAAGGACTGCTAAAAATAATGTATCTATATTGAAACACTTCATGACTTGTCAAATTCCATCATGCTAATCCCAGGTAAACACATGTCGGTTTGAAGTCTATAAAGGTTTTTTTTTACCAGTTATATTTGGTGTAGAAGGAATTTTTCATACAACAGTCTGCTGTTAAATATTTGTTCAATAGTACTTCTGCCTGCTCTGAAGCCTGTCTGTTCTGCTTTTAATTGAGTCTGTTGAGAATTCTTCTTAAAATTATCTTGCTTGAATGACTGAACAGTCTTATAGGACTATATTTTGGCATTTTCGCATGTTACCTATCTTGGGCATTGAAATAATTAACAGATTAGGTCCATTATTTTGGCCATGATATTTTCATTCCATATTTTATGGCAGATTGTCCTAAATTATTTACTTTATGTTAGTTGCAATGTCTTAAAAGACATAATAATAAGTTTTCGATCCCAGACGACTTGTCACCTTTTAGCAATTTTATTGTTTCCTTTAACTCCTGTATTGTAGCCTAATCAAGGTCCCTTTTATTCCAAGTTTTTTTGGTTGATTAGACTATATTTGGAATTTATATAAAATAGAATAAAGATCTTTGCAATATTCTGTCTAAGCTCAAAGTACGTGAGCTTCTTCAGTGAGAGGAATTAAATTGTTAATGCTTTAGCTTGTCTTCTGTTAGTAAAAGTTTTTTAATGTTTCATATGCTTCTATAACTTTTGCCAAATTTCAAGCTATGTACATTTGCTTGGCATTAGTCACCAGTTCATTTTTATTTTATTGACTTCCTTTTCTTGTTTATTTCTTTGTCGAACATTATTCTCCTGTCATCAGTGGATAAACTTTTTTTTCAATGGGCTTATTGCGTTTATTCATTTCGTTTCTTTGATTTTAAACTAGAATTAGTGAAGTACCTTTTCCCTAATATATCTTATGCATTTTTCAGTACTCATTTTGAATAAAAATGAGATTATTAAACTGTGAATTTAAGTGTACCAGATAGAAAAAAACAAATCTCCCCAAAAACACTGGTAATTGAGATAAAATCCGATAGAGGTTATAGAAAGAAATGACCTGAAACAAGCGTGTGAAACTACAAATTTACAGTACTTTATTTGATGAGTTTTTTAACCAAGATTTGTGTATTTTTTTAGGGCTAGCTTACTTCAAGTACCCGGCATTTTCCAATTCACAATTTCTTACACATTAAATATTTGTAAAGATAAAAATTTTAGTAATTTTTAAAAGTCTTAATTATTTTTTAACATGTGTTATAAAAAATTTGTTAATGTAATTAATTGTGAATATTCGTTTCTTATGAATCTCACTGTCTATTTTGTGTCTGTTTTAATTTCTTAATGTTTTATTGAGTTAAAGGAACGTGTTTTCTCCTGATGTTTATACCTGATTTCTTTTATCAGCAGTTGTGAGACATTGGTCCAAAATAATGCAAAGCTTATAAATAAAACAAAATCGCATGGGAATATATGAATACACTTGTTTTAGGCGAAATCTATTTATTGTGGTTGCTTTAAAAATTGATCTTACAAATACCATGGGCATAGTCATAATAGTCACATATCTCTAAAATCTAGTTATATTCTCTCATCCTTATAATCATCAAATTGTAACTATAGAATCAGTATAGATCTACAGCTTGAATATATATCTAGGTTATAAATATAGTAGAAATAGACTCAGAATTTACTCTAGACTATAACTATAGTTTTAGACTTTGTCTTGATTTTAGGACTAGATTTATGCCTTATATGCTATATAAACCTATATATACGCTACCTTTTTGGAACTCGATGGTTTATGGAGGATTTTGGCAGGCCCACCTACTCTCCTATTCATTCTCAAGCAGTTTCATATGTGACAAAAAGGCCAGATTAGACGCAATGGTGACCTGTCTGATCACTTCCCAAAAGAAAACGACGTGAAGCAGGTCTGTGTAATTGCTTTTTCTCTTTTCGCTATCTTCTTTGGCATAATTTGCACAAAGGCATCTACATCAGATTTCGCTCAGACGCAATGTGTCCAATCTTCGACGTCTACTATCCCATACAAAAACAGAGCTTCTCTTTACCCCATGATTGCGCCCTGCTAGCTCACAATGAGCATGATCTCCAGAACGCGGACAACAAATTCGCATACGCTGCCGCCTCTTTCGAATTATTTATAAACCTTGGGAAAAAAGAAGTCATGTTCCAGAAGTCAACCAATAAAACATACTCAGCCCCAAAGATCACCGTAAAGGGACAAGCTCTTAACGTGGTAGACCACTTCACATATCTAGAAAGAATTGTATCGAATGACACCTCGCTTTTAAGGAAGTGGATAACCGTCTGGCCAGGGCATGTAGTGCTTTTTGACTCCTTCAGGCGAGAGTTTGACAGAATAGGTCGCTCCACCTGCCTACAAAACAAAATGTCTACCAAGCAGTGGTTCTCTATACCTTCTATATGGATCTGAGACGTGTATTGTACAGAAAGTAACTAAGACTACTTGAACGGCTTTACCTAAAATGCTTGAGCCCCATAATGGACATACGGTGGCAAGACAGCATTACAAACAGCGATGTCATTGCAGCGCCGGTATGGACAGTATAAACTAGTATAGATGGACTTCTTATGATCTGAAAGTTACGCTGGGTAGGGCACGTATCCCATATGGGGGATAAAACGTATGCCGAAAGGTGGTCACCGTAACAGGGGTGCCGCAGGAAACACTTTAGTAATTAGCTTAGGCGCCAATCGGCCTTAGCAGACATAGAAGAGAGCATCCAGTTTCATGCGGCCTAAGAAAGAGACAGACAGCTGGAAGTCACTTACAAGGACCGTACTTTTCCATTCCTCTCTGTCATCATCATCATCATCATCATCATTCTTTTGGGTTCCTCGTGGAACATAGGGCCTAGACAAAAACACGCCACTTCTCACTGTCTCTTGCTAGTTGTTTTATGGTTTCCCAGCTCTTTCCGGTCCTCTCGGCTTCTTCAAGTACACTGCGTCGCCATGTTCTTTTTGATCTTCCTCTGCGTCTTGTTCCCTTGGGGTTCCACTCTAAGGCCTGTCTAGCTCTGTTGTTGGTATCTTTTCAAAGGGTGTGATCTCTTTGTCCTTAGCCTTAATTAGAATCTAATTCAAAGGCATTCCCGTCTATTCTTTAATATTGTCTTCCCATCGCTTTCTCTGTCTCTTCTTCCTTTTCCTGATACTTTTCCATGAAGGAAGGTCTGAGCGATCTAGGGTTTTCGTAGTATCATCTTAATGGAAGCTAACAGGAAGTGGCTTTATTTCATGAATCATCGTGAATATTAAGTTCTGAGATTAATACATAACAATCTAAATAAATAGGTCTTTGAGTTGATTAAACGTTGATAAGAATTTTGTTTCCGATTTCCAGTCTAGATAGAATATATATATATATATATATATATATGTTTATCTTTCTCTCTCTCTCTGTATATATATCTATATATCTATATATCTATATATATATATATATATATATATATATTATATATATATATATATATATATATATATATATATATATATATATATATATATATATATATATATATATATATGTGGCTCAAATATTAAGCTTTATGTCTAGATGTATCAAATAATATAAAATGGGACTAATAACCCTTTAAAAAAATGTAATGTTCATCTAGTATATATTGTAAAAATAAATTTAAATTTTACCTATATTTTACAGGCGTTTCTGCTGATCTAAAAAAACATCGACTAAGAAGAAAAAGTTAGAAAAAATTATTAAAAAAGAAGAAAAAATACAATGCCTTCATTATAACTCAAAATACGACAAAAAATTTTTGGCAATTCATATTTTGCGATTATTTATTATTATATTAAACTATTATAATTATATGGATATCTTGATCTAATTATAGACCTAGACTTGTGATTTCGAACCATTACTATCTAGGATAGATCTAAATATAGATGTAAACTCTTGAATCAAATAAAAGTGAGCATTCAAATTAATTCAAATAGGTATTCTTTTTAAGAATGCGATATTCCTTTCAAATCTTATGTTGGCTCTTGATCCAAGTTATTCCAAGTTATTTTTTGTCTAGTGCCTAATTTACATTTTTTTTAAAACTTTAAACAAATATAACGGTCAGACCAGAGTTTTCTTTATGTGGCAAACCAGAAAGCAATTCTTTTCTCAGTGATATATGAACTGTTAAATATCTAGGAAAAGCAGTTTTTGAGATACGTGATCAGCTTCCAGACTGGTTCTGACTGGAATAACGATATTGTAAAAATACAATTTAAAATAGAAACACATTTTTTCAATCGTATTTTTATCTTATTGATTATATCGCTATAGTGAACTTTAAAGATTTCACTAGACATTTGAGATGATAATTGGTGAAAATCGTTTGGAAAAGAATTACTAACTCGTTGGCCAAAAAGAAAATTTAAATTAACTAACACGACTAGAAACACTTATCTCGAACAGTCAATACGTGTTCGGGTACTTCTGAAAAAGGTCTATTTAGTAAAGAGGTTAATAAATAAGGTTCAGAAACATTTTGCCAACCGTCTTCTAAGTTAAGATCTAAAGTGTTATCATTAGAAAATTATATAGTCTTGTATATATTCGTTTAACTTTGATTTTGTCAGGGGGAGGGGGAGGTAAACAATGCTGCATTTTAATTTAACAAAGCTTATATTTACTCACTCTGTCTGTCTGCCTGTCTGGTAAATAGTCTAAACACATTATTTCTCACACATTCATTCACGAATCAAGTTGAAACTTTTCACAAATATTCATTGGCGTAGACAACTAAAATTAGGACCTGGTAACCTATTATTTTGTTTGATATCAAAACGGACATCCAAATCCCATAGCATTTACAGATTTGGTTGGGTTTTAATTACACTTTATCTCTCCCACAACTTTTCTCAAATCAAGTTGAAACTTTCACACAATTTGTAATTGTACATAAGAAACCATGAATCAATAACAAGATGCAAATTAATCAAAATATTATTGATATAAAAAAAGGGAGAAAAAAACACCTTTTTGTTTTAATTTCTATAAGATATAAGTTAAGAGTTCTTCCTCCTAGATATTTTTTAAAATAATGGCGCAGTACATTTTTTCTCAACTAACACATAAGAATTAAATGATTGCTCTTTATGTTGTATGAATGCGTTCTTGACTTTTTAAAACAAATTTTATTTTTATTTTAAAATTTACTGGGTTTTTTTATTTTTAAAAATGATTCTTATTAACTTCTCTAAAGCCAATTTGTTTTTCTTTTGTTTTTTTTAACTGAACTTACATGTGTTGATCGTTTACTTCTTGTTTAAAGTGAAGTCTTTATTAGAAAGTTCTAAAATGCTCAGAGCTTTCCCAAGAGTAGATGTTTAAAACTATTTAACATTCACTATATGGCCTCCTAACAATGGAATTGAGATGCTACAGAAGGATCCTAGGCATCACATTCAAAGACCGCATCACAAACCAAGAAATCAGAGACAGGGTTACTGTAGCGATCGGAGCCCATGACGACCTGCTAACTATTGTAAAAAGACGAAAACTTAAAACCTTTGGCCACATTACAAGATCTAAGGGGCTCGCAAAGACCTTTCTTCAGGGAACAGTGCCAGGACAAGAAGAAGAGGCAGACAAAAAAAGCGATGGAAAGACAACATTAAGGAATGGACGGGCCTGCCATTGAGAGAGGTTCTAAACAAGGCAAAAAAAGGGAGGAATGGAGAAAGACGGTAGACAAATCTTGCCTGGTGCCCCAACTGTCCAAAAGACTAAGGGATAGGTAAAAGGTAAAGGTAATATGGCCTCGATCCATCAAATTGTAAAACTGTCATAGAGATGGGCAACTTTTTTGTTATTTTTTTTTTACGGTCTTAAGTTTGTTTTAGGGCTACTCTATTTATGTTAATTTGTCAGTTAGTATCTAAGGAACAATTAAGTTGTTTAATCAAGATTAGTAAAACGGTTTTTGATTTCTAATAGGAACATAAATGCATGCATGCATACATACAAACATACATACAAACACACATACATTTTTATAAATACATACATAAATGCGCCTTACTTAAGCTTTAAATTATATACATTTCGATCGCAGAAAATTTAACATTCTAGGATTAAATGTAGTAAAACCAGAGATTTTAATGTCTTTATGTCTCATATAAAAATATTTCTAGTGGTTCCGTAAGATGAAACATACCATTAGTTTTGCATTAGCTGTCGTCGGTTGTCACATTTGGATAAAAAAAAATACACAACATAATACCTTTTAAAATTATATATATATAAAATACGTTCGACAAATCCACTTACTGTTGCTTGTAACCTGTAAAAAAAAAAGAAACAAAATATATGTAATTTGTTTCACAAATCGCCCTAGATGAAAAAGATATGCTAATATTCACTAAAAATTATATTTAAAAATAAACTTACGACGGTAGAGTACAAAGAGTAGAAAGACAACAAAAACAACTACAGCAGCAATTAAAACCCAACACCACCATGGCCAACCGCTGTTATTCTGATGACTACCTTTAGATAAAATGAAGTTTTAATAACACCAACAATCATAATGATAAAAAAAAATAATAGTAGTAATAATGATTATAATATATTATATATATATAAAAATAATAACAAAATATGATAATAATACAGTTACGTTTTTATGCCTATTAATTAATCACTGTTAATATCTGTATGTAAACATATGGCTTCTGTTTTTACCCTTAAAGATTTATATGTAAGGCCCAAAAGTATTATATTTTCGTTCCTCTAAAAAATAATAAAAGCCCTGTTTGGATATATTCTTCAGAAAACGTTACAACTCAAAACTACCAAAAACACTAATCCTACTCACCAACACATTGAAAAATGCTATATGTATCACTGTCTATTTATATATATATATATATATATATATAAATATATATATATATATATATATATATATATATACCTGAATATAACAAGATCACAAAGAGAGTTATTATATAAACATAGAGGCGATCCAGTCAGATCCCTACCGGATCTGCCTACTTGCAAGAAACATAACTTACATAATCATGTGTACTCCCAACGAAGCATATATCGCAACCACACCTCTTTACCGAACTCTGTTTAGAGCAGCGTTCTTCGTCTGCTCCAAAGGAACATTAAATACATGATTTTGTTTTGATTGATTCAAAGATTCATTTGAAGTCCTAAAAGTTATTTTTATTTTTTATTTTTTACATGTTACGACGGAGGATTGCAGCATGCAGGTTATGAACCCGGAACCATTAAAAAGTCCGAACATTGGTCCAGTGCAAATACCTTACAACCAGGTAACCATTGAACCATCCAACTAGATCTACTAGCTAGATATATATCTAGTCTAGAATTTTTCGATATTTTGGAACGAAAATTAAAGATGGCTGAAAGACTGACAAACAATCATCATCAAACTCCATTTAAGTTAGGGCTTGAGAGGCTGAAATCGTCTCTTGCAAAAGCCTTGGACAGAAGCCCTGCCGTTTTATGTAGTGCATACATCTCACCAAACAAGTCGAAAATTTTTTATTTTTTTTTAGACCTGTCAAAACGGAGATCAGCAAGTCAAGGGCAGATCAGCAAGTCAAGGGGAGATCAGCAAGTCAAGGGGAGATCAGCAAGTCAAGGGGAGATCAGCAAGTCAAGGGGAGATCAGCAAGTCAAGGGGAGATCAGCAAGTCTGGGGGCTGTCAAAAAAAAAATCACGGTTTTCTCTTCTTTGCCGCAGCGGGGAATCGTGAGTCAAAATTTGGCCTGGTCATAGCCGTTAAAAAGTGAGCATACAGAACAGTGGCCTGTCCTGTTCTGTGCTATAGCTTGCTCAGGCCTGGTCAACCTCCATTAAGGTGAATAGTGGACAAGGGCGCCTCATGCACTACTAAATTTCACGGATTTTTGGGGGATTTGTTGCAGCACTCACACCACTTTTCTAGTGAAATATAGACTACTTAAATTGAAGAAAATTAACAAGATTTTATAAAACTTGATGCACCGAGCTGTTATACCATTTCATTTACTGAATTCATTTCTTATAACGCCAAAGGAAAGAAATAACAAATTCCACAATATTACAAGGTCAGTTAAAAAATATAAAAAATTCTTACTAAGAATAACTTGGTAGAGTTCTTATAGCGTTTCATTAGATAGGAATAATATATATATATATATATATATATATATATATATATATATATTACGGCTTGTCTTCGAGTCCTAAGATTAATAAGGAATACAGTATTTCCCGTGCATATTTTGCCATATCCAGGGCAAGCATAACCATTGTCTGCAGGTGGTCAATTTAGATTTTCTTTTCGTCCCCTGCGTTTGTCCTCGACAGCAGATTTTCTTTTGTTTTCAAATGTGTATCTCGCGGCCATCGTGAGTGGCCTCCAGCTATATTGTTCCGACGCCGCATGCAGCCAGGTGCTCCCTTCTATATCAGCCAAGCAAAGTTAACACCAAAGCTGGTCTTTGAAACGTTTTCGTGAGGCGCCTCTGTTACGTCGACCACCTTTTAGTTCATCAAAAAAGACTGCCTTTGGCATACGTTCGTCTCCTATACGGGATACGTGCCCTGCCCAGTATAGTTGTCGGACCTCTATACTATATGTTATGAAAATTGTATTCTGTATCGGTTATCGTTCTTATGTTTACATGTGCTTGTGAATGTGTTCACGAAATGTGTGTTGTGTTGTCATTCATTGTATTAAATCCATACTATACAGACATGGTTTTTAACTCTCTCATCTTTATGTTCATAATTTAATACACTGAATCCAAAACTGTGATGTTGTAAGAATTTCGAAATGGATAGGATATTTCGGCCAGAGAAGTTTGACACCGAGCCCACAGCACCTCAAGCAGCAGAGCATTGGCGCACTGGTATGAAACTTTAAAAAAATTTATATCAGCAGTATCAGTAGATAATCTTGATTCTAAGAAACTACTGATAAACTATATATCTCCTGCTGTATATCAAATCATACTTGATAAAGAGACATTTGATGAAGCAATCCAGACTCTAAATGGCATCTACATTTAACCAAAGAATGAGGTGTTTGCTAGGCACAGGTTAGCTACTTGCAAACAAGAGCCAAGCCAAACTATAGACGCCTACATGCAGAAATTAAGAATTCTATCCAAAGATTGCAACTTCAGGGCGGTGACTGCTATCGCTACTGTACAGCCAATAAATCTAAACAAGTCTACAATACCTATTTGCATCAACAATGTGCTATTGAAGGCCCTAGTAGACACTGGGAGCTGTGAAAGCTATATTTCGACGCACATCGCTAAGAAGCACAAATGGCAGACATGTTCATCAGGCAACAGAATCTTTATGGCTTCCACCCATCTATCTCGGATCACTCAAGGACATATCTACGCTAACATTCGTCTCAAAAATAAACGATACGAGGGAGTTAGACTTTCTCTACTAGACAATTTATGCTCTGACGTAATTCTTGGACTTGACTTTATAAGTTTGCACCAAAACTTGTTTATTTCTTTCGATGGTCAGAAACCATCGTTGTGCCTGAATACTCTCCAGCCAGCGAAGGTAGAAGATCCTAGCCTATTTAGTAATATGTCACCATACTGTACCCCAGTGGCTACAAGGTCTCGCAGATACTCAATTCCAGATAGAAAGTTTATAGAGAAGGAAATTCAACAACTAATAAAGGATGAAATTGTTGAACCATCTAAATCTCCCTGGCGTGCACAAGTCCTAGTCACAATAAATGAAAGACATAAGAAAAGAATGGTTATAGACTACAGCCAAACCATAAACCGGTTCACTGAACTAGACGCCTACCCTATGCCCAGAATTGATGAACTAGCAGAAAAGATTTCCCAGTACTCTGTATAAGCACTTTAGACCTGAAAAATGTATACCATTAGATTCCTACAAAAGAAGAGGAAAGGCCGTTCACAGCATTCGAAGCATGTGGGAAACTGTATCAATTCCGTTGGATTCCGTTTGGCGTTACGAATGGAGTCTCCTGTTTTCAGCGTACGTTAACACTGACCGGAGAACTTCGTTTATGTCTACAGAGGTGCAGCATTTCCTCCACGAGAGAGGAATTACAACCAGTATAACGACCCCTTACAGCCCAAGAGGGAACGGACAAATAGAGAAACTTAACGGGACTTTATGGAAAGCCATCATCTTGGCTCTACATTCTAAGGAATTGGACATAGCCAAATGGGAACTAGTACTAAATGATGCTCTGCAATCCATCCGGTCATTACTATGCACTGCAACTAACAGGGCACCACATGAACGACTTCTTGGATTCAACCAAAGAAGTGGTTCCGGGACATCCTTGCCAACATGCTTGACCAGTCCTGGTCCTGTCCTGCTGAAGAAGAACGTTAGATCATCTAAATACGATCCCATAACAGAGGAAGTCGATTTGGTAACATGCAACCCTCAGTACGCTGTTATCCGAACACCAAACGGCCGAGAGGAAACTGTCTCATTACGAATGTTAGCCCCTAGGGAGGAACAAAAAGTTATAGAAAATGAGAATCAGAATAGAACAGAGCTTGATATTGGCTGCCCCGTTCAAAGCTCACCTACCAGGAATCAACCGACTGATACTATCATGCCTGAAGAAACCACCAGCACCACCGGAGACATAGCCAGACCGTCCGAAACTCAAGCAGATGAAACCACACATACATACAATCTTAGAGTAAGGAGAACTAGGCCCAACTACAAAGTGTAAAAGCTCATCAGCTTACTAGAACTATTATTTTGTTTATTCTATTACTTTCATTCGGCTTTGTTGACTTTAATGTGATATTTGATCTATCATGATATATTTTAATAAGCTATTTGATTTACCATGTTACATAATTTCATGCTATTCTACATTGTTTGTTTACTTGAATCTCTATTATTGTTCTACACTTACTTAATTCTTTTACTGTTTATAATACTAGTTAGCATAATTTTATGAATGTTATGAAAATTGTATTCTGTATCGGTTATCGTTCTTATGTTTACATGTGCTTGTAACTCGTCCGTGAGAATATGTTCACGAAATGTGTATTGTGTAGTCATTCAGTGTATTAAAGCCATACTATACAGACATGGTTTTTGACTCTCTCATCTTTATGTTCATAACACTATACTATAATATACTATATATATTTAGGCCTATATGTAAAAGGTAAAGCCAATATTTTAGTGAGTTTAAGAGTTTGTCCACTATGAGAATTAGATGTATCATTACCTCATAAAGAGATTTTTTATACCATGCTTTGATGTTAGGAAGTTTATTAAAATTAGTATTAAAATTATTTAGATTTAAACTATGTTTTAGCTAGAAAATAAAATGTAGAGTAAAATAGAAATACGATTTTATACTATTATTTAAAGTTAAAATGTTTTTAATAAGACATTCGGAACAACCGATTTTTGATATTTTGGCGTTTTAGCAAAAACCTTATATATATATATATATATATATATATATATATATATATATATATATATATGTATATATATATTAGAAGAGAGATTTGAAACAGTTATAACGCGGAACAATTTTGACGATAATTAATAAGAAAATTAAACTAATATAGGTCATTTTCTTTTCAAAAAAATATCAGGAACATTCTTTACCGGTAAAAAGTCTTTTGAAATTCAATGCAAAATAAAATAATTTTTAAAAAGTTATTTTAAAAAATCCTTTTTTTTTACTTTCTCATTTAAAACCCTGAACAGCCTCTGGAAAAAGTCATTTGACATACATTTTGAAGTTGAAAATCTGGAATAATTTGGAATAATTTGATAACGATAATTACGATAATTAAACTACAGTGACGTTACGTCCGAAACTATTAAGTGCAATGTAAGTGTAATATAAGTCAATTATGCTAACCATTTATATATATATGTATGCTTATAGCAATCTCATTTGTGGATCAGTGGGGGGGGGTATCTAGGAGTTGGTTTTCCGTGCTGCCTTTGGGCGTTCAATAAACACAACTCTGCCCGAGTCGGGAGTCGAACCTCGATCCCCCTTCTAGGTAGCCAAGCTAAGCTTCACTGTACTTGGCCTCTCGACCACGCTTCCATTCCTTTATGTCTAATATATGTATGCATCACATTTGTTTCAGCACCTACCTTCAACTCCATATTTACGTTCACAGCTTAATTGCTCATGCCCACTGAAGCTTCTATACGTAATGCGTTTATGTTGTCCACTTGTCATTATGAGAGATACACAATTAGATAGAGCCATTGTTTGTCTAATACATGCCTAACGGTTGTCTGTGTCGGCTCTATTGAAGTTGTTAGTGAATGGATGCTTTGAGGTGGGGGAGGGGCTAGCTAGTGCTTTGACCACTGGGGTGGTAATTTGCATACGGGCGAAATGACTCTGGATCAGAAGAATGCGACGGTCAAGTTCGCTTAGTGCGTTATCGCTAGGCGAAGGTGTCGGATCCAGAGTCACAGGTACGAGCCACGGTAGGCGCATTCCCTTAATTCCGTAGCATTTTAATTCACTACTTTCTCTCTTCAAAACTTGGTGCTGCTATCCATTTATGTCTAATATATGTATGTATCCCATTTGTTTCAGAACCTAGCATCAACTCCATATTTAGTAATGGTTGACCGCTAGTCTAGCGCTGGACAACTAACTACACACATACAATTTACCTTATATGCATAATTTGACTGATACGCTTTGATAAGGAGAGAACTTACCAATCATATAACGCACAAAACAAAAGTGAATTTTCCTCTAAAGAATGATGTTACATTTTACTACATCTTACAATTAGGACATCTTTTTTCAATTTATAAAGCCAAAAGGTTTAATGAATCGTGTATGTTTTGCTTAATTGGTATTACTAAATACAATAAACTGTTTTTATGGTTGTGCTATTATAGACAGGTTACCTGTAGTTGTCATGGTACTGTTGTTTTCTGAAAAATAAATACATTTATCATTTTTTATACACTTAATTATATATATAAATATATATATATATATATATATATATATATATATATATTAACTATAACGAAGAAAGTAAGGCGTATGTATGTATGCATATATATATATATGTATGTTTGTATGTGTGTATGTATGAGAGAACTTACCAATCCACATAATAAGGCATGTCTTCAAGTCCAAAGATTAGTGAGGAATACAGTATTTCCCGTGGCTGCGCAGCCCTAGCTGTGACGTACATATTTTGCCACATTCAGGGCAAGCATAACTATTGTCCGCAGGTGGTCGATTTAGATTTTCTTTTCGTCGTCTGCGTTTGTCCTCGACAGCAGATTTTCTTTTGGTCTTAAATGTGAATCCTGCGGCCTTCGTGAGTGGCCTTCAGCTGTCTCGTTCCGACGCCGCATGCAGCCAGGTGCTCCCTTCTATATCAGCCAAGCAAAGTTAACACCAAAGCTGGTCTTTGAAACGTTTTCGTGAGGCGCCTCTGTTACGTCGACCACCTTTTAGCTCACCAAAAAAGACTGCCTTTAGCATACGGTCGTCTCCCATACGGGATACATGACATGCCCAGCGTAGCTGTCGGACCATGAGTACATCGATATTAGCAGTGCGGTCTTGCCACCGTATGTCCATGATGGAGCGCAAACATCTTTGGTGAAAGCGTTAAAGAAGCCGTAGCTGTTTTTTAAATAGTGTCCATGTCTCAGAGCCATATAGAAGGGTTGAGAGAACCACCGCCTGGTAGACATTGATTTTTGTAGGCAGGTGGAGCGATTTGTTTAAAGGCGTCCAAAAGAGCTACTGGCCATGGCCGACGGTTATCAACTTCCCTTGAAAGTGAGGCGTCATTTGACACACTATAATACCTATATATGTGAAGTGTTCTACCACGTTAAGGGGCTGTCTGTTTACTGTGATCCTTGGGGCTAAGTATTTTTCATTCGGTGACTTCTGGAACATGATTTCTGTTTTCCCGACGTTTATAGATAGACCGAAAGAGGCGGCAGCGTATGTAAATTCATTTACCGCCCCTACTCTATTTTCTATCTTCTTTGGCGTAATGCTGGGTCAAACGAGGCAGCGATTGCATGAATGCATCTACATCCGGTTTCGTTCTGACGGTAATGTGTTCAATTTCTGACGTCTACTATCTCATACAAAAGCGAAGGAGATGGTCATAACGAAGCTTCTCTATGCCGATGATTGCGCCCTGCTAGCTCATATTGAAAATGACCTCCAGAATGCGGTAATTGAATCCACATGTAACGCATAAAAAAGCTAATGAATTTTCCTCTAAAGAATGATGTTACATTTTACTACATCTTACAATTAGGACATTTATTTTCAATTTATAAAGAAAAAAGCTTTAATTAACAGTGAATGTTTGGGTTAGGGTTAGGTACTAAATAAAATAAATTGTGTATATAATTGTACTATTATAGACAGGTTACCTTTGGTTGACATGGTACTGTTGTTTTCTGAACTTTCATCTATTTAAAAAAAATTTAATTTATCATTGTATGACATATTTAGATATCTATGTATGTATGCATGCATGGGCGTAGCCATGATTTTTTTTAAATATATTTTTATGTGTGATTTTTTTAAAATATATTTTTATGTGTGTGTGTGTACATAATCTTCATTACGTTCTAACCCTTCATTCTTTCGGAAGACGTTTATTGTGCCCTAGAATAGGTTCTTCCATGAGTTAGTGGAAAAATTTTAGATTCCCTGTCATTATTAGTAATGGGTTCTTGTGGAGCGCTAGGAGCTACCCCAGCGCGGGGCGAACCCCCGCCGCCAAGCACTATTTCTGGTATTGAAAGCCAACAAAATGCATTTTCTGAGGTATCTACACTGTATTTTCCTGCTATTAAAAATTTTTATTGCAAAAATCTAATGTGCTATTCTTACTTCCCTCCCGCGCCGTCAAGCTGTTTCCATAAAAATCTGTCACTGGTATCGTCTAAAGCCTCTTCCCACCTGCCATGAGGACCTCCATGAATGAGTGGCGTCAAGTTGTACTAGGATATCATTGCAACTCTTCTTATGCGTTCATTTTGTCGGAGAACATGTCCCGCAAACCTCATGCGTCGCTCTCTAACAATCTTACTAACGGGTCGACTCCCAGTTCGGCATAGGATTTCCTTGATTTAGACCCGATCTCTATAAATGACTCCTAAAGTCTGTCTTAGCCATCTTTGTTGAGCAACATTTAGTGTTTTTCAATTTCGGCAGATGACTATTCACTGCACTTTATTAATGGAGCCCTACCACTGGTAAAAATGTGTAACCTTTCTTGAATACGCTCTTGGAATTAATTGACTGTAGTTTGCTTTAGATTTATTTCGAAAAGAGAAGTTTTATCGTAAAAATCATCTGTTGGGGGTTTTCCACCTCAAAATGCTCTGTAGGGGGATCTTTAACTCAAAACCATCTTGAGGGGTTTTAAACTTTAAACTTTTTAAACTTTAAAAAAAAAGCCATCTGTAGAAGATCTACATTTTCATTCTAGTTCCATTTAAATGAAAATGCTCAATACCAAAAGATTATCTAAAATCGCTTTTCTGACATATTATACATATCCGTTAGTTGTAATTCTGTAATGTGTAGGTATATTATCAATAATAGGCTATTAGTTTGTAACCAGTTTGTCATTAAGTTAAGAGCAATGCCCGGTCGTGTGGTTAGCGCGCAGGACTGATTATCTCTACGGTCTCGGTTTCATACCCTGCTCGATGCCATCCTCCATCGACCAGTTTGTAATCTCGTGAAAAAAAGGTTCCTTTACCTAGTGATGGATTGCCTTTTAACTACTAAGAAATTAATAATAAACGTTAAAATACAAAAAAGTAAAAAATTTTTCCCCACATTGAAAAAGGTGCAGGTACGCCGTAACTGTGCGTACCATCACAAAAATAGCACTGATATAAATTAAATTCTAATATCAAGTCGTCCCACCCCTGGTTTCTTTAATGCCAAATGCAATCATTAGCAGAAATGATAAAAAAAGAGCGAGGATTAATCGTTTTTACTTTTCTTCCCCTCCCCTCTCCAGACGAAAACATGATGTTTTATAACAGAATAGTCAAATATGGCGACAGAGTTTATGTAATTTCACTTAAATTTATCATAATGTTTTCAAGAAAGACTTTGCTTTGGAAAATTCAGAATTCATACGAAATTTTTCAATATAAGAGTAACGATTTCAGGGAGTTCTGAACCCTAATATTCTTTTCCTTTTTCCAATCTTTAATAAATCTATACTTTTTCTAGTTAAATAAATTTGGGACTACAGCTCACAACTTATGTTTAAATCTTAAAAAAGCTACAATCAAGCCTATTTAACCAAATGTATCACTTACAAATCAGCTTTTTTTGTAAATATTATTTTTCGAATAAATTGTTTTTCGACGACGATCCTTAAATCTTAATCTTAATATGTGTGGCATCTTCAAAATCGATTTATTAGCAATGTAGTAAGGGCCTATACATTTATATTAGAATATTTTTTATGTATATATATATATATATATTTATATATATATATTAGTTTTTTAAATACTTGATTTTTTTTTTCAGAAAAAAAAGAGAAATTAAATAAAACTTAATAATATCAACTTTTAAATTTCAACCATAAATTAATATAGAAAAAAACACAAAATTACTTACAAATTGTCGGAACAGTAATTAAACTTTGTTTAGTACAATTTCTATCTGGTAGATTTAACTCCAAACTCATTATTTGGTTGCTGAGTTTTCTATGTGCTTTATAATTTATGAAAAAGGCAAAGTTAGTTTCGTTCACACGAGAACAGTAGAATGAAGAGTTCTTCTGCATTGTAGCACAGTCCTTAATGAATAAAGCGTCCATCTGAATTAAAGAAAAGTAGATTTTATAAATAGCATTAAAATATTAAAGCTTAAAACTATGCAATGTGTATTTAGTTTTAAATTATAGTTCAACGACAAAGCTAGTGTTACAGCTGTTATGTAATAGAGAAACATAGATTCTACATTTTCACCTAAATTTATCTTTTATTTATTTGTAATGGAAAATATAAGATTATATAAGAACTGCTGAGTAGGAGTTATGGTAAGATAATTAATTACTTTTAGTTGTAGGACTAGAATGCTTATAAACTGTCAGCAGTTTAAATCATACAATTGAGTGTTTTGTTAACTAGATACTTTCTAAGATGTTTAGAGAGTCTGCTAATGTCAGAAGAAGGCAGACAGTTGTGTAACAGATTAACAATCAGTCGTCACATTAAAAATAATAGGGCAATATAAGAAGCTGTATTTTGTTAGAGCTCTTTTATTTAATATATATATATATATATATTCTAGTATCACCAATGATAACCCTTTAGTATTCCATTTGTAATTAATACTTCTCAATTTTTAGAAAGTTTTATTTATCACCTATGTCACTGTATCTGGTAAAAAATTAACAAGTTCTTTCTCCAACATCTACTATCAAATCAATCTGAAATTTGGCAAAATTATTCATATGC
Source organism: Biomphalaria pfeifferi (assembly GCA_030265305.1). Classification (NCBI taxonomy): domain Eukaryota; kingdom Metazoa; phylum Mollusca; class Gastropoda; family Planorbidae; genus Biomphalaria; species Biomphalaria pfeifferi. Next base: position 1,818,212 of record JASAOG010000139.1, read on the forward strand.
TGGACAATATATATATATATATATATATATATATCAATAACTAACATTAACCAATTAGTCAAAAATTTACTGGTAATTAGTCATTCATAACTGAGTAAATTTAGAGTTTCTTCAATTTTAAAGAAGTTTATTAAGTTTATATTTTTACGTAAATGAAAATTATATAAAATCTACATTCTAGATTTAGAAGCTTAAGGATTCTAAGTTAGAGGTTTAGGTTTAGTGTTGGATCTAAAAGTCAATATAAAAAACATAACTATAAAAAGTCGCACATTACGTTTTGCCCGCTGGTCGAATTAGATTAATTGTACATTCCATCAGCTGACTGTGTCATAGGTTTGATACAACTGTGTAAAAGATTAACGATCATTCGTCCGATTTAAAATCATGGGACAATATTAGCATCAGTACTTTGTTAGTGCTCTTATTAAAACGGGTTTGATATTTTTCTTGTTGTTTCTACTATATAATACTAATTAAAACAGTAAAGTCCCCTTTTCAGACCTTCCCATCTAAATGGCAGATGATGCTAACATTAACTGTTTCTTTCCCCAAAGATTAACGAGCAGAGTGTCATCTGGCCAGTACAGAGACCAACCGAGTTTACTTTCCCCAGATAAAGTTAGGTACTCATTACGATTGGGTGGACTGAGGGCGCCCTAAAAAAATTCCGATATTTAAAATTCCAGTGTTCACCGAGATTCGAACCCAGGATCCCAGGTTTGAAAGCCAAGCGCTTAACTAGGCCTACTTATTTACCGCGCCCCGTTTAAATATAATATTATACATTAATTTTTTAAAAATAAAATTTGACCATTGTGCATTACATAAAACGATACACTATATGCATATATACATATATATATATATATATATATATATATATATATATATATACTAGCTTTAATTTTACCCGGCTTTGCTCGGATTTTTCTTTCTACAAATAGCATGCATTTATTCCGTTTCAATAATCAATAATGACGGGAACAAAAAGATAATATAAAAAATAAATCCATTCATCTAGTATTTTATAATGAAATCGAACGTATGAATGTAATTGTTTATATAACATTGTTAGTTTAATTTTATGTATCTCTAGATTTAGAATCTAAACAATTTGAATTCCACAGTAGTCTAGTCACTAAATAAAAACTTCGAGCCTATCATAGTAAAAGACTATAAACACTGAGATGTTAGTAGTGTTGACCTAGATACATTAGCCGTGTTTCATTCATCATTTCGTAACGAAGTTGCTAAGAGGTCTAAATGCGCATAAGTAAATCTAAAAGAAAAAAGTAAATTGAAAATAAAGGCTTAAAATTAAACCGAATCGGTAACTGTAGGCTTAAATGCTTTAAAAAACACATTGGAAAGTAAATTGTATTTTGTAAGTAGTTTATTAGTTTTATAATATGTCTTTATAACGGGCGATATTATGACCCCTGACGTTCATTTCATTTGTATCCCTACGCGATACGCGATATAATGATGCCGCAAGTTACGGAAAAGTTTGTCTAGATGTTTAAAGCTATTTACATTTAGAGCGAACGATTTTGTGTAAAAAATGTTCTGTTAACTCAAATTTTAAGGTTAATGTGCATGCAATAATTAAATGAATAGACATGTATTTGTATGTTCATGTGTACAATAAAAAAATTATGTTTTGTTAAATAAGAGCTAATTTAGGTCTAGAGATTTTTATCTCTGCTGCGCTTGGGTGACTTCTCGTTCTTGTCTCATCATTTTGACACAGCATGTAAACATGGCATAGATTTATAAGATACAATACTTTTATAGATTTGGGCAACTTATTTTTTTTTTGAGGGTCTTAAGTTTGTTTTAGGCTACATACAATACGGTCTAAGTTAGCACCCAAGGAACACTTCTGTCAAGTTTTATCAAGATCGGTCAAACGGTTTTGATTTCTATACGGGGACATACAAACATATATACATACTTTCTACTGTATATATATATTCTATATATATATATATATATATATATATATATATATATATATAAAGATTAAAGCCTCATTTTTTGTGCACTTCGTCTGTCATTCTGTCTGTCCGTCATGTTACTATCGAAAAACAATGACTAAAAGCTATTGTAAATTTGATTAACATTTAATTTCCCTGCCGAAACATTGCAATAGTTTTAAGTATGTATAATAGATTGTTCCGAATGTTTATATATACACAGTGAGAGAAAATAAGACTTCCAGATGAACGAATCTCACTATCCAGGCTCTTTGCAAACTGCACCACACGACGACACCAACTTAAATAACTTGAGAAGTCAAGGCTCCAAAAAAACAGTTTAATATTCAATAAATTACAGGCAGTACTGCACAATTGGTAAACACATAACACAGACTGTTAAAAAGCTTTACTCTCCGACGTATCAACTCTGTAACGATGTATCAACTCTGTAACGATGTATCAACTCAACGCGTTTTCCTAGACTTGCACTTGATTCTTTGTTCTGGACAGACTTCCCCTAGACTGGTTCTTGACTCCGACTTTGACTCGTACTTGTAAAGTTGAGAGGTAACGTGAAGCGACTTCTTTCTGACACCTTCGCTTTTTATATAGGATCTCTGCTGGCATTCTAGAACCGGACAGAACGTCGCTCGACCATTCTGGGTGGTCCTCATTGGTGGAAGAGCCGATGCCTCATCCTGGCCATGGATAAAAGCCTTTCCTTTGTCAAGAGGTCCATAATAGGGAACGGGACGTTCTCGGACTTTAAGGACATCTAAATCAGGTCAGATGACTACATCACTCGTGACGCTCCTAAATTCTGTTCACGACGCCGATCCTTCCATAACCGTCATGTTGACACCCGTCTCGGCTGACCGTCATAGCTCATCACGGTTGACCGCTCGTCCAGCGCTGGCCTGGGAAGATTTGCGTAGTCTAAAACACACACAGCACTACCCCATCTATGCCACCACCAGGTTTATTACAATAACGCTAATTAAATTTTTAGGATGGTCTCGTATCAAAATAAGATGTATCATAGCCTTGTGGAAAGATTTTCAAATTGTACTTTGGTATAAGGAAGATTTTTTTTCTTAAAAATCGGAACATAATATTAACAAAAATTAAATTTTTTAACCGTTTAGCTAGAAAATTAAATGTAGTGTAAGACAGAAGTGCGATTTCAAATGAAAAGAGTGAAAATAGTATTAAAAAAATCCGGAGCAACCCATTTTTTTTATGTGAAAAAAAAAATGTGTTTTATTTATTAAAAGAGGGATTTTAAACAGTTATTTGTGTTAGTAAATATTTTGTTTAAATTTCGGAAAAATTTTGGTGAAAAAAAAATCCGCTAAAAAAATATAATTAAGCAATTAAATTAAATGTAAAACAAATCTAAAAGTGATGTTCAATAATCGTTTCTAGTAAAATATTTTAAAATCCTGAACAATCTATTGTCGTTATTTTTGAAAAAAAAAGGCATTTTACATAAATTTCATTTAAGTTGAAAATGTGGAACAATTTGATATCGATAATTAAACTATAGTATCTATAAGTGTAATATAAATCAATTATGCGATTTCAAACAATCATTTGACAATTTCTTTTTTATACAACAATATCCGGAACAATTGTATAGTTAATGAACTATAAGTATATATACCGAGTTCAGGGATTCTTATTTATCTTTTATGTTATTTACGTTAAAAAAACGGAACAAAACATTATCGGTCATGAGTTTTTGCGACATTAAAGCACAGAAAGGCAGACCCCAAATGCGATGGATTAATGATGTGGAAGCAGATTTGAAGCAGCTTGGGGTTAGGGCGTGGAGCCCAGGAGAGAATGGAAGGGTGTGTTGAAGCAGGCCAAAGCCCTCCATAGGCTGTAGCGCCATTGGGATGGATGGATAAGCAAGGAAATTAAATGTACTATAAGAAGAGAAAACAAAACATCAGTTGGCTGGTTGTTTGTTTCTTTGTTTGGTTATGGATTTTGTTTTACAAAAAACATCCTGTAATATATATATATATATATATATATTTAAACTTATTGAGATGTTTCTGAAGGATCAATTGATTGTTTCTACTTTGACATAATAAAGATATGTACCTCTTCTATGTAATATAAGTAAGAAGGGCAAATAAAATATTCCTTGGAATTGATTCTTTTTAAATAAAAACATCCTCAACAATAATGAAAAGTATTGACATGTTTTGGAAGGATTAAATTATTTTTTTTTTACTTTGACATAATAAAGATATTTACCTCTTCTAGAGTTTCGTTAGTGTCTCCGTGTAGAATTCTACATCTCGCTTTTATGACGGCATTGATGTAAGAATTGTCAATATAGATAGATCCATTTGTTTGCAGGTATTCATTTTCTATGAGATAGTCTCTGTTTTTTTTGAAGTGTTATGTTTCTTAAAATAACTACAATTTTTCTTTGTGTATCACATCCTAAAATAGAAACATTTTATAAACTAACTGTATGCTGATATCACCGAATCCTATCTTTTGCCTTTTGTCTAAAGCAAAACACAGAGACTAAATGAGAAGCACTATTAACTGATTGTGTGTAGTGCCCCAACGGTTCAATTAAAAAAAATATATATAATTGGCACTCGTTGAGAAGCTCAAAAGATATAAAGCGCCTGGCTCTGCTAATATTTCAGATGTATCTAAGACAATTTAAATATGCTCTCTGATATATCTTTTTATGGATACAATTGCCAGAAAATCATGATAAGATTTTAAGTTTAAAAACAGCGTACTTAAATTTAATTAAATTGTACAGCTTGTATCTAGTCAACACCATAATTTTTATGCTATCATTTTTTTTCAAACATAGCCTATTTGCTACAAGATTTTCCTGTAGTACTATTACAAAATTTATTTTTATTTCTAAAAGCATCGGGAGGTTAAAGAGAGATATGCAGACTGGAATTTATTTAGCTTACAGCTGACGCCTTCCCTAGCCCTATATTACCAAGTAGTACTTTTGTAATTCCCACCCCACACACACACACCTGGCGCGAAGTTGCATACCCAACTTTTTTTTCTTTTCGTTCAATCAGCTTTGTGCATTAGTAAGAAGCAATCAAATACAAAAACTTTAAACTCGGTCAGGTAGATCTGAAGTTCTATATAAATCCAAGTCTGTGGTGAGTACATTAATCGTCCTAAAATCTAGGTTGTATTTTATTGCAGGAATGGCTTTGTTGAAGCGGTATTGAGATGTGTATTTTAAAAGAACGTTTTAAGTCAATCTTTTTTGCAGAATATTTCTTGTTAACTATCCAGAAGTCCCTACTAAGAAGATAAAAAGACATCAAATATTTTTTTCTTTATTAATACAAAAATTTTGATTTGTAATATAACAAAAATTACATTTATTCTTTGAAAAAAAAAAAGGACACACTCGTCCAACTTTTTAAAATGTTAATTTTGTCAGACCGTTACGCCACACTTAATGGGTGGTTGAGGCGTGTCCACATTTTTGACAGACGTTTTGTTAACAAAAGTGGAACTAAATAATCTCTTTCTACAGTTTGATACAAATGAGAACAACTATAGAAGTAAAGACATTCAATATCCATTTCTATGTAACAAGTGCTTCATCTAAATAGTATCGACAAATATAAAGGTTATTAATAATAAAGCAAAAAAAAAAAAAACGGTTCGTTTTACGCTTTAAAAGTTTTATAAAGAGAAAATATTCAACAAATAATTACAACAAAGGAAAAAAAAATTACCTTCTGTGGATGTTGGCAAAATTAAAAGTATCACAATTACAGGTATGATGCTCCAGATGGTTATATTAACCTGAAGGATAATGTAATGAGATTATAATTCATTTAAATCATATTTCTATATTGTGTTTAAATCAATTTATCACCTGCCATTTGAACCCCAGGTTTTTGATATACATTTATTTGTGTTCTCCGTAAGTGAATATTGGTGCTGCTAAGGCTTTGACTTTCAGCCATAATTTTATTTTATATGGGACTATTTTGTTTACACTACATGTTTGACATAATTTAAAGTTTGTATACTATTTTTCACCTGTCTTTATTTTAAAGTTTAGCACTCAGACAGAATTATAATAAAAAGAGAACGAACTCATCTAGGTCGAGAAAAAAGAATTAAATCGAAGAGATACAATGTTTGAACGTTTGTTTGAAGATGATATAAATTTAACAAAATAAGTAAATAGTATCGCCATTGTGTGGTGAAAGTAAAAGACATACGTTAAGAAAAATTATAATAATTTTGATTATGTTGCTAATAACTTTCACATAACGGTCACCAATGGATTGCCTACTGCATCAACGACCATTTTTCTGCATATCTTACTGATTTATATAACACTAGAATAATTTTTACATGAAATCAATATCTAAGGATGTAGAATATTTATATTTTTAAAAACTAAATTTTATTCTTATTCAATGCGTCACTATTTTTGTTATGTAACAAAAAGTAAGTATTTGAAATATATTCTAATTTCATAATTTTACAATTATTATTTGTTGACCAAAAAAAAAGTAGATAATAAAATGACCAGGTAATAAAACAATGTGCACATTTCATGGCTGTATTACGTCATTGTTTGATAGTCAGTGACATGTATTGATTATCAGCACGGAATGCACTTGTTTATGGGGAGTATGATATTGCATGAGAAAAGTATGAGCCAAAGTTGCATTGTGAGTAAAAAAAATCTCGTTTTAGAGAGTTGATCACATGGTAAAAAATTAGTAGGTGCCATCTTGGGCGTAGCCAGAATTTTTTTTTGGTTAAATTATATATATATATATATATATATATATATTAGGGTGGCCCATAATCATGTGGTAAAAAAAAAAGTTTTTCACAAATAACGGGCACCCTCTTGTTGAGTTCCATTTGTCTTACTTAGTAACTGACCACAATTTCAGCTTCCTACTGCTATCGGAAGGGGATGCTCAAGAGTTACAAAGTTTTGTATGTTAATGAAAAAACGCATTTTCGTTCAATTAAATGTTCAAATCCTGCCCTGACTGTCATGTAACTGTTGAGTAACGAAAATGACAACAAAAAAGTAAATTGTGAAGAGTCAGAATACAATGTCTAAATAGTGTCTACACTGAAACAGCACAGATGACAGACTTCTTTGTAGTTTGTGCAGGGATGACTTTTCTGTTGGCTTCAACAACTTGCAATATAAATTGCTTTTCTTTCTCGTTTTTTGTCAGCAGTCTGTTGTAGTCTTTAAAAAGTTTAACTCCACGTTCTGCAGTATCGTTGACCACACGCAAGTCGTTAATGCGCTGCTTACCTTTCTGGTAGTCAGTATTGTCATTCCACTGTTCTGAAAGGAAGAATTAGAAAGGAGTGGCCTATCTGTAGCTTTGTAAGCAGGTTCTGTGAACGCCTTGTGGAAAAGTGACCCAAGCTGACGTCTTCAATTTGGAGCAATGATGGATCACCTCGAACATGTCGCTCACTAGGTTCTATTCCAAAACCTGTTATCATTTTCTGCTTCTCGATTGGTGACACTTCATTGGAAAATAAAGCCAGGCTAACAGTCTCATCGGACAGGTACCACATGTGATTCTGGAGAATTTTTTGTGCTGCAATACTGATGTCGTGATCAATAGACTGATATTGCTGCAGGTTCTTCCAGAGCAAAAGATCTTCTTCAGGTGCTTCCGCTGCACAGGGTGCTTGAATCCAGGACTTTGTGTACAACAAGGCTCCAAACTGTACAAATCGTTTGAGTTGGCTCTCTTCCTTGGCTGTAAGACTAAAAATTTCTTTTTGATGACAGAAGAGGTAAATTTTGATGGCATAGATCAGCTTGGCCATCCACCTAGCATGATGTACAGGGCCTGGTGCTCTCCAGTGAATGGTTTTTGGAGGATCTCCCAAGATGATCATTGTCAGTTCAATGAGTTCTTCATAATCATCTCTGACCTGGGATTTCAAGTCAACGAAATTTGTCAGGAAGCTCACAGTGTTTTCTCGGAAATCATCAGTGCTTGAAGTCAGTTCCAACTTACTGAAGTTGTCAAGCTTTATTCGTTCCCAAACTTCTTTAAATCTTTTGAAGATAGGTATGTTTGGTGAGTTAGAGGGACCGCAACACAAACTAAAAGCCTTTGCTAATACCAGTTCAAGAACATGATGACGACATGCCAGCCACAATAGTTCTCGAGCAATACGATTCTCAAGCAGCACACAAGCTCCATTGAAACGACCAGTGTTGACAGAAGTGGTGTCGAAGCTCATAGCCTGGATGCCCACTGTTCTAACTGATCATAAATAGCATCAGCAGCATTTTGTCCTGTCCCTGATATTAGTTTAGGGACACCTAGTAATTTTTCACTGCCATCACTGGAAACCAGCACTGGCAAGCGGTCAACTTCTCCAAGACCCAGGATTTCAGGTAACATTTTTCCATCCCAGTGTAGAACTAGAGAATAGTCAGGTTTGAATGAAACCTTTATATCTGCTGCTTGTTCACACCTGGCTTTCTTTCTGGCTTATCGTATGGTGCTTCGTGAAACTGTCAAAGATGAAGGATCATGTCCCAGCGCTGCAGCAATAGGAATCATCAATCGCAAAGCTTCACGATCAGACGTTTGGTTGCGATCCAAGGCACTGGTGACATGCTCAGTGACCAAGGCAGTATGACACCCAATCTCCGTCTTGTTTGGTCGTTTTTTAGTTGAGCTTGAACTTGGTTCATATTCATCTAGAGCTTCAAATTGATTGATAGTTTCACAGCTTTTTGTTTCATTTTCACCTGATTCACCTTCCATAGTTTGTTGCTGTCATTTTTCTTCATTCTCTTTACGAAGTAGCTGTTTCTGTTGTTTGTCATGGACTAGTTCCTGCTGTGCTGCCATCTCTTTATCTTCGCCAGTCATGAACATTTTGCGGCATCTTCGTTGGTCAGCAAGAAATGCACGATCTTCCTCAATTCTTGTCTGTTGCAAAGGATTAGGTGACTTTTTGTCCAGAGCATTAACAGAAGCAATGTTGAATAATGTATCTAGTTGTTCAGTGTAGCAAGCTTCATTTTTTAGCTGATAAATAAATAGTAATAAATAAATATCCATTCTGAAAACAATCTTTAAGTGAAAAGACGGATTAATCACGCAAATTGTTAAATTTGACCTGTTCAACTGCAGCCTAGTATGTGTAGAATAAAAAAGAAACTGAGCAAAATATTTGTTAATTTTCGTTTGCACAAAATTTATAAAAAACAACAGGAAGTCATGTATCTAAAATGAGAACTAGGTAATAAAATTAAATAAGTAGCACTATTGGCAGTCACTTTCATCACTGGTCAGCATGAAATAGGTCACAAATGAAAAAAACGTTGCACTTCCACCAGTCTACAAAATCGCGTAAAATGCTGTAAAAGGTAAAACAACAAAACGAGGCCTGTGAGCATCCCCTTCTACTTGAAATGTATGTTTAAAATTTGAACAGTCTACTACCTAAAGCAAATGGAACACAAAAACAGGGTGCCCCGGTATGTGGCACAAAGTTGGATTTTTTGGGCCACCCTAATATATATATATATAGGGATGTATGTATATATGGATGTATTGCTGTGTCTGTGTGTGTACATAATTAATCTCTATTACATTCTGACCCTTTTTTCTTTCGAAGTTTACAACTTTTAAACTCAAACTTCTGTGGTAGGGGGTTTCAAACTCAAAGCCTCCCGGTAGGGTTTTTTTAAAACTCAAAACCCTTGGCTGTGCTGGGACAAGTGATGGTTTAGTATTAAAATTTTACCAAAAATAAACAAAATCTAAGCAAAAGATCAGTCATTTAATTCCGACTTAACTTCGGGGGGGGGGGGGGGAGAAACCCCATCCAACAACCCCGTCTACGCCCATGGATGCCATGCAATTTGAAGAAGACGAAGACAGACGTGTCATATATTTAATCTGAGATTATTGTTAGCTGAGTGTTTAATGAAAGTCTATTTAGATTATATTGTATAATTATATGAACCATTTGAAGTGTCTCATTGATGGCTGAAGTTGCCGATTTCTTGCGACCTGTTTTATTATAATAAATAAATATTTCGACTGCTATGATGTATTTTTATTTTGAAGCTATATGTTGGGGTGATATTACTTAGTAACTCTAGTAGACATATGCAACAACAAATTTGGTGTGAAGAAAAATATTTATTACAAAGAACATTCTATAATACCAGAACCGTATTTTCTGTCACTCTATTCCAATCAGTTTGTCCTGCTTCATCCCCTACCTCTTCGTGTATTAAAATACTACAAGAAACACTCCTTCGAATAAAGACTTACAGACTGGCAGTCAAATGATAGGGGATGAAGTCACAGGATAAATTAATTGGAATAGAGTGACAGAAAATATGGTTCTTAGTTTGTGTATTCTTGATCTAGTACAATAGAAACAATATAACCAAATACAAAATTATATTGCGTTTATGTTAGATTTTAACTTTCAAAAAAGGTTTATTTTATGTAGATCTAGAATGGAATGGACAATACCTAACACTTTCAACTCAATTCGACATACATCTAATTGTAAAGTGAGAAAAAAACGAAAATTATTATTTGAGAAGCTAAAAAAAATTTACTGTATTTGTAGACGTGACATAGATTTATATATACATGTAATTGTACTTTGTACTTTCATGTTTGAATGTGTTGTTTTAATATGTTTTTACTAAGCTTATATTAACTAAATATGTTTGTAATGTGTATCTGTCTTTTAACAAAGTTTGTACAGGTTATTTCTTCAACACGCAATCTCAGATCAAGTCGACATTTTTCCAATTATTTTTTTTTTTTTACCTAAAAACACAAGAATTAATACAAAAAATTACCGGATGGTTAATAAACTTTTGTAATTAATTATTTTGTTTAGTATCTCGATCAAGGGAAAAAAATATATTTAACTAAAGTCCTGGACCAACTTACAATTTCTATTTCCCTCTTTTACATAGTATACATAATATTTTCTTAGGACTATTGATCTTCACCTTCTCGACTGTGTGCATTATAACGCCCACAACCCATTGTTTTTAATGAAACCTTCCTCCATCAGCAATACAGTATCAATACAATATCCTGCACTTGAATCTCAAAGAGCTTAAACTAAACGCATTTTGGTTAGTTTGAACTGAATCTTTGTATTTATTTTTTTTTCATTTCTAGTATTTAGTGGAACATACAACATCACACTGATTTATTTAGTCAGTCATTGATTTTTTTTAGATTTAGACTGATTTCCTATAGAATAACCCATCTTCACAAACAGTATTACACACCAACGCCACCCAATAATAATAATAATAATAATAATAATAATGGCAGCTTTTTTAAAAACTTTTTTTCTTTAGATTTTTAATTTTTACTTTAGAATAGAGACCTGTTTGTAGTCAAACAATTTCACAGTAAGTACGGAAAAATCCAATCTTATTTATTGCTATAAAGCTTCAAAATGCATTATCATATTTGCGATTTTTTAGATTTATAAATACGAATATTAAATTAATGGTATAATTGTATATTTAGAAACTAATTTTTTTAGATATAAATGTAGATATAGAAACCATTTAACAGAAAACTATCTATAGTCTCTCTCACTTAATAAACATGTAAAATACACACACACACATACGCACACTTAAAATAAATGCACGCTCATACACATACATATATCGAGAAAAATATGATATTTAAATTTGAACAAGTATTTTTTTATTATAAAAATAAATAAAAAATTGACAATTATGAAAACTATATCTACATACCTATTGTTATTAACATTAGCAAGAATACAGAGCACAGTACATACTATCCAATGGTCATATTAGGGGTCTAGATCTATATCTAGTTTCCCTAATTATATACATTTAAAATAAATAGATCACTCTAGGCTCTACATCAATTAAACAACTTCTCACAAAGAAATTTTAGAAATAAATAAAAAATATATTTTTCAAAAAATTACCAAGTAATTATATCTAGATTTAGTTTCAGAACTGGCCTTTACTAGTGACACCATCTTTATTCTCCTGATGTCCTACCAGTAAAGTGATTTTTGTTATTTCTTTAGATTGAAGAATTACATACGGTGAAAACACATAGTCCCTAAACTGTATTGTGGTTTTTCCAGTTTTTAATAGGGCACCTTTTTATCTACTTATGCATTTAAAAAAAAATCATCAACTATAACTGCGTTTGTTTATCACTGATTGCTAAATCATACATACTTATTTAAAACGTTCCAATTAAATCAAAGCAAAATAAACTTTAATAATTATTGCATGAATTCTGCTCTCCCCAACCCAAAGAAAAAAAAACAAGCTATTTTTGGGATGCTTCAATAATATAAAATTGGGCTTCAATCTAGGTAGGTTTCATTTAAGAACTTCCATGTTAGTGGGTTTTTTTTAATTTCTAAAACATTTTTTCCAGATTTCTAGATATGAAGATGGAAAAACATATATAGACTTCGTGGTGATTTTCCATAATATCAGATATCAAGTATCATCTCTTGAAGCCACAAGTCCTAATTACCATTTTTTAAATTGTACTTTAAGATCTTCATTAGAGCAGTTCTTGTAATGTTACGTCTGTCTTTTCCTGTATCATCATGAGATTAATCGATTACTAATTGAAGTATTCAGAATACCCCCAAACTCTGGCTAAAAATTGGAATAGAGGGGGGCTATCAAATGTTTAGCATACGTCATAGCAATAACTTCATGATAGTTTGACTGTTCTAAATTTTGAATTAAAAAAAAAATTCTGCTTGTTCAATAATTGTCATTGATGAGTTTAATTTTTTAGAAAAAAATCATGAGATTATGAACTAAGTTATTACCTTGTAGCAGCAAGTTAATTAAATTTTTTGAAATATTCTGCTTAATAGACTATGCTTTCCGATTTATTAATTTTTTTTTTTAATTTGGATCTGATATGTCCATGAACAACAAAACAATATTTTAGAAAAAAAGAACAAAATATTTTCTAACTTAAGATTTTCAACAACCATCGTACCTCAGTGTTAAGGAGAACTTCCCAGTGTCGCTCCAGGTCTCCCAAAGCTGAACCAAGTCATACTCAAGTCTACCGAATCAGAGCCGTACACGTCTTACATTGACTGTATCGACTGTAACGGCTCACTCCACTGTAATTTGCTGTATAGACTTTAACGACAGTAGTCCACTCCAGTTAACTCTACCCTAGTTAACTTGCATCGAGTCGTACACATTTCTCTTCACTGTCTCGCACAGTAGTCAACAGTAACGAAGACTGTACCGACGATTCTACCAACGACTCCATACGACTCACTCACGACATTAACTCTCTGGCTTATAAAGAGTCCCTAATCGCTCCTCCAAAGTTGCACAAACACTGCTAGTATCCTCTGGAATAACACGTGAGGAGACGTCTCATCCAATCTTTGTTTATGCATGTAGATTCCAGAAAACACCCGCTGCAGTGTTATTATGCCGGGGTCACAAGTAGTGACCTCTATCTGTCACTGGAAATATTGCTAGTATCTGATGGAACAACAGGTAAGGACACGTCACATCCTGTCTTTGTTTATACATGCACATTCCAGAGAACACTTGCTCCTGTGTTATCTTATCGGGGTCACACGTTAACCTCTTCCTGTCGCTTGTCATTTGTAACACTATGAATAATAATGCTTCATTACCAGGCAGGTTTAATTTACCAAATTAACTTATTTTTCTGAAACGCATTTGAACTGTATCGATTCCTACATGAATTCGTTTTATGGTATCATATACATGATTGTGCAAAACAGTTCATTAGCTAGCAAATTGAATGTTTACCTATAGTGTGTGGCGTTCCCTATTTTGCTAAAGGTATAGTACAGAGAGTGTAAGAGACTCGCAAATAGTCAGATCTTATAATGTTGAAGAGAAGGTTCTGTTCCCTGCGGGTCTATTTTGAATTTTAAGTGTTCAAAAGTGTTTCAAATGTTTAGGCCTATGTATTTTATCAAGTATCATCATCTCCAATAATTCTTCAGCTTAGATGGTTTCATAGCGTCATAACTTAAATCTTTGCACAACACTGTACTAACATTTCTTTTTGGATTAAGTTAAATATTTATTCCTTGTAAACACAATGAAGATATTTAAATATGATGTTGATATTTTATAATTTTAACAAATTAATTCATGGTTGAAATGCAAGAGATTAACTTAAGTAGAAATGATTAATTAATAGAAAGTAAAATTTAGAAACTCAATCTTCTAATTACGATCCACTATCGTAGACCCTCGTTAACATTTCACAGACCCCAAATTTATTGTTGGACTCGCTGTAGACCCCTGAAGACCTATATAGACCACATAAAGTCTTTAATGATGTTAATAACTTTGTATACATGAATAAGGCTATAAGTGTACGCAGGAATCAATATACATTTAATAAAATCAATCTCTCTACGTAAATTTCCACTCCACTACCCCCCCCCCCCCCCCATAAAAAAAAAAAAACCTTTACCAAATGTTCGATAAATATTGAAGCTTAATTAATTATGCAATTCAACCTAACGAAATCAACCTTAGATAAAAATCCAAAATAACGGGGTGGACCTCTTAACAGTTCTGAGAAGCCGCTTTTTTTGTATGACACTTAAATTTAAGAAGGACATTGATCAAGTGTCGCTAAGGGAGTAATGATTTTTGGACGTCTGTCTACAAGTATCATCTCGTACCAGGCAGTGGTTCTCTCAACCCTTCTATGGGGACTCGAGACATCGGTAATATACAGAAAGCAAATTAGGATTATTTAATTCTAATATTTTGTCCGTATGGAAGTTAGTCTGTGCTAAACAAAGAAGAGCTTTGAAAATGAATATATCTTTTTAATAAAGTAAAGCTTATTAACCTTTCCTTTACACATTATACATCAAAGTTCTAGCTAATTATATTTGTTCAGCCATATATGACAATCTATAATAAAGTATGATTACTTTTATCAAATCACAAATATCCCAAGTGCTCTCGCCAACATTTTTTTTTATAATTCATACAAATGTAGGAACCTATTTTTCATAGGTTTCTTTTTTTTAAATATACTACAAATCATTTTTCTTATATTAAATATATACTAGGTACATTCTCAATAATTAGAATAATATTAATACTCTTTTTTTACTGAAGCCAATTATATTCTTGGTAGAAATCAAGAATCAAGGTGTATATTTGCATCTCTCAAAATGCTCTTAATATAAACTGTTATTTAACATAGGTTGTCATATTGTTACAGTGACCTCATCATATTTTTTTTGGTAGGAAAACCTGACAAAATGATAAGTGGTTCATACATACAGCATTGAAGAGCCTCTTCAATTTTTGACATTAACGAAGAAACACAGTAACTTTTTTTTGTTCTCAAAACTAGAGTTGAAATTACACATGCAGGTCAAATGGTAAGACGTCAGTTTTTGATGTGGTTTTTCCTTCTGTTAGTCACAATCGGAAGGTGAAACAATTAAATAACTTAAATGCATGTATAATCTAAAGTGTAACTAATAGTGAAACAATAAGTTTAACATAATTTAATTGAATGGTAAAAAAATATTTACTGGCAAAGAAAAGTTATTAATTTTAAAATGTTTTCTGGTGAAACATGAAACATAAAATACTCAATATTCAAAAAATAGAAAAAAAAACTCATTTATACTTCTTATATAGTAATTATTTTGCTAATCATAGCTAACGAATGTTAGATCTAAAAAAGGAACATTTTTTAACCCTCCCCATTCCCGATTCCCCCTTTTCTCCCATAGAAAATATTATGGCTTAGTGAAAGAATAAATCTACTAGACTTTATAGCAATTATCGATAGCCCTATAAATCCATCTGTTTTCATATACAGTGACTTAAATACCTTTTTTTTTTTCTTTCCAGTGAAATGTCGTGGAAAAGTTTTAAAATCCGAAGATACCTTTCTGGACGTTTTCTTTCATAATTGTATGCCGAATGGAGCGAATATTATTTCAAAAGGGATTCAGTATGTCAAATATCATGATTTGGTAAGTAAATTCTGCCTTCCTGTGTTTAATTCTCCAATAAAAAAATATATCTTTTGGATATTTATTATATACTACTCGACCGGTCGATCACTTGTTTGTCCGTTTCCATCCCTGCTGTCCTATGTTAGGCTTAGGCTATGAAATAGTACTACTACTTGATAATCCACACAGAGGCATCTAACTGAAAGATCTCATCACAACGGATCGCTGCTAGGTAATTTTGTATGGGCTTGCGACTGTCTTGGTGGTGGTCATCTGTTCGAATCCTGTAACATAAACGTAAAAAATTGTTTCAGTATTAGAACTAGTGGTAAGATGGAATACAAATTGTTGGATGCTCTAAATGCAATTGTTAATATTGTATCAGTAAAAAAAGTTGTTTCAGTATTAGAACTAGTGGTAAGATGGGATACAAATTGCTGGATGCTCTAAATGCAATTTTTTATTATGTATGAGTACAAAAAAAGTTGTCTCAGTATTAGAACTAGTGGTAAGATGGGATACAAATTGCTGGATGATCTAAATGCAATTTTTAATATTGTATCAGTTAAAATAAAAGTTGTTTCAGTATTAGAACTAGTGGTAAGATGGGATGCAAATTGCTGGATGTCTCTAAATGCAATTTTTTAATATTGTATCAGTAAAAAAAAAAGTTGTTTCAGTATTAGAACTAGTGGTAAGATGGGATACAAAAGGGCTGGACGCTCTAAATGCAATTTTAATATTGTATCAGTACAAAAATAGTTGTTTCAGTATTAGAACTAGTGGTAAGATGGGATACAAAGGGCTGGATGCTCTAAATGCAATTTTTAATATTGTATCAGTAACAAAAAAAAAGTTTTTTTTTAATGTTATCGCCGAAAAAAAAGGTTGTTATATAAATAAATAAATAATTGCTTTTTGTTTGTATTAACTTAGAATCTAAAGCGATTATTTTGCTGAAAAAAATAAGTGTTAGTTACCCTGCAGCATTATATAAATCTATATTGAGTCTATACAATATTAATAAATGGCCTCAAAATCACGTAAAATGCGGAAAGTGCGTAAAATATGCCTGAACATAGATTTATTAAACTCACTAACTCTTTCACTATGCGGACACTAAACACTTTATTTCCATCAATAGATTTGTGTTGATAAATTCGTTATAAGCAAATGTTAAATATGTTTAAAGAATGTAAGAAACTACAGATTTCACTGCAATGTTCTCTGGTATTTTACATATTGAGAGACGATCATTTTCGTTTGTAACTTACTGTAACATTATCCAATGACTAACATTTAATTATCTATTTGTAATATTAAAAGGCCTTATTGAAAAAGCTAAACTAAAAGACACAGTTTCGTTGACAATGTTTAGAAAAAAAATTGATAGGTAAACATCTGACTAATCCTCACTGGTTTCAAACTCTGCTGTGTAAATCCTAAGCCTGGGAGAATGGTTACGAAGTACTGGTTGCTACTGACAACACATTTTTTACCATGTATTTGTTATTTTTTTAAAAAGTGGCTATCTAATCGATTTTATTCTATCTTGCTTTTTTCAGATGGCATAAAGTTTTGCTTTACAGGAAAGTGATGCTTTGGAAATGAAGATACTTGTCTTAGCTGCTTTTCTTTTAGGTAAATGTTTAATTTTAATTTCTTCTTTTAGCAAAGAAAGATTATTTTATTTTCATGGTAACTAAACGTATTTTTCGTATCTTATCTATCTTATATAATACAGACGTTACTTCAAAAAAGAAGATAATTATCTACGAAATAATGGATTTTAGGATGAAATATGTTTGTAACAAAAATGCAAACCTATTCTTATTAGATTTTTAATACATTTTTAACAAATACATATTAAAAATGAAAATAATCTTTACATCTTAAATGAATAAAATTATAGTTAGAAAGGCAGACATAGAAATATAATTATATATTTCTGATCAATATTCTTATTCTGTGAAATGTGTAAAATTAAAATTATTAAACTTAAACGTGCGTTTACTAAAGTTTCTGGAATCTACATTTTTTCTTCATATCTTGTACATTTATCTTGTAAAAAATAAAATGAGAGGGGATTTTTAAAAATGTATGTAAATATATATATATATATATATATATATATATATAGAGAGAGAGAGAGAGAGAGATAGAAAGATAGATAGATAGATAGAAAGATATATATATATATAGACTATATGGAAAAGTTCAATCCTAATGTAATGATTTGATGCTCAGGTTTGTTCAACGATGTTTACATGACTGGATTGCCACAGTATCCAAAATTGAAATAGTAATGTTTACCTGTGTTTTCTTGCTTTATATTCGAAATGACAGACGAAGATTCTTGTGGAAATCTAGAGAATGGCGACGATGTCTTTATATCTGTGTTAAAAAATGAATCACTCATTTTATTTTTTTTCTTTGTAGGACAAAATTTGCTCATATAGCCTTTGATATAGTTGGGCAGGGGGTGTGTGAGATTGTGTGAGTGTTTGTTTATTTTAGTAGTTGTGAATGGTGAACTATTTAAGCACGGGGTTTTCAAGGGGGAGGGAACAATAAGGTTTGCTGTGGTCAGTCAATCAATTGGTGTGCTGATTTGGTCTTGGTCAGAACTTTGTTATGAGGGGATGCATTTTTTCATCAATTGTATCGGGGTAATGTCTTAGCTCTCATTGACTAATTTCTTACTATTTATGATCTAGATTGTATGTTACCTAGCTATATATGTTTTGGTACATTTTAAACCTGTTACATTAATTATTGAGAAGAATGTATATAGCACATGATAGTTATGTAAATTTAGTGTGATATATTACAACTCAATGTTTCTTAGTAGTATCTACGTTGTTTATACTAGATGGCTACAAAATGTTAGCTATAGGTAACATTCCTTTGAAATGAAATTAAAAGGTAGGTGGTATATAATATTTACTTACTATTATATAAGTTTTAAGTTGCACATGTATCTATGCCTATGTAAAGTGAAAACAATAATTTAGGCCTTAACAATTTCGGCATATCGTAGAACTAGAAAAAAAAGTGAACACTTTACATTTTATAATAAACATAAGAGCACTAACTTACTGCCTAATGCGATTTTGTACTCATAAATATAACGTTTTGTGAAAATTATTTTGGTTCACATACCGCATATTGTTAATTCACGAGAGTAAAGCACACCAGGGTGTACAATTCTCGCCTCTCCGAGGTATTTTGATTTCCACAAAACACCATCAGTTCTCGATATCTTTTTAATAATTATATAAGTTGTAAATGTGTTTTTGTCTTTAAAAAACTCAAGTGATGATTCAACTGCGTTTCGATCTAGGTCATCACATCCGTTAGTACCAGAGCATATTGAGACAATGCTGTCACCTTTGTACCAAGCAATTTTTATGTCCTCTCCTGAAGTATGATCGCGTTCAAAAAATAGACTTATACTTCTGCCTTCCTCTATACAAGCAGTAGAAAATGAACAATCTGAAAACAGATATTTTATATTTTTTAGCTACATAAAAACCTTTGGATCTCGGTACATGACAGGTTTATATTTAATCAATTAAGCAGAGAGAAATAGCAAAAGCTTAACGAATCGTCGCTCACAATCATGTGTATTATTATTTCCCTTGCATATCTACAGGCCAAATTGGTTTTACTAAATTCGACAAAGAACGAAGCATACTTACATAGGTATAATTTTTTTCTTTTTTGTTTTACGATTACGCAAACGGGGGAATGACGGCATGAGGAAGGTGCATGCTATTCTTGCGTAAGTTGTTATCTACACTTAGGCTGTAATTAGTAGCGTATCTAGGGTGGGGGAGGAGTAGAGGGCATTTTGTAAATCCTCCCAGTCCACACCTGAGCGGACCACCCAAATGAGTGTTCAAAATTGGTTTTAACATTAAATATTAAGTATTACGCCAAATGCAGAGGCCCCCAAAGATGTAAAAAAAAACGGATTCCCAAAAGATCACCAATGCCTAGCTACCCCACTGGATGTAGAGATACATTTATGGAACTATTGTCAATGAAAGTATCAGTCAAGAAATAAATATACAGCAGCGACTTTAGAAACTAAAAGCTTCCGGGGAAAAAAAGCATTAAATTTTATTACAAAAATATTGACTCGATTTTAACGAATAAAGCAAAAAGTCAGACAAGTACAAGAAGCATGTCGCTATTTTGTAAAAAGTCAGGCAAGTACAAGAAGCATGTCGCTATTTTGTAAAAAGTCAGACAAGTACAATAATCATGTCGCTATTTTGTAAAAAGTCAGACAAGTACAAGAAGCATGTCGCTATTTTGTAAAAAGTCAGACAAGTACAATAATCATGTCGCTATTTTGTAAAAAGTCAGACAAGTACAAGAAGCATGTCGCTATTTTGTAAAAAGTCAGACAAGTACAAGAAGCATGTCACTATTTTGAAATTAAAAAAAAATGCCGCAAGTATATTGACCATCAGGAAGCGCTACTTGTTGAGACTTTTCCTGAAAAAAATGTTGCCATGTTATGAACTCCATTGTAGCTTAAGCTCGTTGCCATCGCCAATAGAAAGAATTTCTAAACGAGGTAGATAGTGAGTGCGCAGATTTCTCCTGCTTTTAAAGGTTAGATGGTTTATGAGAGGAAACGTCTTCAAACATTTCTCGTCACTTTTTACTGAAATAAATGCATTGCTTCTTGGTAAAATAATCCAATATGCAGTAATTTATTTTCAGCAGCAGCAGCTTAATCAGAACATGAGATACAATGTTATTGAATTTTAGAAGAATTAAAATGCTTTCGAAAACAAATTGTTGCTTTTTGCTGTATTTACAACAGGTTTTAATTCTTATTAATGCCACCATAGAATAGTTTCAATTAAATCAAAACTTAAGGGGGTTTTTTTGTTCATTCTGGTGTAGTCACTGCTAGTGAGTTACATTCTGTAATTGTTTAATTTTTGCACCTTTGTAGACGAGTTGAAATGGCGACCACTGGACTAGGTAGTTATAATATTTGTTGTTTTTATTTTTATACTTGTCGCATTATCTTTAGCTGTTGTATGATATAGCTCCCAGATTTTTTTACATTTTGAGTGTTCATTATTATTTACGCGTTGTTGTTTTTTTCTATATTATAACCCAATTTTTCTAAGAACGTGAGTAACATATGTTTGTTTTATTTTTCAATGTATTTTAATTGAACTTTTCCATATAGTCTATATATATATATATCTTTCTATCTATCTATCTATCTTTCTATCTCTCTCTCTCTCTCTCTCTATATATATATATATATATATATATATATATATTTACATACATTTTTAAAAATCCCCTCTCATTTTATTTTTTACAAGATAAATGTACAAGATATGAAGAAAAAATGTAGATTCCAGAAACTTTAGTAAACGCACGTTTAAGTTTAATAATTTTAATTTTACACATTTCACAGAATAAGAATATTGATCAGAAATATATAATTATATTTCTATGTCTGCCTTTCTAACTATAATTTTATTCATTTAAGATGTAAAGATTATTTTCATTTTTAATATGTATTTGTTAAAAATGTATTAAAAATCTAATAAGAATAGGTTTGCATTTTTGTTACAAACATATTTCATCCTAAAATCCATTATTTCGTAGATAATTATCTTCTTTTTTGAAGTAACGTCTGTATTATATAAGATAGATAAGATACGAAAAATACGTTTAGTTACCATGAAAATAAAATAATCTTTCTTTGCTAAAAGAAGAAATTAAAATTAAACATTTACCTAAAAGAAAAGCAGCTAAGACAAGTATCTTCATTTCCAAAGCATCACTTTCCTGTAAAGCAAAACTTTATGCCATCTGAAAAAAGCAAGATAGAATAAAATCGATTAGATAGCCACTTTTTAAAAAAATAACAAATACATGGTAAAAAATGTGTTGTCAGTAGCAACCAGTACTTCGTAACCATTCTCCCAGGCTTAGGATTTACACAGCAGAGTTTGAAACCAGTGAGGATTAGTCAGATGTTTACCTATCAATTTTTTTTCTAAACATTGTCAACGAAACTGTGTCTTTTAGTTTAGCTTTTTCAATAAGGCCTTTTAATATTACAAATAGATAATTAAATGTTAGTCATTGGATAATGTTACAGTAAGTTACAAACGAAAATGATCGTCTCTCAATATGTAAAATACCAGAGAACATTGCAGTGAAATCTGTAGTTTCTTACATTCTTTAAACATATTTAACATTTGCTTATAACGAATTTATCAACACAAATCTATTGATGGAAATAAAGTGTTTAGTGTCCGCATAGTGAAAGAGTTAGTGAGTTTAATAAATCTATGTTCAGGCATATTTTACGCACTTTCCGCATTTTACGTGATTTTGAGGCCATTTATTAATATTGTATAGACTCAATATAGATTTATATAATGCTGCAGGGTAACTAACACTTATTTTTTTCAGCAAAATAATCGCTTTAGATTCTAAGTTAATACAAACAAAAAGCAATTATTTATTTATTTATATAACAACCTTTTTTTTCGGCGATAACATTAAAAAAAAACTTTTTTTTTGTTACTGATACAATATTAAAAATTGCATTTAGAGCATCCAGCCCTTTGTATCCCATCTTACCACTAGTTCTAATACTGAAACAACTATTTTTGTACTGATACAATATTAAAATTGCATTTAGAGCGTCCAGCCCTTTTGTATCCCATCTTACCACTAGTTCTAATACTGAAACAACTTTTTTTTTTACTGATACAATATTAAAAAATTGCATTTAGAGACATCCAGCAATTTGCATCCCATCTTACCACTAGTTCTAATACTGAAACAACTTTTATTTTAACTGATACAATATTAAAAATTGCATTTAGATCATCCAGCAATTTGTATCCCATCTTACCACTAGTTCTAATACTGAGACAACTTTTTTTGTACTCATACATAATAAAAAATTGCATTTAGAGCATCCAGCAATTTGTATCCCATCTTACCACTAGTTCTAATACTGAAACAACTTTTTTTACTGATACAATATTAACAATTGCATTTAGAGCATCCAACAATTTGTATTCCATCTTACCACTAGTTCTAATACTGAAACAATTTTTTACGTTTATGTTACAGGATTCGAACAGATGACCACCACCAAGACAGTCGCAAGCCCATACAAAATTACCTAGCAGCGATCCGTTGTGATGAGATCTTTCAGTTAGATGCCTCTGTGTGGATTATCAAGTAGTAGTACTATTTCATAGCCTAAGCCTAACATAGGACAGCAGGGATGGAAACGGACAAACAAGTGATCGACCGGTCGAGTAGTATATAATAAATATCCAAAAGATATATTTTTTTATTGGAGAATTAAACACAGGAAGGCAGAATTTACTTACCAAATCATGATATTTGACATACTGAATCCCTTTTGAAATAATATTCGCTCCATTCGGCATACAATTATGAAAGAAAACGTCCAGAAAGGTATCTTCGGATTTTAAAACTTTTCCACGACATTTCACTGGAAAGAAAAAAAAAAAGGTATTTAAGTCACTGTATATGAAAACAGATGGATTTATAGGGCTATCGATAATTGCTATAAAGTCTAGTAGATTTATTCTTTCACTAAGCCATAATATTTTCTATGGGAGAAAAGGGGGAATCGGGAATGGGGAGGGTTAAAAAATGTTCCTTTTTTAGATCTAACATTCGTTAGCTATGATTAGCAAAATAATTACTATATAAGAAGTATAAATGAGTTTTTTTTTCTATTTTTTGAATATTGAGTATTTTATGTTTCATGTTTCACCAGAAAACATTTTAAAATTAATAACTTTTCTTTGCCAGTAAATATTTTTTTACCATTCAATTAAATTATGTTAAACTTATTGTTTCACTATTAGTTACACTTTAGATTATACATGCATTTAAGTTATTTAATTGTTTCACCTTCCGATTGTGACTAACAGAAGGAAAAACCACATCAAAAACTGACGTCTTACCATTTGACCTGCATGTGTAATTTCAACTCTAGTTTTGAGAACAAAAAAAAGTT
Organism: Biomphalaria pfeifferi; assembly: GCA_030265305.1. Taxonomy (NCBI): domain Eukaryota; kingdom Metazoa; phylum Mollusca; class Gastropoda; family Planorbidae; genus Biomphalaria; species Biomphalaria pfeifferi. The sequence goes on from JASAOG010000139.1 coordinate 1,842,314, forward strand.
ACTGTGTTTCTTCGTTAATGTCAAAAATTGAAGAGGCTCTTCAATGCTGTATGTATGAACCACTTATCATTTTGTCAGGTTTTCCTACCAAAAAAAATATGATGAGGTCACTGTAACAATATGACAACCTATGTTAAATAACAGTTTATATTAAGAGCATTTTGAGAGATGCAAATATACACCTTGATTCTTGATTTCTACCAAGAATATAATTGGCTTCAGTAAAAAAAGAGTATTAATATTATTCTAATTATTGAGAATGTACCTAGTATATATTTAATATAAGAAAAATGATTTGTAGTATATTTAAAAAAAAGAAACCTATGAAAAATAGGTTCCTACATTTGTATGAATTATAAAAAAAAATGTTGGCGAGAGCACTTGGGATATTTGTGATTTGATAAAAGTAATCATACTTTATTATAGATTGTCATATATGGCTGAACAAATATAATTAGCTAGAACTTTGATGTATAATGTGTAAAGGAAAGGTTAATAAGCTTTACTTTATTAAAAAGATATATTCATTTTCAAAGCTCTTCTTTGTTTAGCACAGACTAACTTCCATACGGACAAAATATTAGAATTAAATAATCCTAATTTGCTTTCTGTATATTACCGATGTCTCGAGTCCCCATAGAAGGGTTGAGAGAACCACTGCCTGGTACGAGATGATACTTGTAGACAGACGTCCAAAAATCATTACTCCCTTAGCGACACTTGATCAATGTCCTTCTTAAATTTAAGTGTCATACAAAAAAAGCGGCTTCTCAGAACTGTTAAGAGGTCCACCCCGTTATTTTGGATTTTTATCTAAGGTTGATTTCGTTAGGTTGAATTGCATAATTAATTAAGCTTCAATATTTATCGAACATTTGGTAAAGGTTTTTTTTTTTATGGGGGGGGGGGGGTAGTGGAGTGGAAATTTACGTAGAGAGATTGATTTTATTAAATGTATATTGATTCCTGCGTACACTTATAGCCTTATTCATGTATACAAAGTTATTAACATCATTAAAGACTTTATGTGGTCTATATAGGTCTTCAGGGGTCTACAGCGAGTCCAACAATAAATTTGGGGTCTGTGAAATGTTAACGAGGGTCTACGATAGTGGATCGTAATTAGAAGATTGAGTTTCTAAATTTTACTTTCTATTAATTAATCATTTCTACTTAAGTTAATCTCTTGCATTTCAACCATGAATTAATTTGTTAAAATTATAAAATATCAACATCATATTTAAATATCTTCATTGTGTTTACAAGGAATAAATATTTAACTTAATCCAAAAAGAAATGTTAGTACAGTGTTGTGCAAAGATTTAAGTTATGACGCTATGAAACCATCTAAGCTGAAGAATTATTGGAGATGATGATACTTGATAAAATACATAGGCCTAAACATTTGAAACACTTTTGAACACTTAAAATTCAAAATAGACCCGCAGGGAACAGAACCTTCTCTTCAACATTATAAGATCTGACTATTTGCGAGTCTCTTACACTCTCTGTACTATACCTTTAGCAAAATAGGGAACGCCACACACTATAGGTAAACATTCAATTTGCTAGCTAATGAACTGTTTTGCACAATCATGTATATGATACCATAAAACGAATTCATGTAGGAATCGATACAGTTCAAATGCGTTTCAGAAAAATAAGTTAATTTGGTAAATTAAACCTGCCTGGTAATGAAGCATTATTATTCATAGTGTTACAAATGACAAGCGACAGGAAGAGGTTAACGTGTGACCCCGATAAGATAACACAGGAGCAAGTGTTCTCTGGAATGTGCATGTATAAACAAAGACAGGATGTGACGTGTCCTTACCTGTTGTTCCATCAGATACTAGCAATATTTCCAGTGACAGATAGAGGTCACTACTTGTGACCCCGGCATAATAACACTGCAGCGGGTGTTTTCTGGAATCTACATGCATAAACAAAGATTGGATGAGACGTCTCCTCACGTGTTATTCCAGAGGATACTAGCAGTGTTTGTGCAACTTTGGAGGAGCGATTAGGGACTCTTTATAAGCCAGAGAGTTAATGTCGTGAGTGAGTCGTATGGAGTCGTTGGTAGAATCGTCGGTACAGTCTTCGTTACTGTTGACTACTGTGCGAGACAGTGAAGAGAAATGTGTACGACTCGATGCAAGTTAACTAGGGTAGAGTTAACTGGAGTGGACTACTGTCGTTAAAGTCTATACAGCAAATTACAGTGGAGTGAGCCGTTACAGTCGATACAGTCAATGTAAGACGTGTACGGCTCTGATTCGGTAGACTTGAGTATGACTTGGTTCAGCTTTGGGAGACCTGGAGCGACACTGGGAAGTTCTCCTTAACACTGAGGTACGATGGTTGTTGAAAATCTTAAGTTAGAAAATATTTTGTTCTTTTTTTCTAAAATATTGTTTTGTTGTTCATGGACATATCAGATCCAAATTAAAAAAAAAAATTAATAAATCGGAAAGCATAGTCTATTAAGCAGAATATTTCAAAAAATTTAATTAACTTGCTGCTACAAGGTAATAACTTAGTTCATAATCTCATGATTTTTTTCTAAAAAATTAAACTCATCAATGACAATTATTGAACAAGCAGAATTTTTTTTTTAATTCAAAATTTAGAACAGTCAAACTATCATGAAGTTATTGCTATGACGTATGCTAAACATTTGATAGCCCCCCTCTATTCCAATTTTTAGCCAGAGTTTGGGGGTATTCTGAATACTTCAATTAGTAATCGATTAATCTCATGATGATACAGGAAAAGACAGACGTAACATTACAAGAACTGCTCTAATGAAGATCTTAAAGTACAATTTAAAAAATGGTAATTAGGACTTGTGGCTTCAAGAGATGATACTTGATATCTGATATTATGGAAAATCACCACGAAGTCTATATATGTTTTTCCATCTTCATATCTAGAAATCTGGAAAAAATGTTTTAGAAATTAAAAAAAACCCACTAACATGGAAGTTCTTAAATGAAACCTACCTAGATTGAAGCCCAATTTTATATTATTGAAGCATCCCAAAAATAGCTTGTTTTTTTTTCTTTGGGTTGGGGAGAGCAGAATTCATGCAATAATTATTAAAGTTTATTTTGCTTTGATTTAATTGGAACGTTTTAAATAAGTATGTATGATTTAGCAATCAGTGATAAACAAACGCAGTTATAGTTGATGATTTTTTTTTAAATGCATAAGTAGATAAAAAGGTGCCCTATTAAAAACTGGAAAAACCACAATACAGTTTAGGGACTATGTGTTTTCACCGTATGTAATTCTTCAATCTAAAGAAATAACAAAAATCACTTTACTGGTAGGACATCAGGAGAATAAAGATGGTGTCACTAGTAAAGGCCAGTTCTGAAACTAAATCTAGATATAATTACTTGGTAATTTTTTGAAAAATATATTTTTTATTTATTTCTAAAATTTCTTTGTGAGAAGTTGTTTAATTGATGTAGAGCCTAGAGTGATCTATTTATTTTAAATGTATATAATTAGGGAAACTAGATATAGATCTAGACCCCTAATATGACCATTGGATAGTATGTACTGTGCTCTGTATTCTTGCTAATGTTAATAACAATAGGTATGTAGATATAGTTTTCATAATTGTCAATTTTTTATTTATTTTTATAATAAAAAAATACTTGTTCAAATTTAAATATCATATTTTTCTCGATATATGTATGTGTATGAGCGTGCATTTATTTTAAGTGTGCGTATGTGTGTGTGTGTATTTTACATGTTTATTAAGTGAGAGAGACTATAGATAGTTTTCTGTTAAATGGTTTCTATATCTACATTTATATCTAAAAAAATTAGTTTCTAAATATACAATTATACCATTAATTTAATATTCGTATTTATAAATCTAAAAAATCGCAAATATGATAATGCATTTTGAAGCTTTATAGCAATAAATAAGATTGGATTTTTCCGTACTTACTGTGAAATTGTTTGACTACAAACAGGTCTCTATTCTAAAGTAAAAATTAAAAATCTAAAGAAAAAAAGTTTTTAAAAAAGCTGCCATTATTATTATTATTATTATTATTATTATTGGGTGGCGTTGGTGTGTAATACTGTTTGTGAAGATGGGTTATTCTATAGGAAATCAGTCTAAATCTAAAAAAAATCAATGACTGACTAAATAAATCAGTGTGATGTTGTATGTTCCACTAAATACTAGAAATGAAAAAAAAATAAATACAAAGATTCAGTTCAAACTAACCAAAATGCGTTTAGTTTAAGCTCTTTGAGATTCAAGTGCAGGATATTGTATTGATACTGTATTGCTGATGGAGGAAGGTTTCATTAAAAACAATGGGTTGTGGGCGTTATAATGCACACAGTCGAGAAGGTGAAGATCAATAGTCCTAAGAAAATATTATGTATACTATGTAAAAGAGGGAAATAGAAATTGTAAGTTGGTCCAGGACTTTAGTTAAATATATTTTTTTCCCTTGATCGAGATACTAAACAAAATAATTAATTACAAAAGTTTATTAACCATCCGGTAATTTTTTGTATTAATTCTTGTGTTTTTAGGTAAAAAAAAAAAAATAATTGGAAAAATGTCGACTTGATCTGAGATTGCGTGTTGAAGAAATAACCTGTACAAACTTTGTTAAAAGACAGATACACATTACAAACATATTTAGTTAATATAAGCTTAGTAAAAACATATTAAAACAACACATTCAAACATGAAAGTACAAAGTACAATTACATGTATATATAAATCTATGTCACGTCTACAAATACAGTAAATTTTTTTTAGCTTCTCAAATAATAATTTTCGTTTTTTTCTCACTTTACAATTAGATGTATGTCGAATTGAGTTGAAAGTGTTAGGTATTGTCCATTCCATTCTAGATCTACATAAAATAAACCTTTTTTGAAAGTTAAAATCTAACATAAACGCAATATAATTTTGTATTTGGTTATATTGTTTCTATTGTACTAGATCAAGGATACACAAACTAAGAACCATATTTTCTGTCACTCTATTCCAATTAATTTATCCTGTGACTTCATCCCCTATCATTTGACTGCCAGTCTGTAAGTCTTTATTCGAAGGAGTGTTTCTTGTAGTATTTTAATACACGAAGAGGTAGGGGATGAAGCAGGACAAACTGATTGGAATAGAGTGACAGAAAATACGGTTCTGGTATTATAGAATGTTCTTTGTAATAAATATTTTTCTTCACACCAAATTTGTTGTTGCATATGTCTACTAGAGTTACTAAGTAATATCACCCCAACATATAGCTTCAAAATAAAAATACATCATAGCAGTCGAAATATTTATTTATTATAATAAAACAGGTCGCAAGAAATCGGCAACTTCAGCCATCAATGAGACACTTCAAATGGTTCATATAATTATACAATATAATCTAAATAGACTTTCATTAAACACTCAGCTAACAATAATCTCAGATTAAATATATGACACGTCTGTCTTCGTCTTCTTCAAATTGCATGGCATCCATGGGCGTAGACGGGGTTGTTGGATGGGGTTTCTCCCCCCCCCCCCCCGAAGTTAAGTCGGAATTAAATGACTGATCTTTTGCTTAGATTTTGTTTATTTTTGGTAAAATTTTAATACTAAACCATCACTTGTCCCAGCACAGCCAAGGGTTTTGAGTTTTAAAAAAACCCTACCGGGAGGCTTTGAGTTTGAAACCCCCTACCACAGAAGTTTGAGTTTAAAAGTTGTAAACTTCGAAAGAAAAAAGGGTCAGAATGTAATAGAGATTAATTATGTACACACACAGACACAGCAATACATCCATATATACATACATCCCTATATATATATATATTAGGGTGGCCCAAAAAATCCAACTTTGTGCCACATACCGGGGCACCCTGTTTTTGTGTTCCATTTGCTTTAGGTAGTAGACTGTTCAAATTTTAAACATACATTTCAAGTAGAAGGGGATGCTCACAGGCCTCGTTTTGTTGTTTTACCTTTTACAGCATTTTACGCGATTTTGTAGACTGGTGGAAGTGCAACGTTTTTTTCATTTGTGACCTATTTCATGCTGACCAGTGATGAAAGTGACTGCCAATAGTGCTACTTATTTAATTTTATTACCTAGTTCTCATTTTAGATACATGACTTCCTGTTGTTTTTTATAAATTTTGTGCAAACGAAAATTAACAAATATTTTGCTCAGTTTCTTTTTTATTCTACACATACTAGGCTGCAGTTGAACAGGTCAAATTTAACAATTTGCGTGATTAATCCGTCTTTTCACTTAAAGATTGTTTTCAGAATGGATATTTATTTATTACTATTTATTTATCAGCTAAAAAATGAAGCTTGCTACACTGAACAACTAGATACATTATTCAACATTGCTTCTGTTAATGCTCTGGACAAAAAGTCACCTAATCCTTTGCAACAGACAAGAATTGAGGAAGATCGTGCATTTCTTGCTGACCAACGAAGATGCCGCAAAATGTTCATGACTGGCGAAGATAAAGAGATGGCAGCACAGCAGGAACTAGTCCATGACAAACAACAGAAACAGCTACTTCGTAAAGAGAATGAAGAAAAATGACAGCAACAAACTATGGAAGGTGAATCAGGTGAAAATGAAACAAAAAGCTGTGAAACTATCAATCAATTTGAAGCTCTAGATGAATATGAACCAAGTTCAAGCTCAACTAAAAAACGACCAAACAAGACGGAGATTGGGTGTCATACTGCCTTGGTCACTGAGCATGTCACCAGTGCCTTGGATCGCAACCAAACGTCTGATCGTGAAGCTTTGCGATTGATGATTCCTATTGCTGCAGCGCTGGGACATGATCCTTCATCTTTGACAGTTTCACGAAGCACCATACGATAAGCCAGAAAGAAAGCCAGGTGTGAACAAGCAGCAGATATAAAGGTTTCATTCAAACCTGACTATTCTCTAGTTCTACACTGGGATGGAAAAATGTTACCTGAAATCCTGGGTCTTGGAGAAGTTGACCGCTTGCCAGTGCTGGTTTCCAGTGATGGCAGTGAAAAATTACTAGGTGTCCCTAAACTAATATCAGGGACAGGACAAAATGCTGCTGATGCTATTTATGATCAGTTAGAACAGTGGGCATCCAGGCTATGAGCTTCGACACCACTTCTGTCAACACTGGTCGTTTCAATGGAGCTTGTGTGCTGCTTGAGAATCGTATTGCTCGAGAACTATTGTGGCTGGCATGTCGTCATCATGTTCTTGAACTGGTATTAGCAAAGGCTTTTAGTTTGTGTTGCGGTCCCTCTAACTCACCAAACATACCTATCTTCAAAAGATTTAAAGAAGTTTGGGAACGAATAAAGCTTGACAACTTCAGTAAGTTGGAACTGACTTCAAGCACTGATGATTTCCGAGAAAACACTGTGAGCTTCCTGACAAATTTCGTTGACTTGAAATCCCAGGTCAGAGATGATTATGAAGAACTCATTGAACTGACAATGATCATCTTGGGAGATCCTCCAAAAACCATTCACTGGAGAGCACCAGGCCCTGTACATCATGCTAGGTGGATGGCCAAGCTGATCTATGCCATCAAAATTTACCTCTTCTGTCATCAAAAAGAAATTTTTAGTCTTACAGCCAAGGAAGAGAGCCAACTCAAACGATTTGTACAGTTTGGAGCCTTGTTGTACACAAAGTCCTGGATTCAAGCACCCTGTGCAGCGGAAGCACCTGAAGAAGATCTTTTGCTCTGGAAGAACCTGCAGCAATATCAGTCTATTGATCACGACATCAGTATTGCAGCACAAAAAATTCTCCAGAATCACATGTGGTACCTGTCCGATGAGACTGTTAGCCTGGCTTTATTTTCCAATGAAGTGTCACCAATCGAGAAGCAGAAAATGATAACAGGTTTTGGAATAGAACCTAGTGAGCGACATGTTCGAGGTGATCCATCATTGCTCCAAATTGAAGACGTCAGCTTGGGTCACTTTTCCACAAGGCGTTCACAGAACCTGCTTACAAAGCTACAGATAGGCCACTCCTTTCTAATTCTTCCTTTCAGAACAGTGGAATGACAATACTGACTACCAGAAAGGTAAGCAGCGCATTAACGACTTGCGTGTGGTCAACGATACTGCAGAACGTGGAGTTAAACTTTTTAAAGACTACAACAGACTGCTGACAAAAAACGAGAAAGAAAAGCAATTTATATTGCAAGTTGTTGAAGCCAACAGAAAAGTCATCCCTGCACAAACTACAAAGAAGTCTGTCATCTGTGCTGTTTCAGTGTAGACACTATTTAGACATTGTATTCTGACTCTTCACAATTTACTTTTTTGTTGTCATTTTCGTTACTCAACAGTTACATGACAGTCAGGGCAGGATTTGAACATTTAATTGAACGAAAATGCGTTTTTTCATTAACATACAAAACTTTGTAACTCTTGAGCATCCCCTTCCGATAGCAGTAGGAAGCTGAAATTGTGGTCAGTTACTAAGTAAGACAAATGGAACTCAACAAGAGGGTGCCCGTTATTTGTGAAAAACTTTTTTTTTTACCACATGATTATGGGCCACCCTAATATATATATATATATATATATATATATAATTTAACCAAAAAAAAATTCTGGCTACGCCCAAGATGGCACCTACTAATTTTTTACCATGTGATCAACTCTCTAAAACGAGATTTTTTTTACTCACAATGCAACTTTGGCTCATACTTTTCTCATGCAATATCATACTCCCCATAAACAAGTGCATTCCGTGCTGATAATCAATACATGTCACTGACTATCAAACAATGACGTAATACAGCCATGAAATGTGCACATTGTTTTATTACCTGGTCATTTTATTATCTACTTTTTTTTTGGTCAACAAATAATAATTGTAAAATTATGAAATTAGAATATATTTCAAATACTTACTTTTTGTTACATAACAAAAATAGTGACGCATTGAATAAGAATAAAATTTAGTTTTTAAAAATATAAATATTCTACATCCTTAGATATTGATTTCATGTAAAAATTATTCTAGTGTTATATAAATCAGTAAGATATGCAGAAAAATGGTCGTTGATGCAGTAGGCAATCCATTGGTGACCGTTATGTGAAAGTTATTAGCAACATAATCAAAATTATTATAATTTTTCTTAACGTATGTCTTTTACTTTCACCACACAATGGCGATACTATTTACTTATTTTGTTAAATTTATATCATCTTCAAACAAACGTTCAAACATTGTATCTCTTCGATTTAATTCTTTTTTCTCGACCTAGATGAGTTCGTTCTCTTTTTATTATAATTCTGTCTGAGTGCTAAACTTTAAAATAAAGACAGGTGAAAAATAGTATACAAACTTTAAATTATGTCAAACATGTAGTGTAAACAAAATAGTCCCATATAAAATAAAATTATGGCTGAAAGTCAAAGCCTTAGCAGCACCAATATTCACTTACGGAGAACACAAATAAATGTATATCAAAAACCTGGGGTTCAAATGGCAGGTGATAAATTGATTTAAACACAATATAGAAATATGATTTAAATGAATTATAATCTCATTACATTATCCTTCAGGTTAATATAACCATCTGGAGCATCATACCTGTAATTGTGATACTTTTAATTTTGCCAACATCCACAGAAGGTAATTTTTTTTTCCTTTGTTGTAATTATTTGTTGAATATTTTCTCTTTATAAAACTTTTAAAGCGTAAAACGAACCGTTTTTTTTTTTTTTGCTTTATTATTAATAACCTTTATATTTGTCGATACTATTTAGATGAAGCACTTGTTACATAGAAATGGATATTGAATGTCTTTACTTCTATAGTTGTTCTCATTTGTATCAAACTGTAGAAAGAGATTATTTAGTTCCACTTTTGTTAACAAAACGTCTGTCAAAAATGTGGACACGCCTCAACCACCCATTAAGTGTGGCGTAACGGTCTGACAAAATTAACATTTTAAAAAGTTGGACGAGTGTGTCCTTTTTTTTTTTCAAAGAATAAATGTAATTTTTGTTATATTACAAATCAAAATTTTTGTATTAATAAAGAAAAAAATATTTGATGTCTTTTTATCTTCTTAGTAGGGACTTCTGGATAGTTAACAAGAAATATTCTGCAAAAAAGATTGACTTAAAACGTTCTTTTAAAATACACATCTCAATACCGCTTCAACAAAGCCATTCCTGCAATAAAATACAACCTAGATTTTAGGACGATTAATGTACTCACCACAGACTTGGATTTATATAGAACTTCAGATCTACCTGACCGAGTTTAAAGTTTTTGTATTTGATTGCTTCTTACTAATGCACAAAGCTGATTGAACGAAAAGAAAAAAAAGTTGGGTATGCAACTTCGCGCCAGGTGTGTGTGTGTGGGGTGGGAATTACAAAAGTACTACTTGGTAATATAGGGCTAGGGAAGGCGTCAGCTGTAAGCTAAATAAATTCCAGTCTGCATATCTCTCTTTAACCTCCCGATGCTTTTAGAAATAAAAATAAATTTTGTAATAGTACTACAGGAAAATCTTGTAGCAAATAGGCTATGTTTGAAAAAAAATGATAGCATAAAAATTATGGTGTTGACTAGATACAAGCTGTACAATTTAATTAAATTTAAGTACGCTGTTTTTAAACTTAAAATCTTATCATGATTTTCTGGCAATTGTATCCATAAAAAGATATATCAGAGAGCATATTTAAATTGTCTTAGATACATCTGAAATATTAGCAGAGCCAGGCGCTTTATATCTTTTGAGCTTCTCAACGAGTGCCAATTATATATATTTTTTTTAATTGAACCGTTGGGGCACTACACACAATCAGTTAATAGTGCTTCTCATTTAGTCTCTGTGTTTTGCTTTAGACAAAAGGCAAAAGATAGGATTCGGTGATATTAGCATACAGTTAGTTTATAAAATGTTTCTATTTTAGGATGTGATACACAAAGAAAAATTGTAGTTATTTTAAGAAACATAACACTTCAAAAAAACAGAGACTATCTCATAGAAAATGAATACCTGCAAACAAATGGATCTATCTATATTGACAATTCTTACATCAATGCCGTCATAAAAGCGAGATGTAGAATTCTACACGGAGACACTAACGAAACTCTAGAAGAGGTAAATATCTTTATTATGTCAAAGTAAAAAAAAAATAATTTAATCCTTCCAAAACATGTCAATACTTTTCATTATTGTTGAGGATGTTTTTATTTAAAAAGAATCAATTCCAAGGAATATTTTATTTGCCCTTCTTACTTATATTACATAGAAGAGGTACATATCTTTATTATGTCAAAGTAGAAACAATCAATTGATCCTTCAGAAACATCTCAATAAGTTTAAATATATATATATATATATATATATTACAGGATGTTTTTTGTAAAACAAAATCCATAACCAAACAAAGAAACAAACAACCAGCCAACTGATGTTTTGTTTTCTCTTCTTATAGTACATTTAATTTCCTTGCTTATCCATCCATCCCAATGGCGCTACAGCCTATGGAGGGCTTTGGCCTGCTTCAACACACCCTTCCATTCATATCTCTCCTGGGCTCCACGCCCTAACCCCAAGCTGCTTCAAATCTGCTTCCACATCATTAATCCATCGCATTTGGGGTCTGCCTTTCTGTGCTTTAATGTCGCAAAAACTCATGACCGATAATGTTTTGTTCCGTTTTTTTAACGTAAATAACATAAAAGATAAATAAGAATCCCTGAACTCGGTATATATACTTATAGTTCATTAACTATACAATTGTTCCGGATATTGTTGTATAAAAAAGAAATTGTCAAATGATTGTTTGAAATCGCATAATTGATTTATATTACACTTATAGATACTATAGTTTAATTATCGATATCAAATTGTTCCACATTTTCAACTTAAATGAAATTTATGTAAAATGCCTTTTTTTTTCAAAAATAACGACAATAGATTGTTCAGGATTTTAAAATATTTTACTAGAAACGATTATTGAACATCACTTTTAGATTTGTTTTACATTTAATTTAATTGCTTAATTATATTTTTTTAGCGGATTTTTTTTTCACCAAAATTTTTCCGAAATTTAAACAAAATATTTACTAACACAAATAACTGTTTAAAATCCCTCTTTTAATAAATAAAACACATTTTTTTTTTCACATAAAAAAAATGGGTTGCTCCGGATTTTTTTAATACTATTTTCACTCTTTTCATTTGAAATCGCACTTCTGTCTTACACTACATTTAATTTTCTAGCTAAACGGTTAAAAAATTTAATTTTTGTTAATATTATGTTCCGATTTTTAAGAAAAAAAATCTTCCTTATACCAAAGTACAATTTGAAAATCTTTCCACAAGGCTATGATACATCTTATTTTGATACGAGACCATCCTAAAAATTTAATTAGCGTTATTGTAATAAACCTGGTGGTGGCATAGATGGGGTAGTGCTGTGTGTGTTTTAGACTACGCAAATCTTCCCAGGCCAGCGCTGGACGAGCGGTCAACCGTGATGAGCTATGACGGTCAGCCGAGACGGGTGTCAACATGACGGTTATGGAAGGATCGGCGTCGTGAACAGAATTTAGGAGCGTCACGAGTGATGTAGTCATCTGACCTGATTTAGATGTCCTTAAAGTCCGAGAACGTCCCGTTCCCTATTATGGACCTCTTGACAAAGGAAAGGCTTTTATCCATGGCCAGGATGAGGCATCGGCTCTTCCACCAATGAGGACCACCCAGAATGGTCGAGCGACGTTCTGTCCGGTTCTAGAATGCCAGCAGAGATCCTATATAAAAAGCGAAGGTGTCAGAAAGAAGTCGCTTCACGTTACCTCTCAACTTTACAAGTACGAGTCAAAGTCGGAGTCAAGAACCAGTCTAGGGGAAGTCTGTCCAGAACAAAGAATCAAGTGCAAGTCTAGGAAAACGCGTTGAGTTGATACATCGTTACAGAGTTGATACATCGTTACAGAGTTGATACGTCGGAGAGTAAAGCTTTTTAACAGTCTGTGTTATGTGTTTACCAATTGTGCAGTACTGCCTGTAATTTATTGAATATTAAACTGTTTTTTTGGAGCCTTGACTTCTCAAGTTATTTAAGTTGGTGTCGTCGTGTGGTGCAGTTTGCAAAGAGCCTGGATAGTGAGATTCGTTCATCTGGAAGTCTTATTTTCTCTCACTGTGTATATATAAACATTCGGAACAATCTATTATACATACTTAAAACTATTGCAATGTTTCGGCAGGGAAATTAAATGTTAATCAAATTTACAATAGCTTTTAGTCATTGTTTTTCGATAGTAACATGACGGACAGACAGAATGACAGACGAAGTGCACAAAAAATGAGGCTTTAATCTTTATATATATATATATATATATATATATATATATATATATAGAATATATATATACAGTAGAAAGTATGTATATATGTTTGTATGTCCCCGTATAGAAATCAAAACCGTTTGACCGATCTTGATAAAACTTGACAGAAGTGTTCCTTGGGTGCTAACTTAGACCGTATTGTATGTAGCCTAAAACAAACTTAAGACCCTCAAAAAAAAAATAAGTTGCCCAAATCTATAAAAGTATTGTATCTTATAAATCTATGCCATGTTTACATGCTGTGTCAAAATGATGAGACAAGAACGAGAAGTCACCCAAGCGCAGCAGAGATAAAAATCTCTAGACCTAAATTAGCTCTTATTTAACAAAACATAATTTTTTTATTGTACACATGAACATACAAATACATGTCTATTCATTTAATTATTGCATGCACATTAACCTTAAAATTTGAGTTAACAGAACATTTTTTACACAAAATCGTTCGCTCTAAATGTAAATAGCTTTAAACATCTAGACAAACTTTTCCGTAACTTGCGGCATCATTATATCGCGTATCGCGTAGGGATACAAATGAAATGAACGTCAGGGGTTATAATATCGCCCGTTATAAAGACATATTATAAAACTAATAAACTACTTACAAAATACAATTTACTTTCCAATGTGTTTTTTAAAGCATTTAAGCCTACAGTTACCGATTCGGTTTAATTTTAAGCCTTTATTTTCAATTTACTTTTTTCTTTTAGATTTACTTATGCGCATTTAGACCTCTTAGCAACTTCGTTACGAAATGATGAATGAAACACGGCTAATGTATCTAGGTCAACACTACTAACATCTCAGTGTTTATAGTCTTTTACTATGATAGGCTCGAAGTTTTTATTTAGTGACTAGACTACTGTGGAATTCAAATTGTTTAGATTCTAAATCTAGAGATACATAAAATTAAACTAACAATGTTATATAAACAATTACATTCATACGTTCGATTTCATTATAAAATACTAGATGAATGGATTTATTTTTTATATTATCTTTTTGTTCCCGTCATTATTGATTATTGAAACGGAATAAATGCATGCTATTTGTAGAAAGAAAAATCCGAGCAAAGCCGGGTAAAATTAAAGCTAGTATATATATATATATATATATATATATATATATATATATATGTATATATGCATATAGTGTATCGTTTTATGTAATGCACAATGGTCAAATTTTATTTTTAAAAAATTAATGTATAATATTATATTTAAACGGGGCGCGGTAAATAAGTAGGCCTAGTTAAGCGCTTGGCTTTCAAACCTGGGATCCTGGGTTCGAATCTCGGTGAACACTGGAATTTTAAATATCGGAATTTTTTTAGGGCGCCCTCAGTCCACCCAATCGTAATGAGTACCTAACTTTATCTGGGGAAAGTAAACTCGGTTGGTCTCTGTACTGGCCAGATGACACTCTGCTCGTTAATCTTTGGGGAAAGAAACAGTTAATGTTAGCATCATCTGCCATTTAGATGGGAAGGTCTGAAAAGGGGACTTTACTGTTTTAATTAGTATTATATAGTAGAAACAACAAGAAAAATATCAAACCCGTTTTAATAAGAGCACTAACAAAGTACTGATGCTAATATTGTCCGAACCTCCTTGTAAGAGATATGCTATTCGCAGACGATGCATTGGTAGTGACACACTCACAAAAGGTACTTCAGTCACTTGTGTCTCGCTTCTCTAAGGTCTTATAAAAGTAAGGCTTAACAATTAACACGAAGAAAACAATAGTTATGGGACCACTTGCTACAACATCAACCTTCATTCACATAGACGATATCAAGTTGGATGAAAATTAATTCTGCTATCTTGGATCCACAATTCAAGATGACCTTTCTCTAGAAGACGAGATAAAAAACGCATAGGGAAGGCTGCCTTGACCTTTGCTAGAGTTTTGGAAAACCAGAAGCAAATTACAGCGACCAAAATGGGAGTCTACAAGGCATGCGTTCTGAGTACGCTACTGTTCGGTAGTGGGCTGTCGAACACCTATGCAAAGCAAGAGAGAAAACTAAATTCATTCCATTTGCGCCGTCTCCGAAGGATCTTGAAAAATCAGATTAAAAAAAAGTGTGTAATACTGAGATCCTTGCCGAACAGGTAGTTTGAGCATCTTTAAAGTTCTCAGACAACGCTGTTCGCCGGATGGAGGATAATTGCATCCCGAAATATATTCTCCACGGGCAACTCGTGTTGGGCTTAAGAAAGACTGGTCGCCCCCACCTCCGTTACGTGGATGTAATAGAACGGGACCTCAAAACAGTAAACATTGATACTGACCATTGGGAAGACATTACAAAAACGGCACTAAATAGAGACAGTAACCATCATAAAAACATGGCCCCAGCTCTGGAAAATACGTGTCATTCGAAAATTGGCCAGCTCATCTACCATCAAAGCGAAAGTCACCTTAACATGCAATATTTTTCGACAGGAGAGTCTCTATAATAGGGCTACACAGCTACATGAAAAGTTTTTGAAATGAACCGTAGTCGCTCTACAACTGAAAGAGGGCAAAAATAGTCGAGAGAAAGAGAAATATATATATATATATATATAGAGAGAGAGAGAGAGTGAGAGAGAAAATAAGCGAGAGGGATTTGTTTCAATAAACAGATAAATGTGGGGGTCTACAATCGTGGTGGTCACGATTTACAATTTCGACACAGTTGCCAATTATTCAACTTTTTCAAAGCTAAATCTGTTTCTTATTTTTCATAAAAAAAGAAGAAAAATCGCACATATGCTACATTCGTAAAATGATCATTACAACTATAAACTTCGCATTTAATTTTAGCAAGCAAAAGAAACTTCATAGAAATCGTTAAAGTTGAATTTTTTGTGTGCAATTGCATCCAATAAATTTTGTAACAAATTAGGGGAGCAGGTTTTTTAACAAAGATTTAGAAGAGAGAGATGTGACTATGTTGATCATGGAATAGTGTCATACTTTGATCAATGCTTAGTATTTAGTTGAAACTTGGTGCATAATTCTGAAAGAAAGTTAACACCATTATATTTAAACAAAAACGTCAGACCAGGATTTATTTAAATATTGTATAAATACTGCATTTAAACAGGAAAGCAAATTCCCGCAGATGTGTTGGGCAATGCAGTTCTAGCAAAAATACCTATTGTAAAAAAAAATTCAATCCACGCCATTTTTCTCTTTCATTGGTGACAGAACACAAGACATGTCAAAAGTCGATCAATTATTTTCCGATATCGTTTCTTGATCTCCGATCAAGGAGTACCTAAACACATAGCATTTAGAGAGTAATTTCTAGGGTTTCATATTTATGAGAATCAGACGTCTAAAGAATTGGCTTAACAAATGCTTCAATCAATGTATAATCTCCAAATATCCCTAAAATAAACAATGAAATCAGGCCATCTAAATTAACATAAACAAAATGTATCAATCTATCTTTATTGTTATTTTTTTTTTTAGTTTTTATTTATTTTTCTATTTTATGTTTTTAAACTTCTTTTTAAGATACAGAGATACAAGTACATCTAAAAAACTTTGACTACAAAGATTGTGACACAAAGTGCACTAAAGGATTACTTTTAAATGATACCATAAGACTTTATGGAAATATTACCGGTTATGAAAAGGAAAACGTCAATGATAATGATGAAGTAACGATAAGAAAGCATAAAGGAGTAATTTTTTTAAAACTATATCTTATACTATATAGTAAAATTTAAGGTGTATGTATGTATGTATGTGCCGAATAGAAATCAAAAACCGTTTAACCAATCTTGATAAAACTTGGCAGAAATGTTCCTTGGGTACTAACGTAGACCGAAGTGTATGTATTGTAGCCCTAAAACAAACTTAAGACCCTTTAAAAAAAGTTGACCAAGCATTATAACTTTATCAATCTAGACCATGTTTACATGAGAAAAGATCGAAAGGATCTAGATCTACTTTTAGGAACTACACTTTGCGCGGATAGTTTTTTACTTTGACACATTAGAATACGAAATATAGTCTATCGAGTTAATTTTTGAATAAAATTAACTTTCAAATGTGTGTTTCAAAACATTTTTTACATAAAATTTGTTCCTTATATCTGCGAATTTAGAATTCCTGACGTACATTCTTTCATTAGGCATTGCCCGAAAGGTTACACATCTTTTTATTCCTAGGTCTAAAACTCTAATTCAACTCTAAGATGATGGAACTTCTCTTCGCACAGATAGTTTTATACTTGAACACATGAACATACTAATTATAGTCCATTCATTTCATATTTTGATCAAATAAACATTGACATTTGTTTTTCTAAAGCATTTTTACATACATTCGTTCGCCTTGAGTGCAACTCTATTCTTGATAACGCGTGCTTCTAAATATAGATCTACACAAGCCAATGTTTTCATAAAAAATAGGATTTAGGTCGATTAGCTTTTTTTTTTATCTCCATTCATAATATGTTTTTGTCATGAATTCATGCATTCGCTTTACTTACAACACTAGTATTCTCTTTCATTGTTTCTAATGCCTTATAGGTGACTATATTAGCAATGCGCAAGTTAAGATCCGCAGGCAGCGGGTAATATCTGTCTAGTGTTATAATATATTTTTAGGGTAATCTACTTACCAATCTATTATTTCAATTATATATATTGAAAATTTTACAACACATTTGATTTTGTTTTCTTTTTTTTTTCTTTTAGGGATCTGATATTGAAGTTGACCGATTGAATAATTGCATTTTTGGTCGAAATAACGTTTATACTTGCTTCTTTACTAATTCATCTTTAACCATCATTTATGATGAACGCTTGAGAAACACTCGAAACAAAACAGATGTATTATTTAGAAGTTACATACAACAATGGTGTCCACCGTAGTAAGACGATTGAGTTACCACCAATATTTGGTAAACTATTATATATATATATATATCTATATCTATATATATATATATATATATATTACTTTGTTTTTAAAGCTTAGTGTATTTTTGACATATAGATACAGAGCACATTAAATATAAAATATAATAACAAATATAAGCCATTTACAAAAAATAAATGAAATAAACGATACGCATTCAGAGATGTTTCAAATCATATTGATCATTAACAATATAGCGACTTTTCTGCTAGCCTTTAAGAGTGTAATGTAATAATAGTTCAATGATTAGGTAAAATAACTTGAATGAGCGTGGGAAAAAAAATTATTTAAAGAAATAAAAAGGTTTCAAGGACAGTTGGTGTGGAAACACGAACTTAAAATCGGACCTCGAAAAGGTCCGGTCAGCAAGTTAGAAATGCAGGTTTCTATATTTTCGGAAATAATGTAAAAAAAAAAAAAACAACCAACAAACCTATGAACTACAAACGATCAACAACTACAAGACTATCTCCGTCGATTCAAAAAGAAGGGACGTGGCTGTTGTAGTGTTAGTTCGACTAACGACCTGATACCACATGATGAGGAGATTTATTAATATTATATTATTACATTTAAATTTATTTTTTTTTAAAGTTTTCCTAATGTATTCGATGAGCGGATAGTTATGAAGATATAGTTTAATCCTAGGTGTCACTTACAAAGACCACATCACGAATGAAAAAATAAAATAGAAACAGGATAAATACAGCGATTGGACACCAAGATGACCTGCTAACCACTGTCTTAAAGCGTAAGCTTAAACTATATTTACAAACTGCATTACAACGTCCTTAGGACTAGAAAAGACCTTACATCAGGGAACAGTACCAGGAAAAAAATGAGAAGGAAGACGAAGAAAGCATGGGAAGACAACACCAACGAATTCAAACGCCTGTTAGTGAATATAATTATATGAAAAGCAAAGGGCTGAGAGGAAGGGAGAAATCTGTAGACAGATCTCTTGTGTGGTCCCTAAATGGTACAACAGACTAAGGAGTAGTTGAAGGTGAAAGTGTAGTCAAATGTGAATGTGGCCTATAACTGGATGTTGGTGAATCTAATTGTTTTGTAAAGAGCCAATCTCTCATTCAAAGCCTTAACAGTTAGAACTTCTCCCTTAGGTGCATGCATGGTATGGTATATCTCTGTTGTTTACGTGTAGAATAGATAGCGCTTCTTATTTACTTTTTGTTTGAAATCATATTTTACTTATATACATATTAAATATATTTTTTATTTACAAAATAGGGTTTAGAAAAAATGTACAGACATTATTTAGTTTAGTAATACATGCATGTATTTGGACAGACAGACCACACAAAAATAATAGCGCTATTTCTCTTTCGGTCACCGCTTAAAGAAGAAAGTGAACATAAATTAGTTGAGCTTAAATATTTGCAGGAGCATATTTTTTTTTATAATATATTATTATATTAACATAGCGTTTTAGTTTATAATTTAAAAAAAACATTACACCTAAGAATAAAACAATTTTTTCTTTAATATAATATCAAGTTTATAAAAAACAAAAAATCTTAAAAAACAGATAAATACTCACTATGAATGCTGAAAAATAATTTACAAGCACCTTCATGACTTAATTATAGTATTAATTATGAGAGCGCGAAAAAAAAAAACTACACTAATGAAAAAAAACATGTAACAAAGATTTGCATCAACTTACTATAAAGTAAAGCCAAACATTGTTTTGAATATTTTGTTTTAATTAAAACATGCATGTTTATAATTAAATTTTATTACAATGTCTGAAGTTAAAGACGATGTAATTTTCTTTTTTTTTTAATTATTATTTTGCAGATCCTAGTAACATAAAGTTGTTTGTAAACGCGCAAAATGTAACAGAATCTTACCAAAGAATCATTGTGGGAAATTCATTATAAAATTTTCATTGCGAAGACGTCATTGAACCATGCGATGCTTACATGAGTCATTCATCATTAAACATGAAAAATACAAAGGAAAGCAATTATACCATAGGATACTCAATATGTGAACTTGCATATCTAAACCAGTACAACGTTATTGTTATAATGAACACTAGAGGCAAATGATTTTTATACAATTTAAAGTACAAAACAGGCTCATAGACATACAGCAACAATACCTTTACAGATCTTACAATCGATAACCTAGATGATGTAAAAGTCTTCTATTTCTAAGCCAAATGATTTCGTAGTTGTATTGTGGCCAAACCAACTACCAAGCCATTATACTTTCTTCCACTACATGTCATCATCATAGATGGGTGGACACGGAGACGACACAATATACCGACAATTTAAAATTCCTTTTGTTCGACGAGGTTCAAACTCAAGACACATCAGCTCGTAATCTATTCCTTTTTAGTTGTATCAATTACTTTTGACGAGTCATGATATAAAATGTGTAATGCATCTATACTGACAATAAACCTTTGCGATTAGAAAAACTTTACCTATTGTTTTGTATCAGGGTGATCACTTTTTAATGTATTTTAAAAAAATAGTGGCGACCTGAATTTGAACTCAAAGGCTAAGGCCTTCTTAGTCTCCACAAGCCAATACAGTAACCACTGTGTTTATGGAAATAGTTTTTTTTTAAGTTATTTAGAAACTTTTAGTTCTACAATAAAGGGTCTAATTCAGCTTGTTCCACCTTATCAGTCAAGTAACATTTCTTTCACTTTCTCAAGATACAAAAAAAATTAATTAATTACCAATAGTAAATGAACTAATTGTTTGTTTTTTTTTATTGATTGTTGTGTTGGATTGTAAAAGAAATAATTGTGCTAAATTTGAGCTTGATCCGAAATCGGATGTCGGAGAAATTTCACAAACTTTTTACCAGACAGACAGAGAGATTGCATTAATAGATAATGTTTTGTAGAAATAAAAATAAAACAATAACAACATTTTAACTCCTCAGATTTCTCAGACATAAAGTTAAATTGTAACAACAAAATACTTGGCGGTAACGTCAACACCCAACCATGAAATGAGGATCAATATTTGCTGCCAGGAAGCGCCAAAACCTTGCTATGTAGTTTTATCTTCTGCAGAAGTCTTCATCAGCTCTCGATACTGTCTTACGTATTGGCGTAACTCGACAAAGAAAGAATTTTCTATTGGTTACTCTGTTTGTGGTCATTTACGTCTAAATCAATTTAAATTACTGTTTACAAATGGTGATAGCAAATCAAGTTCACCAACTAATTGTCAGCCAGGAAATCATTTTAATGGTAAGCATCTTTTAGGTAGGAAGAATATATATATATTTTTTTAGTTTTTATTTAGTGTTTTGTTTTCTATTCTACTTATAACACATAAAGGTTTCATTTTATAATGCAAGTTAGTCCTTATTATTGGTGGCTGTGTGGTAAAGCGACTTGGTTTTCTGACGGCTTTGTCTTAGGTTGTCGGGTTAGAATCTCGAAGAATTTTGGGATTTCTAGAACGCCCCTGAGTCCAACTAAATTCTAATGTGTAAATGACGTTGGACAAATGTAAAAGATGTTCGTCATTGTGCTGGCCACTTGACTAACTCGTTAACAGTCGTAACAAATTCAGGTGAACTTGATATTATCAAATCAAATATTATCAAATCCCAAGGATTGTTAGGTCTCAAAATGGTTGAAACTACTTACTATTGTATCACGCAAGCATTGATATCATCTAGATCTGGTAAACGTAGTGTTGGTATATGATAAGTCCTAGTAATTTAAACAAATTTAGTACCAGGATCCAGGAGAGGGGGCGGTTAAGGCGATTACCCCCATTCACTCAGCCTAACTCCCTTCCTTGAAGGGGAGGGGCACGAATTTTAGTAAAGAAATAAAAAAAATAAATTTATATATGAATTTATTGCTTATATTAATAATATATACACATTTTTTTTATATTTCAACCTATTTATTAGATAATTTCGAAGGCATCAATCCCGCCATCATAAACTTTTGAGGGGGGGGGGGGGGCGTCCAATTTTTTGATATAAATCACAGCTTATTAACAGAATGTGTTCATCATTTGCATGCCCTTCCTTTGGGTGTCTACTATCTATCTATCTATCTATCTATCTATCTATCTATCTATCTATATATCTATCTATCTATCTATCTATCTATCTATCTACTCTATCTATCTATCTATTTATCTACTCTATCTATCTATCTATCTTTATATATATATATATATATATATATATATACATACATATATATAATATATATTCATTTTTAGTATTTGAGCTGCTCTTCTTATAAATATTGGTTTTTACGTACTGTCATTTTTTAAAACAAACTTCTTTTCTTAATATCCCTTTCAGGTCATGCGTTTTATAGGGCAGATGATATAAAAGGTCATCTATTTTTTTAACCAACTAATGCCAAGTACCCTTCAGAGTTGGGTGGACTCCTAGGCACCCTAAATATCCCGGAATTAAAAATTACAGGCTTCACCAGAATTTGATTCCGGTACCTTTAGGTTCGGAAGGAAAGCGCTTTATGAATTGTTTGTTTGACTTTCAGATGCAGATATACTTTTAAACAACAAAAAACTTGGCGTTGATATAAACACTTTATATCTACCAAGCAATGAACTTAAGCTTAATGTTTGCTGTCAAGCAGCTCCATATACTTGTAACTTGGTGTTATCGTCTAAAGACATTCTTATAACCTCCAAAAGTCTTTACAGGACAATCAATGACAGTGGACACAAATATAGATCTGGGTATATTTTGTCGGTAGCATAGAAAAAAAAACCTGCGTTCGTTCTCAATTTTCTTTCTTCGGAAATAAATTTTGATGCAGCATTTACTAACAGGTAATACAGTTTACAGTTGGATAATGTAATTTAGACCTGTGATAATGTATTTTGTATGTATTATGGGCGTAATCAGGAGTTTTATTTGTGCATGGCTACAAAAAAAAAACGGGAACTATCAATTGTCCGTTAATCTTTCTTTACGCACTAATACAAACGCAACTTTAGCATATATGATTTAGCTGATTGACCCGGCTGCTGTTTATTTGTAGCGACGACATGTCTACCAAAAATGTCATCTTTTACCTTAATATAGGTAGCCTTGAGGTTGTCTTCCAACCAAGAAAAATGATCACCAACCATAAGGTTAACAAAGTTGAGGGTAGCATTAAAACTCACAATACCACAATGTAATGCCAACACCGAAATACTAAAACCATATAGAAAACAAATAACATAGATTTTAACTTTTCATATAAAAATGCAAATAAAATAACTTAACAATAAGAAATAAAACTCACCCTAAATAAGGGTCAAATAGTCCTCTAAGATGTTTCCAAAGCAATCGCTTAGTTACGTAACGTTAAGGAAAGGACAAACCTCAAGTCCTTAAACAGTACAGCTAACATTTAAAGCGCAAGATGGCGAGAATGCACCTAACGTGCAAAAAGAGAAAGTGACGTCATTTCAAAATCAAGACGAAGGAACCAAAGGAAACAAATACATGCCAAATAAAAATGAGACAAATGACGTCATCGACTATTAAAGAAAGCGGCGCTATTAGATTGTGAACATTTTTACTACAAAACTAACTGCGACAGTCTTAATAAACTAATATATTTTAAATCAGAAATTCCCAATGTCATTAGTTACCATAGTCCGTAGCTCCACTGAAAAAAAAATTATCTTAACTGGTATGACCAATTACATTGACCTTAGTCTATATTATTAGGATTTTCAAATCATCAAAAAAAAAAAAAAACACTAATTTCCCCATCAAGAAGTCTTTCACAGATCACATTTAAAATTTTAAACTTTTAAAAACATGTGAAAAGTCATGGATCGGGAATGACGCGTTAAAAAAGGAAAAGAGAAATTGAGAAACCAAAAGCGAAAAATGCTTGGAAAATTGCTTGGATCATCATCAAAATAAATTACAAAAAAAGTTTTTTCTCAAATGGTTACGATCAGACATTTAATATTGTAATTATTATATTCAGTATGTCTTTAGTATGAAACATCAAGTTTAATCAAGCTAAATCTCTTGGTTGTAGTGTACAACATACATTCTGTAACGAAGTAAAATTAAAACATTGCATTAGTATTCTATCTTTAGAATACTAATGCGTTTTTGTGGGATCCTTTGGCATACTTTCGTCGACCATATGGGAAAATTGCCCTGCCACGTGTAACTGTCAGACTACAATAAGACCTTCTATACTCTCCATACGGGCATTCACAACAACATTGCTATAGGTAGTGCAGTCTTGTCGCCACATATCCATGATGGAGTGCAAACACCTTTGGTGAAAGGGTTCAAGAAGTCTAAGTTGCTTCCGTATAGTACCCATGTCTCAGACCATATATAGGGGCTGAGAGAAACACTACTTGGTAGACACTGATTTTTGTAGGCATACAGAACAGTTTTCGACACACTCTTGCTTGGAGGTGTCCAAAAGCGCTACTGGCCCTGATCCGACCATGATCAACCACCCTTAAAAGCAATGCATCATTGAAATTATGCGTCCCAGATTTGTGAAGTGTTCTATGTTCACAGTCACTGTGACTATCGACGTTGAGTAGATATTATAGAGTAATTTGTGCAACATGTCTTTTTTTTTTACTTCTATATTAAAAATGCAAATTCATTGACCATAGCGCTCTCTGAATACTATAAGAATGAAATTTGCAATATAAAGTTTAAAAATGGGTATTAAAGTATTACAATGCATATATATTCATAGTTTTTTATTTTATAATTTAATATTGCCCAGACTCTTACAAACACTTATGTAGATGGATTAATTATAAGATGGTGTGCAAATGTTTCATTAGGTCTATTGGTTCACTAAAATTTATTCTTATTTGTAAAGAAATGCTTTAGTGTACTGCTGTAAGCCAGTATATAAATGTATATACATACATACATACATACATACATACATACATACATACATACATACATACATACATACATACATACATACATACATACAAACATACAAACATACATACGAAAATTGCTCATTTAAGAGTATAGGATATTTCTAACAAGAAAAAGTTGAATAAAATTGTGTGAAATTTCTTTATGTCCATGAAGTTTTATGATTTATTTAAACAAAATTGGCAAATTCGGTGGATAAAGGTATAAAATATTGAATTAGCAACCTTAAATGGCAACCCTGATCTCCAAATTGGATATGCACTTAAGGGCGTTAGTTAGTTTGTTTGGTTTCTTTTTAAGCACTTATATATATTTTTTATGTTATGTGCCAGAAGACTCAATAATACATGTACTGCTGCAATGTACTGGATATTTTGATACTGTATTTATGCACAATAGACAAATGGTATGAACTTTTTTTCTTATGCTTAATTAATATGGAAAGTAGTATATGATTTGTATTTCAATTAAATGTAGGTGTATTTAATGTTCTATAATAAGATTATAATCTTGCCTAGCTTAATTTTTTATTTGTTATTCTGCTTAGTTAGTCTACACAATGTAAAAGAAATGTACAACATAATAGGTATTTTTGTATTTCAATTTATTATATGTTATTTGGTAAACAATTTTTTTTTCTGCTCCAATAAAATATAACATGGAAACAGTATTAAAAGTGATCATTGTACACAGTTTTTCCAGAAATCATGAGAATCTCTCTTTATATATTTTAAAAGCCTTTAAGCCTAGCTACTAAATAAAACATGCAGTTACTAATATAATGTATTGTGTATATGACATGTGACATGCGAGCCTTAATTCGAGAATTACTGATGTAGTGGATTGGATTTAGATTTACGTCAAACATGGTGAATGTTTCCATCACATTTCTTGTTTATATTGCCACAAAAATTACAAATATTAGTATTATTTTTTGCATTATTGTTGTTTATTACTATTATATTAATACAGAAGTATTTAAATGAGAAACTATGTTAGTAGGATGGTTGAACCACTATCTGTATAAACAGTACATGAGTTGTCAGGGAAAGAGTGTCTCTCAGTCTAACAAATTAGTACATTACTTCAGTAGAACAAGTGAACACAATGCTAATAGGTATTAGTTAGCAATTGATAATTTAACAATTGTTTTATGACATGACATGAATGATAGTTCATATAAAATTATTAGATCTAAAGCAGACACGTCAAACTCATTAAGTTGCATCTGCCACATACAAAACTTACTATGACCTGAAAGGCCGCAGCCAAAAATCAGTTTCTAAACATAGCCTTCTAGTTATATGTATATTAGAATTAATACAATATTATACAATAATTAATGGATTGCCGTTCCTTAGGTAGCTTGTCTTCCCTTATCTAGAAACGACCTATTTTCGTCCTTAGTTTTTCTTTTAGTTACTGATTGTACACCATTCTGGGAAATTAAATTGTTAGTAAACTAGTGAATAAACTGAATATACAGGGGGCCTAGTAGTCACTAAAGTAAAATATAATTACAATATTAATGACTGATATATTTTCTATAAACCTTAACTCTTACATATATTTGCTTATTTATGATGTGATTGACAGCTTTAATATAGAGTAGCCCTATAGTTACTATAACATATTAAATACATTGCCCACAATCAAATATTCTTCATGCAAAACGAGTAAGTTTGGTTCATACGAAGACAACAGTCTACACCAGGGGTGGCCAATCTTTAACACAAGCGCCAAAAGTGACGCATTTCACGCCAAGAAAAAAAATGAAGAAAGAGCATGCATTTTAGCAAAAAATAATAATTATAAAATGGTTAACCGATTTCTAAAAAAAAGTTCCTTAGGAATTCAATTTACTAGTTATTACGACTTTGAAAATTGACCGAAATATTTATATAACTAATGAGAATATTAAAACAAAACAACCAATGAACACGTTGTTTAATGCAACTGTTTGTTTTTGTTTTCCGTATGTGTCTGTGGCATTTTAGGTCTCGAGAGAAGATCTTTTCCCTTTGCAACTTCTTGTGTGACTAAAGAGGCCAATCCTTGATACACAGCTGCGATCGCAGGTTGGGCATATATAATCACCAGGCGCCGTTGCATTGTCACCCTTCTTTCTGCTTCTGGTGTGTATGACATCTACAATCTTTGACCCTTCCTTTATGCTCTCTCTCCATGAGGATCTGTCCAGTGCCACCTCTTCCCAGTTGCCAGTGTCGATTTTGAAGAGCTTCATGTCGCGTTTGCATACATCCGTATAACGTAAAGGTGGGCGACTAGCGGCTCTCCTGCCTTCTATTAGATCGCCATACAGGATGTCCTGTAGAAGTCGACCTACTGACATTCTACGAACGTGGCCAAGCCAACCAAGGCGTCTGCTGCTGATAACAGAGCGGATGTCCTGGCACCCTGCTCTTTGTAGCACTTCCTCATTGGTTATCTTATTTTGCCACCTTATTTTAAAGATCCGCCTTAGGCATCGGAGGTGGAAAACATTCAGATTTTTTTCCTGCCATGAGTAGGTTGACCATGTTTCACTTCCGTACAGCAAGGTGCTCTTTAGGGCCTCAGTAATGTGTATATCTTTCGTTTCGTAAGTTTTGGGCATTTTTTTATGTTACCTATTTAAGCTTTCTATTGTTAAAAAAAAAAATGATGATAAAGTTATTGGTCTTAAGTAACACTAAGGAAAAACTAGATGGTGAGACATATTTAAGGAAGCAAAGTCATGTCTAGGAAATTTTTAGTTACAGTAAACTAAACCTCCAATAACTGGAAGAGTTACTAGAACTGTAATCTTCCTTAATACAATTGTGTTTTTCTGAGATATTACTGCTTTATACATCAAAAGGCTGTGTGCCATGGGGAACACTTGCAGTATGTTATGGAAACCAGTTTTGAAAGGTTTAAATAAAATTAGTAACAGAAGGATAAAAAAGAAGTTAATCCAAATGAAAATTGTATTTAAATTTATATGAATTTTGGCCATCATTGGCATGTTAACATGTTTACAGAACTAAGACAATGTGCCCTTAGTTACGCCTGTCAGATACTGATGTGAGAAAGAATTTTCATTCACGAAAATGATCCCAAACAAACTGAGGGGCATCTGAGTTAGTAGTTATACAAAAATTGGTGCACGGATGCAGAAGGTTGGCCAAACGTGGTCTACACTCAGATAAATCTTGACTACCACAGACTCCCAAGCCTGAGTCCCTACACATGAAAAGTATGAATTCCGTGTGATTGCCAGTTAACCACTGGCAGATCCGAAAGGAGGAAGGGGTCGGCGGGCGAGTTTCAGTAAGAGATCACACAATTCGTAAACGAATTATTCACTTACGTTAATAATATATACTAATAATTTAAGGTTTTAATCTTTTTTTAAAAAACTATGCATTAATCCCGACCTCTCTCACTCCTAAACCTTCGAGTGAGGGGGCGGTCCATTTTTTGGTAGAAATCAGTTTGTTAACAGATTAATTACGTATCTATATGATAAAATATATTAATGATATTGTTATAAACCTGGTGGAGGCGCAGATGGGAGTAGTGGTGTGGGTGTGTAGTCAGCCGACGCAAATCGCTCCAGGCCAGCACTAGACGAGCGGTCAACCGTGACGAGTTATGACGGTCGGCCGAGACGAGTGTCAACATGATGGTTCGGGAAGGATCGACGTCGTGAACAGAGCTCAGGAGCGTCACGAGGGATGTAGTCATCTGACCACACAGAATGGTCAAGCGACGTTCTGTCCGGTTCTAGAAGGCCAGCAGGGACCCTATATAAGGAGCGAAGGTATCAGAGACGAGTGAGTCACAACTTCCCGATCTACAGTTCGTTACAACGGCTCAGTACAAGTCCGAGACGAGACAGAGAGACCAGTGCAAGAGTTGATACGGCGGAGAGATATTTGTGCAGTCTTGTGTTACGTGCTGCCAATTGTACAATATTGGCTGTTATTTATTGATATTAAACTATTACGTTATTTTAAAGCTTAGATTTGTCAAATTCTTTAAGTTTGTGATGTCGTTGGTGCAATTTGCAGCGAGCCTGGATAGGGAGATTCGTAACAATATTATAACCAATCTTTTTTTTTTTACTTCGCCCCCTTCTGGTATGTTGGTCGTTGCGTTTGGGGGGGGGAGCGATTACATTTACTCCCCTTACCACCCAAACTCTTTGAGTAGGGGGGGGGGAGCGGTCTAATTTGTATGTAGAAATTGTAGTTTGTGAACCTGGTAACTATTGTTAAAAAAAAAAACAAGCCTAAAATCTATGGCCATATCACAAGATATGCAGCGCTAGCAAAGACCTTTCTTTAGGGATATTCAAACTCAGTTGTAAATTATGTCGTACCACACTCTAATCTCAAAATAAATCAATAGCAAATATAAAATGAAAGAGGATGGTACCAGGTGGGATGGGCGATATATGCAATCAACCCCGCCTCTCCGGACAGACCAACTATACTTTTTTCTTTTGTATTTTAGTGTGTAAATTGTAATTTAATTTTTAAAAAAGGCCACTTATATAAGTTATGTATGCTATCAATTAAGTTCTTATTTTGAGTCTCCCACACTATATTGTTTAATGTCAAACGCACCTTACCCTTTCCGACAAAAAAAATGACGTTTTAAAACAGAGGTGTCAAATATGGCTACAGAGTCTAAATTATTGCTCATGAATGTGTCATAATTATTTATCAAATGAGAAATTTTTAAGTATAAGGTATGAGTTTTGAGCCCAAATATTTTTTCCAAGTCCCCTATTCCCAACCTTTACTCAACCTGAGATATTTCTATTGTATAAATAACTTTGGAACTATAGCTTAGAATTTATAATTGAATCTTTAAAAAAAAAAAGATCAGAATCTAATTGGCTTAATTAATTTGTTTTCGATGTTACGAATTTTTTTTTTATTATACTTCAATAACAAAATGTGCTAGTGCTATTAGAGCAGGGAATGAGTTGGCTGAGCCAGCCAGTGACTTGACAGAATTTTAGTCATTGGTTAACATGCATGACTAAATGCATGACGCGTAGGAAGTAATCATCCTCATCATATATGCGCTTATACATTGGGTTAGGGTTTCGAATAAAATTCCCTCCCCCCACACACACACACTCAAAAACTCGGAATTCCCTAGTTCACTTAACATGACCATTGAGTTAATTGATATGGAGCTACGCATTAAAGATAAAAATGCCATAAAACTGAAACTAATACATAGGAACAACAACAAGAAGAAGTTCCGACAAGAACCAGCTCAAAGCTAAAACAAAAGAATCAATAACGTTCCAATAGCGCGTCTTTCGAAATTGAGCGTAATAAAAAAAGACAGAACTACTTATTATGTGCGTGACACGATTTAACCTATTAATAGGCCTACTGCTGCTCTGTTACCGTTTGATTTAAAACCTGTTTTATTTTTTCTTCTTTGTTAAAGTTAATTTAGGGATTTCCCGGTATTACAGATGTATTGGATATCAGTACGCAACTAGTGTACATACTGTTACCGTTTGATTTTAATACTCTTTTATTTTTTCTTCTTTGTTAAATTTAAATTTAGGAATTTCCCAGTATTACAGATGTTTTGGATATCAGTTAGTAAGTTAGCTCTAGTGTGTACATACTTGTTTTTGTTTTTATTTTTCATTATTTCACAATTTACCTTCGTTTACGTTGAACAAGTAATCTAATTCCAAACTCTTAGATCTCAATTCCACAGCGACCAAAAGGTTTATTTTAATTATTTAAATCACAATGAAATTATTAACCTTGAATCCCTTGAATACGCTCCGACGCCATTTTGTTCCATTGGAAAAAGATACTTTGTTGGTTGGCTGTTCTTTTATGCGTATTAATATATGTGGTAAAATTATTAGCAAGCTCTATATGTATTAAGCACTTTAAATTTACCGTGCTATTTTAATTTTCTGTTATTTTATGCTATTATGTCTTCGAAAACATACACATTTGAATCAAAAACAAAAACAAAAAATGTGAAATATAGTTAATTTCTTTCTTAAGTAAATACTAAAATGAAACCATTCACTTCACTTTTTTTTCTTCTTTTCATGTAACATTAGAGGTAACAACAAATTCTGAAAGTAATTAAGAAAATTAAGTTCCATAAGGTTTCACGACCTCTTCCTCTAAATCAAGAACTATTTTTTTTTGTTGGCAGGCATATAAATTTGTACATTTCAATTAAAGCAATTTGATGCTCATGAAGTTTTAGTTACTTTCTATACAATATCTATGTATCAGAAGTTCAGAACCATATAGAATAGTTAAGAGAACTGTGATCTTGTCGAAAGCCTTGGTTTTATCCATAAATCGAGCGTAAAGGTCGACGTGCAGCTCTTCATATTAATTGTTGAAAAATTAAAATAAAGTCATAGGCTTTCAGGGAGCACCGAAATCACTTTATAGTTGGTCAGTTGATTAACAGGGCTCATACAAAGATCTTTCCAGCTACTGACAGAATTGTGATGCCTCGATAGTTGGAGATGCCTGAGTTACCATGCTTTTTGTATATGGATACAATAACGGCATAACGAAAGTAAGGCGGAACAATTCATTTTACTAGGTTTAACAGGTCTGTTAGTCTTTTTTAAATCAACACCGACAATGTTCTGAATTTCTTCGGTTTCCGAAGACCATAAAAGCCAGTTTTTTCTTGATTTGTTTTATAATTTTTTAGAATATGAATTAAAACTTTTATTTTATGCCAGATATTAAAGAAAAAAAGTAATATTTTGAAAGAGTAATAACTAATTTTGTTTTTGACTTTGGGTCAGTGAGAACAGAGAAAGTTATGGGAATTATATTTTATGCACACTTTGCTTTACTATTGAGAAATAGTCGACCAGCGCCGTAGCATACGCCGCTATTTTGCATGGCCGGTCTTAGGCCCCTGCAGCCTATGTGACCGAAGTGGGCCCCCACTTTCAAAGGATTCGCTTTTTCATAGGAACCGCGCTAATTCAAGGTGTATAAATTCTTAAATTAAACCATTTTATAACTTAAAACAGATTTACCAGGAGCTCATGAAAATCTCCCGTAATCGCAAAATATACGAAGAAGTCTTTCAATGATACAGAAATATATAACAACAATTTTTATTTTTGGGTGTTATTCAATATGGAAAAAGCCAATCCTACGTGCGATAAATAAAAACGACATCATGCATTAGCCGTAATTGTGTAATCAGGTGAAAGAAGCTTCTCGCGACTCAAACTAATGAAAAATAACTTGAGGTCAACAATTCTCAAATTTATATTGGTAATTCTTGCTATTGTGCGGGATCTATGTAGGAAACAGAATTATTATGATATACTGTGACTTACCTGTTAGGCTTATTGACTTATGTGTCGAAATTCTGGTCATTGGAGTCCAGGTAATTTAGAGCTGCAAATCGTTCTTCTACTTAAGCCTTGAAAATAGCAGATAATTTGGGGTCCTTATCTTATCCAGATCAATCTTATCCTGTTAGCCTCTTGTTTTGTACCTTATTAAATGTTGGTTGAAGCTCATCAAAAAAAGGTCAGGTCAATTCCTCTGATAGCTCCAGGAAAACTTTTGTTTTGACCGTATGAATGCTTGACTTAAACGCTGCTGCACCATGATATAGTCGATCTGGTTGTGATGTGCAATTTTGTTATTCGCGACTTTTTGTGGCATTCTAATGTGTTAATCGAAAGAGTTGAGTTTTACAAATTCAAGTAATCGCAGGCCTCTGTCGTTAATTGAGGAGTGACGGCATGTCCCGCTATTGTTTTTATAGGTTTGATGTGTGTCGCTTTCTACATTGGCATTTCAGTGCCTTTGTACCACAAGGATGTCTTTTTTTTCTTGACTTTTCTATTGCCTCATCGTCGTAAAGGATGTAGGATCATAGGCTTGTCTAAAGTTGATTTTGAGGCATAATGCCTTTAACTGTATGGAAATAGTCAACTTGATATTGGGTAACAGTTCGCAACACAGTTGATAATAGTTGCTGTGCACAAGAGTCCCGACTACTTTTCCTCCGTGAACATCTTATTACAGTTTATGCCATCTTCGGTTTTTGAGTCCAGTTATGTTGAAACAAAGACTGTTCAAATTGTTTGTGAGCTATTAAACTTTTCATACCTCTTGTTATTATTTCACATCCCTGGTTCCAGTAGTTATTTTATTTCTGGCATATATTCTGTTTTCATTGGATCAGTAATACATTTTTCCCCACCGCCTTAGTTTGTGATGACTAGCGCTGAGCATGGTAACCCGTTGACGCTCGAGGTTTTACGGGTTTATGATAATGTCATGTGGTGTAAAGAGGGATATATACCTGCATGACGGCGTCATCACTCTCTATACCTTAGTAAAGCCAAGTACCGCCTTAATCCTGAACATGTTACCGTCACAGTCCATCCTCAGGCCTGGTCAGTAACATTAGTCAATAACGCATTTTATCCAGTGGTTCCATTTCAACACCACACTCATACATGGTTTGGATTCCAGGGCATGGCTCTAGTAGGCAAATATTTAGAGATTTAGGAGATATAATGGGATCATCAAAGATACTACCATTATCCAGTTCCCCTCTATGCCCTATGCCAGTGGTCGGCAACCTTTTGAGTCGAAAGAGCCCAAAATTACAATTTACAAAATTTTAAATCATTAAAGAGCCACACGTTTTTTCTTGCAACAATAAATTGTACTCGCATAATTTTTGCCTTGTCGTTTATCTATTTCTACTTGTATTTAAGAGCATATTAACACTTATCAACTTTGTAAATTTTCCACCCCAAAAAACTTTACTTTTTAATTCTTTCTCTCCTAACTGACGATACTAACGTTGATTATACCAGAATGTGGTAAATAATTACGGAGAGAAAGAGTTAAATCGACCAATTGCATTTCTAGAGATCCAGTATCCATTCCAAATGGATCAATGTGGATTTCGTAAATTTGTTTTGAGAGGATTTACTAGGAATGCTAGAATAGTTTTGTTGGTTTTGAACAGCTCAAATCTGTCAAGAAATTCATCTTTGAATTTATAACTGTGCTTAAGTAATTCGTGTCAAAAGTAGCAGCTGATTTTATCGTGATACTGCTTTAGAAATGAACATGAAGTAACTTACCGCTCTGAATAACTTCTGCAAAAAGAATTAATTTTTCCTCAAAACAAACCAATTCTTTTACCAAAACATAGGATGGGTTTCCTTTTCCTTGCAGTTTTAGATTCAGCTCATTTAATTTATCTGATATGTCAACTATAAAATACAATGTTTGCAAATGTTTGTCGTTCTCTACTACAGGGAGATTAATGCCTTTATTATTTAGTAATGTATTTCATTCAAGCACAAAGCAAAATGTTTTAACCTTTAGAAAGCCGTCAATTTTTATTGGGAAGAAGGAGCTCGGGATATTAAGTTTCAATTTCGTTTAAGAATTCTTTAAAACTGACGATGGTAGAGTGCTTTTGAGAAGATGCTAAAAATCATGATTACAAAATTCATGACCTCAACTATTTCAGTCCGAATCGTTTTGGGCACAAAGTGCTTCTTGTTGTATTATTGAGTGAAACGTAAGAATTTCATGGTTTATTTTGCTTGCCCTTTTATTTTTTTTCTGTCATATTTCTGGCTCCATCAGTTGCTATTGACACGATTTTATTTAAATCGATCTTAATGTTTTCAAGGTATTTTTGAACAACATGCACTATATTTTTCCCTCTAGTTTGTCTCGAGAGAGGTAGCAATCCTTGAAGTTCTTCTTTGGACCTGACAAAAAGGTCAACTTGTGCCGTGTCTTTATGTCGCAAGACTAGCAAGTAATAGGACAAAAGAAAGTTGAATATCTTCCACCTGAAAATATGTTACATTTGAAGACATTTTAAATATTCTATCTTCTACTGTTTTAGCAGAGAATGGTAAATCTTTTTTTTTTCAAGATTTCCGGTTTGTTTTTGAAATCACGACAAGTTCTTCAGATGCACGTAGAAAGCAGTCTTTGACATGCTGTAAATGGTTTGCCTTTTTGAGCAATTTCTAGTGGTACCAAACAGCTTGCCAGATTAGTAATACTTGTAAATTGCTTCTAACTTTGAGAAGATAATGGCTTCTTACTCATTTACTTGAAACAACAAACTATACGTCACAGCCAAAGAACGTGGTGATGGTGCCAATTCGTCTCGCGTTGAAAACGAATTGAAACCTACATAGAAACATCCGACGATGGCGTCATTCGAGAGCTTATAACGGAATGACAACAGTGACGACGCGAGGGGCGTCTGCTAGATAGAATCGGTACCTAATCCTCGTTAAACGTTTGAGAACTAATTTTAAACATGTTTTGATAAAATAAATAATATTTGAGTATGAACCAAAGAGCCGCAGCTTCACCTCCAAAGAGCCGCATGTGGCTCGCGAGCCGCAGGTTGCCGATCCCGGCCCTATACACTACTTGGATTAAAAAAACGATGCGATTGATATATTAGAAATGGCATAGAAAATTAATAGATATAATCCAGTGTCAATTAAACTTTTTGTTCATTAAATTACATCATATCTAAAATTTTTTTTTTTACTTCGACGTAGTGTGATCCGTGTGTTGTTTTGTTTTAAATTTCAAAGTTAGCCCTGTCCAATGTATGGTTGGGTCCAGCGACATTGACTTTACTCCTGAGGATATGTACTCGTGACCAAGCATCAACTTGGTAGGTGATGTTTCCATTCGTACATATGTGTTGTCCCATGATATAGATTGAGCATCAGTATTAAACTTATCAAAATGTGTAAAGAAAACATGTTAATTTTAATACATTTGTGAGGGTTTGATGTTAGTTTTTTTAAATATAATTGGTCACATTGACAGTTTATTTGATTGGTTGGTTGATTAAACATAAACAAAAGCATATAGGGTAGGTGATGTAAAGATTATTTGTTTCTTTGGCCTTCGGTTAACGAGGGTGTCATGTGGCCAGCACAACCGCCTTAAGTTTTCCCCTACTAATGTCATTTACATTATAGCTGGATGGATTCAGAGGCGCTTTAAAGATCCCGAAATTAAAAAGCCCAGTTTTCATTAGTGTTCTAACCCGCACCTCTGGTTTGGAAGCCAAGCGCTTTATCTTATCTTATCTTATTATAATACAGACGTTACTTCAAAAAAGAAGATGATTACGTCCTACGCGTCATGCATTTAGTCATGCATATTAACCAATGACTTAAATTCTGCCAAGTCACTGGTTTTTCTGGCTAACTCAGGCAATCCATTCCATGCTCTAATAGCACTAGGGAAGAAGGAGTATTTGTACAAATTTGTCCTAGCATATGGGATGAGGAATGTGCCTTTATTTTTGTGTCTTTCAGAGTATTTTATTAAATTTTGTTTTTGTATTTGAAGATTATGGTTCAGTGTTTTATGTATAATTGCTACTTTACTTTTGAGTCTTCTATCCTGAAGGCTTTCTAAATTTAGTGATTTTACTAATGGTGTTACTCTAGTCAAATGTGAATATTCGTTTGTTATGAATCTCACTGCTCTATTTTGTGTTTGTTCCAGTTTCTTAATGTTTTCTTGAGTTGAGGGGTCCCAAACGGTGGATGCATATTCTATTATTGGCCTAACCAAGGTTAAATAACATTTTAGTTTTATGTTCTTATTTGATTTATAGAAATTTCTTTTAATAAACCCTAATGCTTTGTTGGATTTTTTTATAGTTTTATAAATATGTGGATTCCATGACAGTTTTTCATTTAGTATAACACCTAAGTATTTTGCGGTTTTAGTCTGTGTTACTGGTTTGCCATGAATAAGATAAGTGGAATTAAATTGTTTTAGTTTTTTTGTTACTCTTAACAACTGACATTTCTCTGGGTGGAAAGACATGCTCCAATTTGATTCCCATTTCTGTAATTCATCTAATTCTCTTTGTAAAATATCTGTGTCTTGTGTTGTTTTTATTGTTCTATATATTATGCAATCGTCAGCAAATAATCTGACTTTTGTTCCTGAACTAATGCAATTTGGTAAATCATTTATGTAAATTAAAAATAGTAGTGGACCCAAGACTGTTCCTTGAGGTACACCTGAGTTTACTGTTATTGGTGTTGATGTAGAGCCATTTATTATTACAGTTTGTTCTCTCCCTATCAGAAAATCTTTAATCCACTGATGCAGTGGACCATTAATGCCGAAATATTTTAATTTTTTAAGCAAATTATGGTGGTGAACTTTGTCAAAAGCCTTGGAAAAATCTAGTAAAATAGCATCTATTTGTTCACTATTATCTAAACCTTTTGAAAAATTATCAATTAGTGCTATTAGTTATTTTTCACATGATCTATATTTCCTAAAGCCATGTTGGTATTGGGTGAGGACATTATGTTTGTCTAAGTGGTTTATGATGTTTCTACATATTATGTGTTCTAGGATTTTACATGTGATGCTGGTAAGTGATACTGGTCTGTAGTTTCCTGGATCAGATTTTTCTCCTTTTTTAAATAGGGGGGGTGACATTAGCTTCTTTCCAGTCCTTTGGTACTCTGTCCTGGTTAAGCGATGCCTGAAAGAGTATTTTGAACACTGGGGCTAGCTCATTGCTTAGTTCTTTGAGTAATCTAGCTGGAATACCATCAGGTCCCGACGCTTTATTTGGTTTGGTGTTGGCTAATAGTTTTTGAATTCCATTTTCTTGTACTACTAAATCTTCTATGTTGTCTACTTGGTTCAAATTAAGAAATATGTCTTTGTCTCCTAGGGCTGAGAATGCTGATGCAAAGTATTTGTTTAGGATGTTTGCTTTAGTTTCATTATCATTATGTATTATGTTATGTTCATCTTTTAATGGCGCTATGCCTGTTGTTTCCATTGTCTTAGACTTAATGTATGACCATGAGTTTTTGTTGT
Source organism: Biomphalaria pfeifferi (assembly GCA_030265305.1). NCBI lineage: Eukaryota > Metazoa > Mollusca > Gastropoda > Planorbidae > Biomphalaria > Biomphalaria pfeifferi. Next base: position 1,880,472 of record JASAOG010000139.1, read on the forward strand.
AATCTTTAGATATTACATTGTTTATGTATTCACTCTGCAGCTGTCTGCTTACTTTTTGGGTTAGGTGTTTAATTTTTATATACTTTTTGTAAACTCTTTCTGCCTTGGTTTCTTTAAGTTTTCTATATAGGTTTTCCTTCTGTTTACAAAGCTTCTTTAGTCTATTATTAAACCAGCATTTATTTATTTTGTTTGATGTGTATTTAGTTTGTATATGATTTTCTATAATGCTTTTAAGATGGTTTTTGATGTAATTCCAGAGGTCATCGACTGGTTGGTTAATGTCTTTTTCTAATAAGAATGTTTGATGAAAGTTTAATGCAGCTTGGTGTAGTTGTGTTAGGTTACATTTATTCCAGAGTAAGATTTTTCTTTTGGGTTTTGTATTGGCTACTGCTTTTATCTGACTGTGTATTTTTATGATCTCATGGTCAGATAGACCAGGGATAATATCATAATCAACTACTAATCCAGGTCTGTTGGTTAAGAAGAGATCTAATGTGTTGTTTAATCTAGTGTGATGATTGATTATGACATTTTTTTCCTTTTTAAGTTTAGTGTTGACTGAGATAAATCTAGTTCTGTGTTCAGCTAGTGTGTATTTAGTAATTATTAGGATAAATAGCCAGAGCAATTTCATGATGACTGTTCAAATTTTTTATTGTTGATTTTAGTTTTTAAAGGTCTAGTCTAAATCTAGTTTAAGGTCAAAAATGCCTAAGACGGCCTAAGTTAAGTCTAAGTCTAAAGTGAAAGCTAATTTACAATGACAATCAAATGGTTTATTCAAAATATAGACCTAGACTAGATCCAGATCTAATTCTTAGCCATAGACTAAAAAATATGATTATAAGGATTAGTGAGACAAAATAGTCCTAAACTAAGAGTTGTTAATTTCAATTAATTAGTGGAAATAATGCTGAATTAAGTTAAATCTATAATTTAAAGATATTAGTTTATTAGTTGAATAGCTTTTTTAAGGAATTTTGTTTGGTTTTAATACGACAAAACGAAAATTTAACTCATCTATAACTGTAAACAGGGAGCAGCCATCTTGTCAAGAGCGCGTAACTCATAGTTACCGCTAAGCCACATCGCTTCTATCGATTATACAAGTAAATTGATATCAAGATAACCTTCTGTGCACCGCCATACAAGCAGTACAAGAAAACTCCTAGATATTTTTTCTCTTTTTTGAGCCATATTACTGATTTGCAATTAATCAAAGCATACTTTCTAAAATATTTAAGACATTTTATTTCTAAAACAGTATATAATTTATAATCCATACAAAGTACTTTTGTTTTCAAGCTTAAAGAGAGATAATCAGGTGCGCGAGAGACAGCTAGAGAGAGAGAGAATGAACGCGCAAGAAATAAAAAAAAATGAGCAAAATAAAGAGAGGGAGGGGATGATGCGAGAGCGAGAGGTAGAAAGCAGGATAGGGAGAGCGTTTAAAGTAATTGACAGGGACAGAGACGGAACAGACATAGAGAGAGAGAGAGAGAGAAAAAGAGAAAGAATAGGTTTATATATATATATATATATATATATATATGCACATAAATTATACACTAGTGCACGAACTTGCACTGAGAGTTAATAAAAAATCACAGTAACGTGCTTTGAATATTCCCATTGAGAAAGCAATGCACTCTGTATCAGGAAATATAATATTGACTGTTTCGCTTGCAACCATTAAAAATATGGAAAAGAAAACAATAGTATCGGGAATTTTAACCTACTGAAATTTTCGTAATATCGGGACTTCTATGTATTACTCAAAAAGCTATATATAGATATATTATATCTAGACAGGACATGGAGATCTTTTAACACTACAAATAAAAACAAAATGTCTGTCAAACTTTAAAACAGCTGAAACATGACATTGTTTGGTATAAGAAATAAAAGTGTTTTATTTTCAACCCTAACCTATGCAACATATAATTGAATGTTTAGATCTAAATGTAGTAGGTAACATCTAAAACTAGAGCATACTCGTATCATAATTATTATTTTATATTTCTTAGATATATAACCTAAAAAAAATCAGTATAGAAGTTAAGTTATAAAGCAGTACATATGCAGGCTGACTAATATAATCCATTTGTCTAGAAGCACATCAAATAATCCACAATGAGGAATGTCTAAAGGCTAGCAACTGATGTCTTGCCTCAAATAGTTTCTTATGTATATGCATAATATTGATTGATATTTGTTTATTGATTGATATTTGTAGATTGATTAACATTTGTAGATTGATCGATATTTGTATATTGATCGATTATTGATCTTTCTGAAACGTTTTCAACACTGATAAAACATTCAATCACCTTCCCAAGATTCCATTTTTTACCCTATATCTAGTTTATGCTAATTAATTATCGTTTAGAAAAATATGCCTATCTTACCCCCACACCTGTTCAAAGTGACCTAATTACACGGACTTCTAACGGTCAGTCATTATTGTGTGCGGTCAAGCGTGACACCTTACTCATACTTGTAACTAGCCCGCTTTTTCTGTTCTGGCTTGCACCATGAAGCAGACTCAGAAGAAAGTAATAATACTATTAATTGCATTCACTACCACGTATGTCCCTTAGTTTTTTTTGGACAGTAGGAGCTAGTGTCATTTGTAGGCCTTGCTTTTTTTTTCTCTCACGCTTTTCTTCTGCCAGCACTGTCTTCATGTTCTCTGCAATCTGTGCGCCAGTTTCCACATCGCGATGACATGACTCTCTATCGCAGCGGTTCTCAACCTTTTTGTTGCCACGACCCCTAAAACGATTCCCCACTAGACAGCGACCCCAACCATATTTTTTCTTTTTCGTTCATAGGCCTAGGTCAATTATAAATTGCTAATGTTTCATTCTCGTTATGTTTATATCTGATTTGTTTGATGTAAAGTTTCAGTGGTAGAAGTGGAGCACGGAATTAAAGCTTGATGTCATTGTAATGAGTGTCAACTAAATGTCTTTTAGAATTACATCGCTAACAAAAATTGTATTTTATGACTTGCATTTATTAACTTTTCTATTGGGTATTCACCATCTTCATGTGCACAGACTTGTGTGACAATTTGAAAAGTATGGCGAAACATGGTCAACTACATTGCCACACATTTGTTAATACGCCAAAGTTGGTTGGATTCTTGTGGGAGTCTTTGTAAGAGCTCAATGAATGTCATCTTCCACATCAAGTCATTTTCTTTATTTAGACTTGATACCTTACAGGCTGCTTCTTAAAAATATATGCCTACTGTTAGAAATGGATAAAGAAGGCGCAACGCAAACTCAAAATGGGATATGACTGCAAAAATGTGATCCAGAATTATGTTACTGACATTGAAAAAAAACATTTTAGCTGCATCGCTTTTGATGAAAAATTTCACTTGCACGCTAGTGCTAATGTTCTATGACAGAAATGACCATTGTAGTTTGTCTGATTCAATGCCCCTTTTTCTTCACAAAAAGCAGATAATGTTGGCAAGAAATTATTTTTATTTCCATCCAGTTTTGCCTGCCAAAGTTGAAGTTTCATTAGGTCGAACGGATCTTTTCAGACAATTCAAGGCATAATGTATTTGATCCTTCTGTTGAAGAATTTAATTATTCAAGGTGACAAAAATGTCTACCAGGCAGTACCAGGTCGGCTATTTTCTGTGTTTTTCTTTCTTAAAAAAAACCTTCTTCAAGAAGATTTAAAAAAACAACACTTTTCAGAACCTTGCCTCTTAACAACCACGTCACATCAGTGGGACATAACAGAGCACGTTGAAGCCATCAAGCTCAGTACAAGGAAGTATCTATCAATGAAAAAAGACAAACAGTGATGTTACAATCACTAACTTTAATTGCCATCTTTATCCTCTAGATAATATCGTTCTTAATATGTCCCCCTCATTTTTCATTAAATTTTTGTTTGACAATTGTTTCTTTGCATAGTCGGAAACAATCCAGGTAATGTCCCTTTGTTTTGTTATATCAAATAAAAATGTAAACCACCTATGGTGCCAACTATGCTTGTTACAAAAAAAAAATAATTAAAAATTCAGATGATCAATAAATAAAATGTTTTTAAAGCCCAAATTTCCGATGGTCTTAGGCGACCCCTGACAAATGGTCATTCGACCCCCAAAGGGTTCGCGACCCACAGGTTGAGAACCCCTGCTCTATCGTATGTGTCCATCTCCCAAGTGGCAGGGTTAACATATTCTTATGATGTTTGATGTTTTTAAAAAAAAAAATAATTTCTGTCTTTATAGAAATCCAAATTAAATAGTCAATTTAATGGAAATATAACATTATCGCAGACTGAGTTAAATGTAAATATGAATGGTTAATAAACTAGCATTATTTCAAAACACAGAAAACAATCACTGGTTACAGTGTTTCCGACTTACAACATTCGAAATCAATATTTATTGTAAATATTTTGTTTCCAAAATCTTGATAAATAGCGATAATTTTGCAGATTCATTGTTTCATTCACATGAACAGCTTACCGACAGAATTGTTGAGAATGTTTTCCATAGTAAGTATATTTTTCATTAATATTCGGACTAGAAGACAAGCCTGTTTGTTATTGTTATTATTATTGTTATTTTAATTATTATGTTAGAAATGAATGAGTATTCATTTTCTAGCCCTGCCAGTGTCAAATTACTATTATTATTATTACCATTATAATATTATTATTATCATCTATCATGCAAACATTATTTTTAATAAATTTGATTTATTCTTTATATTTAAAGAGATTACACCACAGCTTTCATAAAAATTGTTTAGGTAAAATATGTTTAATGTAACAATAATTTTTTTTACACATGTAGGCTCTGTTGAAAATACTTTTAATGACTATTGAAATGATATTCTCTTATTATTTAAATGTAATATATACTAGCTGGATATGACCCGCGACATGAGCCACTAGGTTTGGGGATTACTGATTTAGTGGATTGGATTTAGATCTATGTCAAACATGGCGAATGATTCCTTAACATTTCTGTTTATTTTGTCATGAAAATTAAAATAGAATGTAAAATTGAGTGTTCTGATGGCTAAGAAAATGAATCTACACGAAGACTTTATTAATATTATTATTAATGTCTACAGTATTTATTTATTTCTCAGTGTCAACAGAACAATGGGTTTACCAGATTTATTAAAAAGTTTCGTTCTTAAATAAAAATAAATTTAGTTTCTTTTTATTTTTAGGGCCATCGGTTGTAGTGGGAAATGTAACTCACTATAGTCTCCGCCGTCATCAAAGGAAATTGTGTCCCAAGATTTATTAAAATTGGTTAAACAGTTTTGATTTCTATACAATTACATATATATATATATACATACATTCTTACATACATACATACATACATACATACATACATAAATACATACACACATACATACATACCTACACACATACATACATTCATACATACATATATACATACATACATGCATACATACAAACTAACATACATATATACATACATACATACATACAAACATACATAAAACAAACAAACAGGCATACATACATACACACACATATATGCACACATACATACACACATACATGCACACAAACATACATACAAACATATATACACACATACACACGTACATGCACACATACATACATACATACATACACCCACACATACATACATACATACATAGATACACACACATACATGCACACATACACATACACACATACATGCACACATACATGCATGCATACATACATACATACATACATACATACATACATACATACATACATACATACATACATACATATTCCTTACATTCTACTTTATATATTCGATAAACGAAAATAATAAGCTATTTTTTTTCTATGTATTTTTCTTTCATTTGTATTACTTACAGCCTAAAGTAAACTGGGTTGGCTTATGTGTCTTGCTCATCGTGTTACTCATCGTTTCAAGCGGAGGTTTGTACTTAGTGTCTTTATTTTGTTTTTTTATTTTATATATAAAACGCGCTAATATTGGACTACGGTTGACACACTCTTAGGCCTATCTGTTTTAGCCTTCCTGCCTGTTTATATTACCACACACAAATAGACACGGTAAATTGAAAGGAAACACATCTTTCGCAAACACTTTTTGGCCCTTATATATTTATCGCATAATTCTGTTGGAATCCTCTAATAGAAATCTCTCATTCCCAACCACGAACTTTTAGGCCGCCCCCGCCGAGCTCTCAACAAGTAATGTTAACTTTCCCACAACTCTAAATAGCTTACACTCCTACCTGTAACAATCCGAAAGGGCTAGAACTTTGTGGGTGTGAGGTGTTCTCCATCTAGAGTTATTTCCGCACCACTAGTCAGAAGTCTGAAAAGTGTTATTTTTCAAAGGTCTATTCTAACAAGCTAAAAATGTGTAGACATTGAAGTATACTTTTATTTCCGGTCGGAACCAGACATTGGGTCATGTGTAACCCTGATGCAAATCCTGCCTAGTGCTCCCACTTTCTTAAATCCGGCCCAATAATAATAACGTTAAAGTTTTTAAAATATGATTTTTAATTTGACAACAATTAGCATTTTAGAAGTTTAGAAGTCAACATTTTCATTGATAATTTTGTGTTAAGCATATTAAAACTTGCGTCATAAAAAAAAAATCTGGTTTAGACGATCAATCATTTGTTTATCAATATTTCACTTAAAGCGTCCAAAATGACTGCTAAGGTACGGTTAAATGTTCAGAGCAAACTTTTTGTTTGTTAATCAATATGTCACCTATGGTATTATCTTTCATTTTTTTATGTCCGTAACATTTTTTTTTTAAATTCACAGAGTCAGCTAGCTCGGATGGAGTGCAAATTTTTCATGAGGGAGACGACATACCGATCAAAGCATTGATTCAACATACAGTAGATGAGGAACTGAAAATAGCTTGGTATAAAGGAGTTGAAATAGTGTCAATTTGCTCTCTATCAGATGGGTGTTCTTCATTACAGAACTCTACAGAAATTGAAACATCTCTAAGTGAAACGGTCGTTGATAAATATTTCGAGAGCTTGATAACAATAAAACATGTAAGTAAAAAGCAATGTGATCTCTGGACACTGAAATATCTTGGACTTGCCAGAATAGAGAAGCCTGAAGAGTTGTATCACTGCCAGATAAGTTTTAAGAGTAAGTATTTTCTTCGCAATATCATTGGACAATACATAATTAGTAAAAACATCTTTTTTCTATATTGTTTTTAAAACCGTTCTCTTTATATCAGTGGTGTGATTGTGTACAGTAGGGACTAGGCTAGCCACCTAACAGTTTTAAATAATGATATTTACATTACTTAAAATGAAGCAGTTTACAATTGTTGAAATGTACGAATGTCCAAAATTCGAATTGGACTTTACAGGTCCCTACAAATTAGACCACTTAACTTTTAATCTTATTCGTTGGATCATTTGATCACAGAAACAGGTGTCTAGTCCAGCGGTAAGGCCTTATTCATACGCCATTTTATCCATTTGAAAAATATTGGCATTACTGTTTGTAATATTTCTCTTGTTAATGTTATTAGTTAAAAAAATAGATAGACACACACACACACACACATATATATATATATAGATAGATAGATAGATACACAAATAGATACATAGATAGATAGGTTGATTGATTAAATAATTGATTGGGTGATAAAAAATATTATTACAATACAATATGTCTATTCAAGTCACAAATTCATAGAACCTGGGTTAAACATTGACATGGATAACAAAATACTCTAAAGATTTTCCTAGAAAGTTAACAGTTAACGTGTATCGTTGGCCACTCTGGGTACAATCTAGTTTAATGTTGTAATGTTTCTAAGTTAAAAATAAGATATAAATTTAACTTTGGTTAGAAAACTAATTTCTAGATGTAAATGCTTATCATTGAATTATAGAGTGTAGTAGATCTATACAATCGCTTATTCAGGATTCTTTCTCTGGGGCAGGGTAAAAATGTTTTTTTAATCTCACATTCATTAGTTATTAAAAGAGAAATACTCACTTTATAATGTATATAAAAGCGTATGTTTTTTTTGTTTAGAATTAATTGTTTGAAGCTAATGTGCCGACACTTTCCAAATTCAATTTTTATGGTTTGTTCTAGTTACTTCGAAAACTGACATTGAAAGAAGTTGCAAAGATACACTTAGGGTTCCTGCATTGACAAATGACAATGATTACACTACAAACATAGTAATAATTATGGCAGTGCTTGCGTGCATTATTACATCTGTTGTCGTACTAAGCGGCATCTTATGTGTTAAGAAAATGTTTCCACGTAAGTCTTTTTTTTTTCATTTTGTTTATCTTATCTTATAAAATAAGGACGTTACTTAAAAAAAAAAGATGATTACGTCCTACACGTGATACTATGTCAATCTAGACATGCATGTTAATCAACGACTTGACTTAAATTATGCCAAAGTCATTTGCGTTCCTGACTAGCTCAGGCAGCCCATTCCATGGTCTAATAGCACTGGGGAAGAAGGATAATTTGAAATACTTTAATAAGGGAGATGACTATTCACCTTATTTTAGCATATTTATGAAAACTGTAAGAAGTTGGCCTTTTACGAAGCAATTAGATCAGGAGTTCTCAACCTGTGAGTCGCGACCCCCTTGGGGGTCGATTGACGACTAGCCAGGGGTCGCCTAAGACCATCGAAAATATGGATTGTTTTTGTTTTTTCTTCTATGGCTGTATGTGTGTGTGTGGGCGGGGGGGGGGGGGGGTCGCGGCAGAGTGGGGGATTGTAAAAAGGGGTCGCTGAACATAAACGGTTGAGAACCGCTGAATTAGATTAATTTGATAATCATTCCATAACATCTGTTAGGCCAGGTTCACATTTAACTTCACCTTCACCTATCCTTTAGTCGGTTGGACCGTTGGGACACCACACATGTTCTGTCAACTATCTTTCTCCTTTCCTCTCTATCCTTTACCTTTGATAGAATTTTATTCACTGACAGGCATATCCATTCTTTTATGCTGTCTTCCCATCACTTTCTCAAAATTCCGCTTCGTCCTCTTTCTGATACTGTTCCCTGAAGGAAGGTCTTTGCGAGCCCTGAGGACTGTGTGGATTGGCTATAGGGTTTGAGTGTACGTTTAATGACAGTGGTTAGAAGGTCACCGTGAGGTCCGATAGCTGTGTTAAACCTGTTTCTAATAGCTTCATTCGTGATGTGATCTTTGTAAGAGACACCTATGATTTAAATATATATTTATAACTATTAGTTCATTCAATACAGATGAATATTTTTTTTTATACTTTTACCAATCCCTTAGTATGTTGGACGGTTGAAGCCCTAAGCAAGACCGTCTTTCACCATTCCACCCTGTCTTTTACCATGTTTAGAACCTTTTTCAATGGCATGTTTGTCCATTCTTTTTTGTCGTCCTACCATCGCTTTCTCTGTCTGCCTCTTCTTCTTTTTCCTGGTACTTTTCCCTGAAGGAAGGTCTTTGTGAGCACCGCAGATCTTTTAATATGGCCATATATTTTAGGCTTGCGTTTTTTTACAATAGTTAGCAGGTCATCTTGGGGTCCAATCGCTGCAGTAACCCTGTCTTTAATCTCTTAATTTATGATGCGGTCTTCGAATGTGACACCTAGGATCCTTCTGTAGAATCTCAATTCCATTGAATATCGGAATAAGAATATTAACAATGTAATAATAATAATAACGTTTATAAATTTCCCTATCTGTGGTATTATGTTGTTAATATAACTAACAATACAACATTATCGGCAACACTTTCGACATGCTGAAGTCTCTTCTTTTTGTATCGGCAGAGATAGTGTTGTAGTTGCTCGCAGTTCATAGTTTCTGATATTTTTTTCAGAAAATATTCAAACCTTCCTTTTTACCTGCCTGGGCGGACCAATTAACGGGCCGATTTTGAGTTTGTATTTCCACACAAACTGTCTTTGTAACCTTTTTTTTTTTTTTATTTCTTCACAAAACTAGATGTAGATAATTTCGATTATTCGATTATCAGGAGGATTGACACAGTTTACTAATTTATCCAGATAATAAACGTTATAATTTACTTCTATTAATTACAGGTACTGTGGTGATACAAGTTCCTTTAAGTCTTTATTAGCAAAAGAATTTAATAGCAATACATGCACATAAGGTTAACATTCAATACTAACGAATCCACTAGATCTTTTCTTTCTTATTGTTGATAACACACACTCGTGACTGCCCTCCAGTCCACTTACTGTCTAGGAACACACAACTTGATAGTGTGTGTCACGGTTGGCCACACATACCGTATATTAACTGTCACAACTGGTACACACTCTAAAAATATGCCCCCCCCCCCGGCCTTTTGTTTATATGATAAAAACAAAAATGAGACGGCATATAGTTGGAATTGGGAATTATAGGCGATTGCGAGTCGTTCCATTGAAGGATGAAAGAGTACAAACCAAAGAGATTGTATAAAATTTGAAGGCTAGAAAATTGTGTCAGCTGTGGAGTAACGTTGTAATGAGGGCTATTTTATTAATGGATTTAAAAGTGTTCAAGGCGATATACCATTGGGAATTGTCATGCAGAGTTGTGTAAAAGCACTTGGAGCCCTAACGCTAGCAAATGCAAACAAAAATTCCCTTTTTACCAGCCTGAATGAACGGCGCACACCTCGCATACACCGTTCTGTCAGATGGGGGATAAGACTCAGGGTTAAACTCGAAGTTTAGTTTTGAGATTTGAGATTACTTCTGGCGGACACGGACACTCCGGACTCGCAGACAAGAGACGCGTCCGAATGCGCACCACATGGACCCCCGCCATTTTCCTTTAATCTATCAGGGTAACCGCGCGGGACACGCCTTTTATGTAACGGCCCCTTGAGGGATGCGCCTGGACGTTGACAGATCGCTGCGGGAGCTTTTTTACATCCCCGCACAGTGCAATGAGATTGTTCTCACAAACTCTTAGGTACTATCACGGCAGACCTGTTTTGCTACCCTTTGGTCTACCCGTTTCCTCTCACGAAATGTCTCATCAGGGCGCCAATAGTAGCTTAGAATAAGTATCATATATAAGTTTCATATATAGTTATGTGCTTTTATAATGCAAGGACATATATTCGTTTTATTTAAGGATTTAATGGGTTATTCTAAATAAGATGCCTCTCTAGTTAGATCATAATAATGAATATGTAAACTGTGGACTATAACAAGAAAAGTAATTGTTCTTCTTTTACACTGGACCGGTGAAGGGGCGATTTATTAGAAAATAGTGCGTATATGTTTGGGGCAAAGTACTGTAGGGAGATGGAAGGCAACAACTAATGGGCCTAAGAAGTGTTTGTGTATACTCTATAAGGTGTTGCGTGTTATTCGTTTGTAGGCTGGAATAGACAAAGAAATAAACATAGAATTTGAGAGCATGAAAATTGCCTTGGTGGTGGGAAGCGTTATAAAGCGGGCCGCTTTTTTTATGTGTTCAAGATTCTTTCGGAAGACGCTTGTTGTACTCTAGAATAGGTTTTTAGTGGATTTAGTGGAAAGACTGTAGACAACTCGTCACTTCCAAGGTAGGGGTTTTGGGGAAGCAATGTGAACTCACCCAAAGGGGGAGGGGGTTTCGAGGAGAATCCAGGCAGCAAAGCTCTATTTCCGTATTTAAAAGAAAAAAAAATGCATATTCTTATTCTGAGATATCTACAGTTAAAATATTTTAGTTTAAAAAACAACAAATCAGTTATTTAATGGGACTGGTTGACATTATGAAATGTCTATATACATAAATATATATATATATATATATTTATATATAAAAATTTATAGTTATATTTTATAGCTAGATAGTATATAATAAGTTTATTACTATATAAAATAGAAACTATGTTCTATTTTTAAATATTCTTATACGTTCACTTTAATGAAAGAATTATGGTTGTTGTATTCCACATAAACACCACTGAAATTTCGATTCTTTTTTTTTAACTTTTCAGTTCTGCGTAAGCAAGAGACTACCCAACATTTGAAATCTAATCTGAAACAAGTTTATACAAAAGGAATGAATATCGACATATTGTTTAAACTCATTGATGGGAAATTTGGGAAGGAGAAAAACGATTCCGAAATTAGTTTGATATAATGTATACATAAACATCTTTTAAATTTCAGAAATCAATGTATTAAATAAATTTAACAAATAATATTTTTCTGATATAATGTTGAATTTCCGTTTTTTTCACACAAAATAAGATGATTTTAAACACTTGATTAAAAATGTTATGTTTTTTGAAAGCTTTGAAAAGCTTTTCAAATATTTTCAAATATTTAAATAAAAAGTCAAAGAAGCCGATAAATATAGATATAGCCCTCATGCAATTAACACGTTCTTGTGTTTGTCTTTAAGAACCCTTGACATTTTGAACATCAAACTCAAATGTCTCTTTAGTCTTGAGATAAATATATTTATACTTTGTAAAAAAATATTTATAGATTTGTTTACTAGAAATATTGTGTTTTGGACTTAAAAAAAAACAACTTGCTAATGACTTTGTCAACATTTGTTCTAGTATGTACATAATTTGTTTATAATGTCTTTAAATTCCCAATGTTTTGTTTCCTTTTTTATTTATGTATTTGTTTGTAATTAAGATGCCTGTTCAAATATAAAAAATCTACCAATTGTAGATCTAGAGCAAGCTATCGACGGTAAGCAGCTTCTTAGATCTAGTTCGTATTTTTTAAAAATTAAAATCTAATTTTAAAAGTTTGTAAACATTTAAAATATTTTTTTAATTAATTGAAAATTAGAAAAAAAGCTTGTGTTTTAAGTTTTGGACATAAAAGCATCAGATCATGGGCCTTAAGGCCTATCTGTCAGCTGGTGAATGATCCGAGGAAGACACTGACTATAGATAGTTTTGAATCTTCGACCTTGTAATGAACAAAAAAGTCTGATATATTGTTTTGACCACTCGCTGGTGATCCTATCTATATCTGCAACTACTTCTGTATGTGTATGTGTCACAGAACTGTTGGACTTTACTAGTAAATAAAGACATTGACCTTCGAAACTCCGAAGATCATGCATTTCGAGTGAGATGTAAGCCCTTGTGGTTTGAATGTCTAGGGCAGCGGGAAGCAAGAACTATGAACAATTCTGAACAAAGTTCTTACATTTGTTGTTGTGATAATACGAGGATCACAAAAGTAAATGTGTGTCTTTGACTTATTAATCATTGAAAAAAATTTTGTGATGTAAATTTAAATGCTCTTGTATAACTCTTTGGCTTTACAGTGTATTGCTTGCTATATGTAATTCCAAATTTTAAGATGCCTTTCATATAAATAGATACGGAAAGGGAAGGAGAGGCGGTAGAGGCAATAAACCATTCGGGCAAAATTCCTTAAATAAATGACACAGTTCGGAGTTCAAATTACTTAGAAATCTTAATAATATATACTAATAATATATATTTTATCCAATTTTATATAATGTTCCCCCCCCCCTCCCTGGTGACCATCTGGTATGTAGTTTCATGTACCTACCTTATCCTTCATGATGAGGAGGGCGTTTAAATTTTTGAGCTGAAATTTTAATTAGTAAACAGATTTAGTCATTAACTTTATAATGCATAATACTTATTGATATTTAAACCACTAGTATATTATCCATTAACCCCCAAAGCTTTATTGCTGCACTAAATATATTTTTTTTGTTAAATATCAATTTCTATAGGTCAAACTAAGGCATTGCAAAAAGATTTTTTTAAAAATTCCAGTAGCGAGTCTGTAAGATGTAAACTGGCAGTGTACGTAGCAGGAGGAGGCGTGGTGGCTTAGCGGTAAAGCGTTTAACTTCTGAACCGAGGGTCCCTTGTTCGAATCCTGGTGAAGACTGGGATTTTTAATTTCGGGATCTTTGGGCGCCTTTGAGTCCACCCAGCTCTAATGTGGGTCGTTGTGCTGGCCACATGACACTCTCGTTAACCATAGGCCACATAAACAGATGACCTTTACATCATCTGCCCTATAGAACACAAGGAAGTGGCCAGTGAGGATAATTATATATTTTTATTTTTTTTTATTTTACAATCTTTATGTTAAGACAGATTAGTTATAACACAGAAAAGTACAACATTAAACATGTTATAAGTAAATAATTTATGTTTTAATGTTTTATGTACTATACAATTATAACAATATAGTAAAAAAATGTAAGTACAACATTATACGTACTACCCAGTACTATCTAGGTATATTTTTAAAACTAAACATAATAATAGGGTAGTGAAATATTCAAAGATCATGTCCATAAAAAAATTGTTGTGCAGTTGAACCAAACATACTGCAGCATCCACTGTATATTCATATGCTTATCAGTTATGTAATAATCATACATTCCTCTTTTTTCTAATTCTTTTCATTGGGTCACATTCATCACTTAGATTTTTTTTTAAGCTTGTTGGCTTTGATGAAGTCTATAGACCCAATTTCCTTGTGATAATTAGCTATGCTTGAAGGGACTAAATTTAACATTTAACATCATTTAACAATTTAACATCATTCTTCTTTTAAAGTTGATGAAAACAAAATGCAATATGTCTTTGGTCAACCTGCATATTGGAATGACTAACTGAGCATTGGGCTGTCTAAAACTAGCCCGTGCTGAACAAGTCAGTGTTCATTTAAAATCAGATTGTCCAAAGTAGCCTAGCTGTCTTGGAGCTGTCATAGCTAACTAGCTGTCATACACCGTGCAATTTGCAAGAAAAGATTAAAACTCTCAAGCTTTTACTGATAAGTAATTTTATGATGATGATGATTGAAACAGATGACTTTAAGCATCATCTGCTCTACAGATTGCAATGTCTGAATGAAGAAATGTATCCTTTTTATGATTGAAAATACTTGGTTGTTATTTTACAGCTTATAAAATTCTGAAAGAGAACAGGTTTTTTTTTTTTTTAAACAAATATGTAAACGATTTTGACTAGCTATCAGTACAAAATGTGGAAGTGATGTGGAATCACGCATGTAACGTAGATTGCAGAACGTCCTCTCAAAGAATTCTCTTGGGTAAAGACGTGTTTTATTTGACAGAGACTCTGACTGTGGCCTTTTATGAGATTAAACTCATTGTTCATTGTTCATCAGTGTTGACCACATCTTTTTACCAGTTAAAAATCGATGTTTGTTGATTATGTGCTGTTGTTCAACTACATTGAATACACCCGAACAAGAAACCCAAACGCTTGCTGAGTAATTGATTGAAATCTAACAATCATCTACAGTTGACTTCAGAACAGAATTAAACATTCATCACAATTAAAATTGAAATATTAGACATGTTTTAGAGTTCATAGTTTCAGAGCAAACTTAACTCTTAGCATTGAAAGATCATTTTATACTAAATATTGACTGCTTTATACAAGCCATAAAAGGGTTACATATAAATGGACAAATATTTGAACTGTTTGTCATTGACAAATGACAAAGTGACAATTTCATGCAATATTTACATTTAAAATCCCACTTTTATCGAGTCTTCTTCTTATGCCTGTCTCAACATATTAGAATTGGTGCTTGGTAAAACATGTCTAGGTCACTTATCACAAGAGGATTTGTACACCTTTATATGGGGTCTAACATGGAATGCACGTTAAAGACCAAGACACCAGGAATTAAGCTAAATGTCTTTAGGATATAGTGTTAGTAATACATCAGGATCAAAGCTTACTGTCTTGAGGATATAGGGTTGGTATAACATCAGAAATGGGAATGAATGTCTTGAGCAGATAGCACTAGAAGTGGTAAAACTTTAGGATTTGAGCTAAATGTCTTTTTAAACAGTCTTGTACAGGCAAGACACCACATTTTTATCTTCGCTCTCACTGTTCTCTTTGTTTATAAGTTTTTATCAGAAATGCACTTAGCTTTATACGATTAGGTTTAAGAACATGTTTTTTTTGTCACACAAAGACGGTAAATGTATTGTCTTTGAGTGAAAAAATCTAATAGCTCGACAGTAATCCACCGTAAAATTTTAACAAGAGGTTGTGGCATATCTTTTGAAGTAACAAGTTTAGTGTCTTTGAATGAAAACTGTCAACATGGCTCTGAAGTCTGCTCTGTTGCAATATTGTTCTTACGCTTGAGGCACAGTGAGTAAATCACTAGTAACTCACAAAGAATACAATATAGAAAGTAGTACCATTAGTTAAGGAAACAAAATGTCTCTTTTGCAGAAAACTTATGATGACCAGAGCAAATAGATGTATATTATCTTTGTCTATCATACGACAAACTTGTGACCAGTAAAAATAGATACATAGTGTATCTAGTGAACAGACACGTTGTTGTTTTTTTACTTCTCCATAACATTAACCTTCTTTGACGGATGTCCCCAGCTGTCTGCACATTAAGACAAAAGATTTCTGTGTGCATGTAAAAATATTTCCACCACTACTTAAAGTCTTTCTCTATTCGTTGAACTGACATCTCTGACGTCTTGTTTTAGTATTCGCTGATTAACATTGTCTTTTCCATGGTCTCTGTCTTTTATCTTTTCCTTACTTCTAATTTGACTTACACCTTTTACTTGTCTAACACCCTGATGTCCCACTATTTGCTTACTCTTTGTGATTCTTCCTTTCTGAGTATCTTGAAGGCCAGAATTTCAGGCAACAGCCTCATCTTTTTAGCGGCCCCGAAAAGGGGAAAAGACGCTATTAGTTTTGTGTGAAATGTCTGTCCGTCCGTGAAAATCTGACATCACAATATTTTAGACCATTCAAAGTTCTGATGCAACGGCCAATTTGTTTTTTTTAAAAGCCAAACATCTAATTTTTAAAATCACTTATGCAAGAAGTTTTTTAAAGAAAAAAAGTTAATTAGTATGCATTATAAGTCAGTCATAATTTATTTAATATTTTTTATGCCAAAATTGTGTATTTTTTGACGATTCGAAAAAAAGATAGAGCATTTTTTTTATTTTGAAAATGCTCTATCTTTTTTTCGAATCGTCAAAAAATACACAATTTTGGCATAAAAAATATTAAATAAATTATGACTGACTTATAATGCATACTAATTAACTTTTTTTCTTTAAAAAACTTCTTGCATAAGTGATTTTAAAAATTAGATGTTTGGCTTTTAAAAAAACAAATTGGCCGTTGCATCAGAACTTTGAATGGTCTAAAATATTGTGATGTCAGATTTTCACGGACGGACAGACATTTCACACAAAACTAATAGCGTCTTTTCCCCTTTTCGGGGCCGCTAAAAAGATGAGGCTGTTGCCTGAAATTCTGGCCTTCAAGATACTCAGAAAGGAAGAATCACAAAGAGTAAGCAAATAGTGGGACATCAGGGTGTTAGACAAGTAAAAGGTGTAAGTCAAATTAGAAGTAAGGAAAAGATAAAAGACAGAGACCATGGAAAAGACAATGTTAATCAGCGAATACTAAAACAAGACGTCAGAGATGTCAGTTCAACGAATAGAGAAAGACTTTAAGTAGTGGTGGAAATATTTTTACATGCACACAGAAATCTTTTGTCTTAATGTGCAGACAGCTGGGGACATCCGTCAAAGAAGGTTAATGTTATGGAGAAGTAAAAAAACAACAACGTGTCTGTTCACTAGATACACTATGTATCTATTTTTACTGGTCACAAGTTTGTCGTATGATAGACAAAGATAATATACATCTATTTGCTCTGGTCATCATAAGTTTTCTGCAAAAGAGACATTTTGTTTCCTTAACTAATGGTACTACTTTCTATATTGTATTCTTTGTGAGTTACTAGTGATTTACTCACTGTGCCTCAAGCGTAAGAACAATATTGCAACAGAGCAGACTTCAGAGCCATGTTGACAGTTTTCATTCAAAGACACTAAACTTGTTACTTCAAAAGATATGCCACAACCTCTTGTTAAAATTTTACGGTGGATTACTGTCGAGCTATTAGATTTTTTCACTCAAAGACAATACATTTACCGTCTTTGTGTGACAAAAAAAACATGTTCTTAAACCTAATCGTATAAAGCTAAGTGCATTTCTGATAAAAACTTATAAACAAAGAGAACAGTGAGAGCGAAGATAAAAATGTGGTGTCTTGCCTGTACAAGACTGTTTAAAAAGACATTTAGCTCAAATCCTAAAGTTTTACCACTTCTAGTGCTATCTGCTCAAGACATTCATTCCCATTTCTGATGTTATACCAACCCTATATCCTCAAGACAGTAAGCTTTGATCCTGATGTATTACTAACACTATATCCTAAAGACATTTAGCTTAATTCCTGGTGTCTTGGTCTTTAACGTGCATTCCATGTTAGACCCCATATAAAGGTGTACAAATCCTCTTGTGATAAGTGACCTAGACATGTTTTACCAAGCACCAATTCTAATATGTTGAGACAGGCATAAGAAGAAGACTCGATAAAAGTGGGATTTTAAATGTAAATATTGCATGAAATTGTCACTTTGTCATTTGTCAATGACAAACAGTTCAAATATTTGTCCATTTATATGTAACCCTTTTATGGCTTGTATAAAGCAGTCAATATTTAGTATAAAATGATCTTTCAATGCTAAGAGTTAAGTTTGCTCTGAAACTATGAACTCTAAAACATGTCTAATATTTCAATTTTAATTGTGATGAATGTTTAATTCTGTTCTGAAGTCAACTGTAGATGATTGTTAGATTTCAATCAATTACTCAGCAAGCGTTTGGGTTTCTTGTTCGGGTGTATTCAATGTAGTTGAACAACAGCACATAATCAACAAACATCGATTTTTAACTGGTAAAAAGATGTGGTCAACACTGATGAACAATGAACAATGAGTTTAATCTCATAAAAGGCCACAGTCAGAGTCTCTGTCAAATAAAACACGTCTTTACCCAAGAGAATTCTTTGAGAGGACGTTCTGCAATCTACGTTACATGCGTGATTCCACATCACTTCCACATTTTGTACTGATAGCTAGTCAAAATCGTTTACATATTTGTTTAAAAAAAAAAAAAACCTGTTCTCTTTCAGAATTTTATAAGCTGTAAAATAACAACCAAGTATTTTCAATCATAAAAAGGATACATTTCTTCATTCAGACATTGCAATCTGTAGAGCAGATGATGCTTAAAGTCATCTGTTTCAATCATCATCATCATAAAATTACTTATCAGTAAAAGCTTGAGAGTTTTAATCTTTTCTTGCAAATTGCACGGTGTATGACAGCTAGTTAGCTATGACAGCTCCAAGACAGCTAGGCTACTTTGGACAATCTGATTTTAAATGAACACTGACTTGTTCAGCACGGGCTAGTTTTAGACAGCCCAATGCTCAGTTAGTCATTCCAATATGCAGGTTGACCAAAGACATATTGCATTTTGTTTTCATCAACTTTAAAAGAAGAATGATGTTAAATTGTTAAATGATGTTAAATGTTAAATTTAGTCCCTTCAAGCATAGCTAATTATCACAAGGAAATTGGGTCTATAGACTTCATCAAAGCCAACAAGCTTAAAAAAAAATCTAAGTGATGAATGTGACCCAATGAAAAGAATTAGAAAAAAGAGGAATGTATGATTATTACATAACTGATAAGCATATGAATATACAGTGGATGCTGCAGTATGTTTGGTTCAACTGCACAACAATTTTTTTATGGACATGATCTTTGAATATTTCACTACCCTATTATTATGTTTAGTTTTAAAAATATACCTAGATAGTACTGGGTAGTACGTATAATGTTGTACTTACATTTTTTTACTATATTGTTATAATTGTATAGTACATAAAACATTAAAACATAAATTATTTACTTATAACATGTTTAATGTTGTACTTTTCTGTGTTATAACTAATCTGTCTTAACATAAAGATTGTAAAATAAAAAAAAATAAAAATATATAATTATCCTCACTGGCCACTTCCTTGTGTTCTATAGGGCAGATGATGTAAAGGTCATCTGTTTATGTGGCCTATGGTTAACGAGAGTGTCATGTGGCCAGCACAACGACCCACATTAGAGCTGGGTGGACTCAAAGGCGCCCAAAGATCCCGAAATTAAAAATCCCAGTCTTCACCAGGATTCGAACAAGGGACCCTCGGTTCAGAAGTTAAACGCTTTACCGCTAAGCCACCACGCCTCCTCCTGCTACGTACACTGCCAGTTTACATCTTACAGACTCGCTACTGGAATTTTTAAAAAAATCTTTTTGCAATGCCTTAGTTTGACCTATAGAAATTGATATTTAACAAAAAAAATATATTTAGTGCAGCAATAAAGCTTTGGGGGTTAATGGATAATATACTAGTGGTTTAAATATCAATAAGTATTATGCATTATAAAGTTAATGACTAAATCTGTTTACTAATTAAAATTTCAGCTCAAAAATTTAAACGCCCTCCTCATCATGAAGGATAAGGTAGGTACATGAAACTACATACCAGATGGTCACCAGGGAGGGGGGGGGGAACATTATATAAAATTGGATAAAATATATATTATTAGTATATATTATTAAGATTTCTAAGTAATTTGAACTCCGAACTGTGTCATTTATTTAAGGAATTTTGCCCGAATGGTTTATTGCCTCTACCGCCTCTCCTTCCCTTTCCGTATCTATTTATATGAAAGGCATCTTAAAATTTGGAATTACATATAGCAAGCAATACACTGTAAAGCCAAAGAGTTATACAAGAGCATTTAAATTTACATCACAAAATTTTTTTCAATGATTAATAAGTCAAAGACACACATTTACTTTTGTGATCCTCGTATTATCACAACAACAAATGTAAGAACTTTGTTCAGAATTGTTCATAGTTCTTGCTTCCCGCTGCCCTAGACATTCAAACCACAAGGGCTTACATCTCACTCGAAATGCATGATCTTCGGAGTTTCGAAGGTCAATGTCTTTATTTACTAGTAAAGTCCAACAGTTCTGTGACACATACACATACAGAAGTAGTTGCAGATATAGATAGGATCACCAGCGAGTGGTCAAAACAATATATCAGACTTTTTTGTTCATTACAAGGTCGAAGATTCAAAACTATCTATAGTCAGTGTCTTCCTCGGATCATTCACCAGCTGACAGATAGGCCTTAAGGCCCATGATCTGATGCTTTTATGTCCAAAACTTAAAACACAAGCTTTTTTTCTAATTTTCAATTAATTAAAAAAATATTTTAAATGTTTACAAACTTTTAAAATTAGATTTTAATTTTTAAAAAATACGAACTAGATCTAAGAAGCTGCTTACCGTCGATAGCTTGCTCTAGATCTACAATTGGTAGATTTTTTATATTTGAACAGGCATCTTAATTACAAACAAATACATAAATAAAAAAGGAAACAAAACATTGGGAATTTAAAGACATTATAAACAAATTATGTACATACTAGAACAAATGTTGACAAAGTCATTAGCAAGTTGTTTTTTTTTAAGTCCAAAACACAATATTTCTAGTAAACAAATCTATAAATATTTTTTTACAAAGTATAAATATATTTATCTCAAGACTAAAGAGACATTTGAGTTTGATGTTCAAAATGTCAAGGGTTCTTAAAGACAAACACAAGAACGTGTTAATTGCATGAGGGCTATATCTATATTTATCGGCTTCTTTGACTTTTTATTTAAATATTTGAAAATATTTGAAAAGCTTTTCAAAGCTTTCAAAAAACATAACATTTTTAATCAAGTGTTTAAAATCATCTTATTTTGTGTGAAAAAAACGGAAATTCAACATTATATCAGAAAAATATTATTTGTTAAATTTATTTAATACATTGATTTCTGAAATTTAAAAGATGTTTATGTATACATTATATCAAACTAATTTCGGAATCGTTTTTCTCCTTCCCAAATTTCCCATCAATGAGTTTAAACAATATGTCGATATTCATTCCTTTTGTATAAACTTGTTTCAGATTAGATTTCAAATGTTGGGTAGTCTCTTGCTTACGCAGAACTGAAAAGTTAAAAAAAAAGAATCGAAATTTCAGTGGTGTTTATGTGGAATACAACAACCATAATTCTTTCATTAAAGTGAACGTATAAGAATATTTAAAAATAGAACATAGTTTCTATTTTATATAGTAATAAACTTATTATATACTATCTAGCTATAAAATATAACTATAAATTTTTATATATAAATATATATATATATATATTTATGTATATAGACATTTCATAATGTCAACCAGTCCCATTAAATAACTGATTTGTTGTTTTTTAAACTAAAATATTTTAACTGTAGATATCTCAGAATAAGAATATGCATTTTTTTTTCTTTTAAATACGGAAATAGAGCTTTGCTGCCTGGATTCTCCTCGAAACCCCCTCCCCCTTTGGGTGAGTTCACATTGCTTCCCCAAAACCCCTACCTTGGAAGTGACGAGTTGTCTACAGTCTTTCCACTAAATCCACTAAAAACCTATTCTAGAGTACAACAAGCGTCTTCCGAAAGAATCTTGAACACATAAAAAAAGCGGCCCGCTTTATAACGCTTCCCACCACCAAGGCAATTTTCATGCTCTCAAATTCTATGTTTATTTCTTTGTCTATTCCAGCCTACAAACGAATAACACGCAACACCTTATAGAGTATACACAAACACTTCTTAGGCCCATTAGTTGTTGCCTTCCATCTCCCTACAGTACTTTGCCCCAAACATATACGCACTATTTTCTAATAAATCGCCCCTTCACCGGTCCAGTGTAAAAGAAGAACAATTACTTTTCTTGTTATAGTCCACAGTTTACATATTCATTATTATGATCTAACTAGAGAGGCATCTTATTTAGAATAACCCATTAAATCCTTAAATAAAACGAATATATGTCCTTGCATTATAAAAGCACATAACTATATATGAAACTTATATATGATACTTATTCTAAGCTACTATTGGCGCCCTGATGAGACATTTCGTGAGAGGAAACGGGTAGACCAAAGGGTAGCAAAACAGGTCTGCCGTGATAGTACCTAAGAGTTTGTGAGAACAATCTCATTGCACTGTGCGGGGATGTAAAAAAGCTCCCGCAGCGATCTGTCAACGTCCAGGCGCATCCCTCAAGGGGCCGTTACATAAAAGGCGTGTCCCGCGCGGTTACCCTGATAGATTAAAGGAAAATGGCGGGGGTCCATGTGGTGCGCATTCGGACGCGTCTCTTGTCTGCGAGTCCGGAGTGTCCGTGTCCGCCAGAAGTAATCTCAAATCTCAAAACTAAACTTCGAGTTTAACCCTGAGTCTTATCCCCCATCTGACAGAACGGTGTATGCGAGGTGTGCGCCGTTCATTCAGGCTGGTAAAAAGGGAATTTTTGTTTGCATTTGCTAGCGTTAGGGCTCCAAGTGCTTTTACACAACTCTGCATGACAATTCCCAATGGTATATCGCCTTGAACACTTTTAAATCCATTAATAAAATAGCCCTCATTACAACGTTACTCCACAGCTGACACAATTTTCTAGCCTTCAAATTTTATACAATCTCTTTGGTTTGTACTCTTTCATCCTTCAATGGAACGACTCGCAATCGCCTATAATTCCCAATTCCAACTATATGCCGTCTCATTTTTGTTTTTATCATATAAACAAAAGGCCGGGGGGGGGGCATATTTTTAGAGTGTGTACCAGTTGTGACAGTTAATATACGGTATGTGTGGCCAACCGTGACACACACTATCAAGTTGTGTGTTCCTAGACAGTAAGTGGACTGGAGGGCAGTCACGAGTGTGTGTTATCAACAATAAGAAAGAAAAGATCTAGTGGATTCGTTAGTATTGAATGTTAACCTTATGTGCATGTATTGCTATTAAATTCTTTTGCTAATAAAGACTTAAAGGAACTTGTATCACCACAGTACCTGTAATTAATAGAAGTAAATTATAACGTTTATTATCTGGATAAATTAGTAAACTGTGTCAATCCTCCTGATAATCGAATAATCGAAATTATCTACATCTAGTTTTGTGAAGAAATAAAAAAAAAAAAAAGGTTACAAAGACAGTTTGTGTGGAAATACAAACTCAAAATCGGCCCGTTAATTGGTCCGCCCAGGCAGGTAAAAAGGAAGGTTTGAATATTTTCTGAAAAAAATATCAGAAACTATGAACTGCGAGCAACTACAACACTATCTCTGCCGATACAAAAAGAAGAGACTTCAGCATGTCGAAAGTGTTGCCGATAATGTTGTATTGTTAGTTATATTAACAACATAATACCACAGATAGGGAAATTTATAAACGTTATTATTATTATTACATTGTTAATATTCTTATTCCGATATTCAATGGAATTGAGATTCTACAGAAGGATCCTAGGTGTCACATTCGAAGACCGCATCATAAATTAAGAGATTAAAGACAGGGTTACTGCAGCGATTGGACCCCAAGATGACCTGCTAACTATTGTAAAAAAACGCAAGCCTAAAATATATGGCCATATTAAAAGATCTGCGGTGCTCACAAAGACCTTCCTTCAGGGAAAAGTACCAGGAAAAAGAAGAAGAGGCAGACAGAGAAAGCGATGGTAGGACGACAAAAAAGAATGGACAAACATGCCATTGAAAAAGGTTCTAAACATGGTAAAAGACAGGGTGGAATGGTGAAAGACGGTCTTGCTTAGGGCTTCAACCGTCCAACATACTAAGGGATTGGTAAAAGTATAAAAAAAAATATTCATCTGTATTGAATGAACTAATAGTTATAAATATATATTTAAATCATAGGTGTCTCTTACAAAGATCACATCACGAATGAAGCTATTAGAAACAGGTTTAACACAGCTATCGGACCTCACGGTGACCTTCTAACCACTGTCATTAAACGTACACTCAAACCCTATAGCCAATCCACACAGTCCTCAGGGCTCGCAAAGACCTTCCTTCAGGGAACAGTATCAGAAAGAGGACGAAGCGGAATTTTGAGAAAGTGATGGGAAGACAGCATAAAAGAATGGATATGCCTGTCAGTGAATAAAATTCTATCAAAGGTAAAGGATAGAGAGGAAAGGAGAAAGATAGTTGACAGAACATGTGTGGTGTCCCAACGGTCCAACCGACTAAAGGATAGGTGAAGGTGAAGTTAAATGTGAACCTGGCCTAACAGATGTTATGGAATGATTATCAAATTAATCTAATTCAGCGGTTCTCAACCGTTTATGTTCAGCGACCCCTTTTTACAATCCCCCACTCTGCCGCGACCCCCCCCCCCCCCCGCCCACACACACACATACAGCCATAGAAGAAAAAACAAAAACAATCCATATTTTCGATGGTCTTAGGCGACCCCTGGCTAGTCGTCAATCGACCCCCAAGGGGGTCGCGACTCACAGGTTGAGAACTCCTGATCTAATTGCTTCGTAAAAGGCCAACTTCTTACCGTTTTCATAAATATGCTAAAATAAGGTGAATAGTCATCTCCCTTATTAAAGTATTTCAAATTATCCTTCTTCCCCAGTGCTATTAGACCATGGAATGGGCTGCCTGAGCTAGTCAGGAACGCAAATGACTTTGGCATAATTTAAGTCAAGTCGTTGATTAACATGCATGTCTAGATTGACATAGTATCACGTGTAGGACGTAATCATCTTTTTTTTTTAAGTAACGTCCTTATTTTATAAGATAAGATAAACAAAATGAAAAAAAAAAGACTTACGTGGAAACATTTTCTTAACACATAAGATGCCGCTTAGTACGACAACAGATGTAATAATGCACGCAAGCACTGCCATAATTATTACTATGTTTGTAGTGTAATCATTGTCATTTGTCAATGCAGGAACCCTAAGTGTATCTTTGCAACTTCTTTCAATGTCAGTTTTCGAAGTAACTAGAACAAACCATAAAAATTGAATTTGGAAAGTGTCGGCACATTAGCTTCAAACAATTAATTCTAAACAAAAAAAACATACGCTTTTATATACATTATAAAGTGAGTATTTCTCTTTTAATAACTAATGAATGTGAGATTAAAAAAACATTTTTACCCTGCCCCAGAGAAAGAATCCTGAATAAGCGATTGTATAGATCTACTACACTCTATAATTCAATGATAAGCATTTACATCTAGAAATTAGTTTTCTAACCAAAGTTAAATTTATATCTTATTTTTAACTTAGAAACATTACAACATTAAACTAGATTGTACCCAGAGTGGCCAACGATACACGTTAACTGTTAACTTTCTAGGAAAATCTTTAGAGTATTTTGTTATCCATGTCAATGTTTAACCCAGGTTCTATGAATTTGTGACTTGAATAGACATATTGTATTGTAATAATATTTTTTATCACCCAATCAATTATTTAATCAATCAACCTATCTATCTATGTATCTATTTGTGTATCTATCTATCTATCTATATATATATATATGTGTGTGTGTGTGTGTGTCTATCTATTTTTTTTAACTAATAACATTAACAAGAGAAATATTACAAACAGTAATGCCAATATTTTTCAAATGGATAAAATGGCGTATGAATAAGGCCTTACCGCTGGACTAGACACCTGTTTCTGTGATCAAATGATCCAACGAATAAGATTAAAAGTTAAGTGGTCTAATTTGTAGGGACCTGTAAAGTCCAATTCGAATTTTGGACATTCGTACATTTCAACAATTGTAAACTGCTTCATTTTAAGTAATGTAAATATCATTATTTAAAACTGTTAGGTGGCTAGCCTAGTCCCTACTGTACACAATCACACCACTGATATAAAGAGAACGGTTTTAAAAACAATATAGAAAAAAAGATGTTTTTACTAATTATGTATTGTCCAATGATATTGCGAAGAAAATACTTACTCTTAAAACTTATCTGGCAGTGATACAGCTCTTCAGGCTTCTCTATTCTGGCAAGTCC